>KZ451982.1:5653656-5832885 GCA_002786265.1 Apostasia shenzhenica
TATTTTTTTCTTCCTCGATGTCACACTAAAGCGCCGATCTGTCCTAAAATCAATTCACATCGCAGATGTTTCATTCCCCTTACTACAACCTAAATATCAAAGTTTAAGATTTTCACTCAAAATATATTTAAATATCCTTAAAATATGATGATGAACGGTTCAGATTTTTTGTAACCTAACTATAGTTAGGTTATTGAAAAATTATAATTGCTCATTATAATAAAAACAAGTGAAAGTGTATATGTAAGATTTTATAATATTTTGAGTGTGGATAGCGTAATTAACTAAGAATGGATGGATAACGCATAAATAAAGCGAAATAGTGTGGCATGTAGGTAATTATCCCTAAAATAAATTTCTTTCCTATTAAATTTAAAAAATAATTTTTTTTTCTTGTCGAAAAAAAAAAGCTCTAATCAAATAAGGCCTTAAAGACAATCTATTAAAGCACTAGATTAATCTAAGAACAATATGCATAAGCTAATACTTGATTTCAATCGAACCATAGGAATTCGATCTAAATCTAGTGCACGAGTATTAAATGAACATTATATAACCTAAAAATCAATGCTAGTTAGTTAAATCTCACTTGTATATCAATTATCAAGTGGAGCTTCTTTTAGCCCAACGGGAATGAGCTTGCCTGGAACCAGGAGATTTCAGGTTCGAATTCATACAACTATAATTTCTAATTGAGATAGAAGGAATTGTGGTGTTTGGGGAAAAAAAAATTATTAAAAAAAAAAAACTCACTTGTATATCAATTAAGTAGCATAATATTGTGTAAGGTAATTTTTCATATGGATTCTAAACATAATATTCAAAAGTTAAAACCAATTTAAGACAGATCTCAGACTTTAGGTATCAGGATATAATTTACCCAAGAAAAAAGGAACCTTTTTTATGGTGGGAAAAAGGAGCCTTTGAAAGGTCAAGAAACAGAAAAATCCAAAGCCCAAACCAAGCTGAACAGAAGCTCCACTAATGGCGTTGGTGGAGAAAATGACAACGATCAATAAAACCATAGCTAATGCCGGAAGAATAAGACATCCCAGCCAACACGACAGTGATTCATCCCTTCGAATAAACTCCATTAATGATCAGCCATTGCTGAAGATCAGAAGAAAAGCCATGGAAGAAGGAGAAGAAGAAGCAGAGGAAGACTTCAGCTTCCCTGACATGGCGGCAGAGCACCAATTCGTCTGCAAGCTCCCTTTTTTCACCCACTGCTATCAGCAAAACAGGAGCTTTGCATCGGAGGCGGCCAGCGGCGACGAGGAGAAGATGGATCTTCTGTGGGAGGCGTTGAACGAGGAGCTTCAGCGCGATGAGAATGGCGGCTGCGGGAAGAGAGGAGATTCGGATGGTTCAGCGTCTCCAAGGGTTTCGGAGGTCGAGCGGCGGCGAGGGGAGATCTCCTGCGTCCGATCTTTCGATAGCCGGAGGCTCGGCCTGGCGTTGATCTTCAAGATGTTGAGGAAGATGTTCTTCATTCAGCGCAGGAAGACTGAGAGACGTCCACCCTTATCTCCAGGGATTAATTAATTAGTCTAATTACTTACATTTGTGCTGAAAATAATTAATTATTTTATCAAATTGGGATCATAGATGGCAAAATTAGTTCTCTTTTTTGGCCTCTCTCACTTTTTTCTAATTTTAAATATTATCATGATGGTGAATTTATATTTCATACGATCAACTTTCGGTTTAGAATGTTCTTATGTTGAGATTGATCTCTTGACTGTTTGGCGCAAGGACTAAAACATGATCAAAATAGTACTAGTTTAAAAAATAACAATAATAATAATAATAAATAAAATATTTTAATTATTCTACACAAATTTTAATATAAAAAATAATATTTTACTTTACATACTCAATAATTTTTAATAAAAATATAAATTTTATCACATCTTAGATCAAAATCTCGATTTGAATATTTTGGTCTAGAACGTGAAATAAAGTTGATATTTTTATTTTAAATTATTGAGTATGTAAAATAAAATAATATTTTTTATATTTGAATTTGTGAAGAATAATTTAAAAAATTTATTTATTATTATTATTATTGTTGTTTTTTAAATTAGTACTATTTTGGTCCTGTTTTGATCCTCGCGCCAAACAGGGCTCTAGACAACATATTTGCTTTTTGATCATGTAGAAATGCATAAATATTTAGATCAAAAATATTAATGGAGAAAAAGAACTGAACGAAAATGGGCATTAGATCTTTAGAGAAATAAATTCAATTTATGCTATAGTTTTATGAGCGGAAAGGAGAGGATTAAAGATGTGTTTATTGAATGGCGAATTAAAAAAAAATTCTCATTAAAAATGATTTATTGGAGGCAATTAAAGGGAATATAAGATTTCTCGATAATTTATTTGTGAAATATAAAATATACATTTTATTATGTTTGCTTTTTTGAAGTTTAAGCAAACAAGATAATTTAAAATTATAAAAATTGACAGAATAGCCTTTTGAAAAAAAGTTGAGGGAATGTTTCAGAAAATATTATTTTTATATATGTATATTATAAATAAAATTAATTTATTATATTATAAAATTATATGAAATATAAAATAATTTTTATATATTATTTTTAATAAATAATTTTTTTGAAGATCAAGACAGTTTTTTTTATTAGTTTAATAGTCTTTTTATCTTGATTTCAAATGGGACTTATTTTCAAAATAACTATCAATTCCAAGGTTTTAAAAATCGGATCGGACCGGTCGGTTCAACCGGTCGAACCATGAACCGATTAGCCAACCGGTCCGGTTTAATTTTATAACCGAATCTGCTTAAAACCGGTCAGAACTGGTCTAAACCGTGGTTCAACCGATCAACCGGTAAATTGGTACGGTTGGATCGGTTGAGTTTAAAATTAAAAAAAAAAATTTCCTAAACTCTGGGTCCCTAACTCAGCCTCCGTTCTGCGGCCTCTACTCGCGCGACAGTCATGAAGTCGCTATTTTTCTTGCCTCGCACTCTCCTCTCCAACCCCCATCCTTTCGAAATGATTTAATATTTTAGTATTTTAATGATATGAAATGATGAAATAATTTAGTATTTTAATATTGATAAAGCATATATTTGTTCAGATCTTTTAATGATGTACTAAATATTATACTCAGTTTGTGATTTGCGAATATTTTGTTGGGTTATTGTTATTTCGATTTGCTTGGAATTATTTTTTGGATTATTGACATAAGATATTATTTGTTAAATTTAATTATTAAACATTCATTTTATGTCTAATTATTGTGTTGATGTGTGAATAATATATATCTTAACTATATTTATATTATATTTTATTAATTTTTTTAATTTTTACTTCATCCCAGTTCGATCCCGGTTCGACCACTGGATCTTGAACTTTTGAGTCTACCGGTTCTGAAGCCGGTCCGGTTTTCAAAATCTTGATCAATTCTACATACATTCGTATTAATTATTATTATTTTTATTTTTTTATAATTTATAATTTTTTAGATTTTTTGTTAAAAAAACCAATTTAGGCATTAACATGCAAATTCCAACCAAGCGTATCTTTCACCCTTTCAACCGTTTTATTTTTAATATTGTAAAAATAAGATAAAATCTAATGTTATCAAAATTGGACTGAACCGGCCGGTTCGACTGATCGGACCGTGAATTAGTCTCTAATCCAGTTCGGTTCTATATTAAAACCGAAGAAGAATTGAATCGATTTAGACAGAATTGAATCGATTTAAATCAGATTGAACCGATTTAGATCGAATTGAACTGGTCAAATCGGGTGAACTGATTGAACCGATTAAATACCAGTTCAACTAAAAAAATTATATTTTATTTTTTTAGTTAATGTTTGTAAGCAAGTTAATAAATTTTTTAGATAAAAATTTATGACAATAATTCAAGCCGAACTCAATTAGAACTAAATATCGTTCAAATATCGAGCGACTATCTATATTCGATCCAAAATCTCGCCCCTATGAGCAGCTCGAAATTCGGATTTTTTTTTTATTATGAAATTCGGATCACCTTTAATAGGCTTACCGCCGACGTATGGATGGGATTTACGAATAGCTTAAAATCCGCGGTAGGATCGTGCGGCTTCGGAGAAGAGAGAGGTGCTTCTGGCGATGGAGCTCCGGGCGCTTCCTTCTCCCGCTCTCAGAGGTAATTTTAGCGATAATTTCGGTATAAAAAGACATAAAAAAGGAAAATTTTGATGCTGAAATGCAAATTCAAGTAGAGAAAATCTTGTTTCTTGCCCTTCAAGTGATCGTCGGCAAGCAGCCTGCCAGCTGTTTTTTGAAATGCCTCTTAAAAATGGAGTTGTTTGTTTTTGTCTGTTTGGATTGGATTGAACCCCAGCGGTACGTTTACTTCAATGGAACGAAGTAAGACTAGAATGGAATAAGATGTAAAATAAAAAATGAATAAAAAGAAAAGTACTAAAATAATGATGAATATAACTTAAAGAAAATTTATGTTACTGTCATTATTAAATTTGATTCTACATAAATAATTTGATGAATATAACTTATATAAATGTATATGTACATATAGTATACATGTATATGCATATGTATGTGTGTATGTGTGTGAATAAGTAATTTTGAAAAAATATTTTTAGCTCACAAGAAATAACCAAGGAATAGCTGTTCTTTGAGTTGGTGGAAAGAATAATCATTGTATAAAATGCGTAATAGAGATTTCTATAGTTGCTATGTCACTAAAGTAAATATGAGAATCGTTATTCCTTAAGAAATAAAGGCAGAATGGAATAGTAATTCCATCCAAGTAAATATATCCTGAGTGTTGAAGATTTGTTAGAACACAAAGTGAGTGTTGAATAGTTAAGTTGCAAAAATATACATAATATTAGGGTAGGTGAGATGTGATGAGTGATGACACTATAGCAGTTTGCATTAGAAATGCTTGCTCTTTTTTCTTGTTGAAGATAGAAATTCTTTTCTTTTACAGAGAGGGAGTGTTTTTGTGACATCCTAGAATCTGGTTTAAAGTTAAAAGAAATTGAATTATAATTTGATTTGAGGCTTAAAAATTAAAGCTGATTTGGATTTAAAATGAAGGATTTGGACCTGAAAATAATAATATTAGACCTATTTATAAGATATTGGAAATAGGGGGACTAAATTACAATTGTTCCAAAACAGATAAGGGCAGCAGCAAACCGCCTTTCGCCCGCGCCCGCCATCCCTTTTCCGCGTGCCGCGTGCGCCCGGAGAGAGAGAGTCTCTCCTTCTCTGTTTCTCCCTGTCGCCCGCGCCCGTCTCTGTGCGCGGTTCCGCCGAGCTAGCGCCAGCGCCTGCAGTCAGCGTAAGAAGAAGAAGAAGAAGAAGGAGAGGATAGGGAAGAGGAGAAATGGGAAGCTAGGGGATTTTCAGGCTTGGTTAAAGGTAGATAATTCTTTCCCTAGAGTTGATATTGATATATTGTGATTCTGTGTTTTTATGTTATGTATTCTACTAATTGTGTAAGGAGAAATAAATGGGGGATTTCAGGATTAGAACAGGTAGGTAATCCTATCCTTAGAGTTAATATTGCTATATTATTGTTTGTGAAAATGAACGAATGTTGTGAGAATATGAAATAAATGAAGAAATGAATAGATGAGACTTAGGGATGATATCTTTTCAGTCAAGTCAGTAGAATTATGTGAAATATATTTCTTAAGATGATATTGGTTCTGAGTATATTATACGAGAAGAATATGATAATGAATGTATATTATATATGTTATTGTGCTATGTATGCTGTGTATGCTGTTATTTGAGCAAGTGAGTGAATGAGAAATGTTTGTCTGTGAGGTGATGTGGTACTAATGGGTTTTTGTATACCAAGAACCGACGAGGGCGGAGAGTTTCCTATATATATGTTATTTCGATGAGGGCGGGGAGTGTACGCCGGGTGATGTCCTACGAAAAAGGAATCATTGATGCAAGGTGCGGCTCCCGTCAAGGCTTCTAGAATAACAAGCAGTAGAAACTCTTGTCAGGCTTCTAGGTGAAAGGGTATGGAAATAATATATCCGCATCACTAAACAGAATATTATTATGTTGTGATGAATTCAGTGTGTGCAATGATAATGATGATAATTAATATGTATTTATGATATGGTATGTAATGCTATTTTGAGTAACGAGATGATATTGCATTCATGATTCAAAGGCGATGATGAGAAAGACAGGTTTCTCACAAGCAATCACACATGCCAGCTCGAGCTTAAATAATATGATTTTGGCGCGACGGCGTCCAAGGCCCTTTTGGGGCTGATGGGGTGACGACTTCATAAAAGTGGCTAATGAGAGCCATTGTGAAAGGATCCTTGTGCTGTATTGACGTGACGACGTTCCGTGATGTAAGTCGAAAGGGTTACTCACGGGGAGGTGACGATATCCAAATTATTGAGGCATTTGAGGTGATTGGTTGAGAAACCTGGGGCCCAGAGATATAAATAATGGAGTTATTATTTCTAGTAAAGATGATTATGATATTAATATTAAAGGGTAATATTTTTAAGAGTATCTTGCATATTGAATTGTTGCTGTAGAGATTGACTTTATTTCTGGTTTGATTCTTAATACATGAGTTGTATTCAATCTATATGCAGTATTGAATTGATTATTATTATTTTGGATATTGTTTTATTTACTGGGTCTGTATTAACAGGCTCCTGCCATTTTTGGTGGCAGGTGTGGCACTAATTGGATCACGGGACAAGGGTAAAGAAGTTGAAGGTATTTCTGAATTGTGATATATAAGAATTTGAGTTAAGATAATACAAAAATGGAAAGAATATATTACTTTCTGGCGTCCGTGAAATCAGAACGTCACAGTTTTCAAAGCAACACCTATTAGAAATGATTACTCAAGGTCATTTAGCCATGCCCGTCATGGGCTTCTAGTGAGCCCCAGCATTTAAATGTGAGAGGATTTAATGATGGTAGAGGTGATGCGAGGGAGGAAAGGAGGCAAGGAGAACAAAAACTGGCTAGCTTGGGAGTTGGGATATTGCAATTATACATAACCTTAGCTCACTTCTGCTTATGGAGAATATTACATCAAAAGGAGATAAGTCCATATAGCTGACCACTATTATGGGACCATATAGCTATTCCCAACTAGCATGGGATCAGTTGTTTTATTTATTTTTGTTTTGGGCTGTATGAGATTTGCAGCAACCCTACTTGTAAAATACGACTAGTTACAGCAAAACTGAGTTATTAGAACGTCTATTATTTACTTTTTCTTAGCCTGATGATGAAACTTTGATAGAATGTTTGCATTGCTCAGGTTTGGTTGGTTTGAGTGTGTAATTGCGATCATGAGGATAATTTAATCTTGCATGACCATAAGCCACTACATTGACATAGAACAAAAGAATGCTACATGAAGTATGCAAGGAAAGGGGAAGAAAAGAGTGAAGTTAGAAGTGGGATACAAGACGGTTTAGAGAGAGGAAAGATAAAAGAAAGCATAATAATTTAAATGCAATTCTTCTGTGACTTGCAATTACTTGGAAATAATTGATAGATATTATTTATCCTCAAAATATGAACACACTAATGGAATCTTAAATTAGAAACTCTACAAAAGAAAATTAATACGAATTACATTGTGTAACTCAGAGACAATTTCTGTTGCATGTTAATTTGGAAATAGTGGCCATGAGGGCATAGATTGTAGTATTCTTTCCCGCTAATACACTTATTTCCTCCAAACTCTTATTCATGGGTATTTCTGTTACAGAGCATATGGTTTTATGCATGAGACAAAGATGTATGAAGATAAAGAGTATCTGCAAAGCGAATTTTGAAGAAAATGTCACAAATAAAGGGAAACGATTTGATCGAACTTTAAATTTAAGTATGAGATGCTCTAGAAAGGATGATTGGACTACCATTACGTCTTCCAATGTTCATGAAATAGATAAAAAAACTAACTGCATACCACTTCATGATGCACGTGTCCTCTATGCTGTGGCTCCTGCGATGGGTCATAACAAGGTATTAGTCGGTACTTTGATTGTATTTTCTCATGCTTATTTCTAATATTGTGCTATCATTAACTACTTTTTCTGAGAATTGTCATTGTTCTTCAATTACTCTTGCTATCCTCTACTTGTCTTTTTTTTTTTGATACCTACCCCCAAGTAATCTATTCCAGATGGGAATGTTCATTATAGTCAGCAGCTTTTATGGATTTATTTTTCATTCAGTTTCTCTTTGATCGAAATCTTATATGCTGTTGAGATAAATAGCAAAAGTTGTTCTAAAGAACAATTTGGTTTTTATAGTGAGGGCTTCTGGTTTGATTGACCATCAAAGTGGTTTTAGGCATAGGTGATAGTAAGTGGCATGATGTTACTTAAGTATGATGAATGATGACAAGCATTGAATAGGAGAGTCAAGTGGCCTGTAATCAGGACTTATTCTTGTTGTCACAAGTCCTCTTATCATATTGAGATTAATTTGGATTGTTGTTTACTAACATCACATTAACATGATCACTATTCTAATATAATTTTATTCCTGACTATAAGTAATACTTTTTTTCAATTTCTTGGCCTTTCTCTGTTCATTTTACAGACTATTATATCATGATCCATTTGTAGATTTCAAACTACCAGTTCAATGGCACCATACTAATGAAGGTATAAAAGTTACAATTTACCAAATGGGAAGGACTATGCTTTGTAGGCTGTAACAATGAAAGTTTGGTTCATGAGTCAGAGATAGCTAGAGCAATTAACCTAGAAGGCTTTAGATATATCCAAGAATGATAGGTTTGATACTCAACTTTTAGCAATACTCAAGGCAGGCTATTAGATTACTTGCCAATAAGTTGGCTAGGACAAAATTGATTTCAGGTATTAAAAATCGTAATCAAGAGGATTTTTTTTTTGTGGCCCTGAACACTTAAAAGAGTAGTCATTAGAAGTATCCAACGCTTGTCCCTTTTCTAAGAGGTTGTCCATACATTTCTTCTAAAATATGTGGCTAATTGAATGGCCGTAATGTCATTTTGGCTAAATCGTAAACTTCTTTAAAGAAGACCAAAGCAATTGCTGAGGTGATAAACTGTGAACGTATTGCATTGCCTTCTGATTCTGTTAATGACTTGTTCTTTTAACGCGTCTTTTTTGGAAAATTGTTCTGGTGCAACTCTTATAAATAAAATTTTCATGGACATATATACCTGCCATTTTCATGTAAGTGCTAACAGTTAAGCTGTTGATGTTTTCACTAACCATTGGTGGAAATTTCTAGATTGCTACCAAAATTTACAAATCACGACGTATTTTGTTTGTAACATGTACAGGAGTCTCACCCCGAATCCAATTTGAGGGTTCCTGCAATTGTTTCTGCTCTTGAGAGGTTGGAGCTCACACCCAAGGTACACGTGAAGAGCATTATTAATTGTGTTTTTCTACTCTGCATACATGCTATATTAGTGTAAGCATGGACGACGTCTATTTGTTGGAATTATGCCGTAGCAGTTCTGAAGGACTCTAAATATATTCTGGAGTGTAACTGGCTGTTGTATCTATATGTACTGTATGTGATCATGTTCTGATGGAAGTATACACTTATGTATACACAATAAAATCTAAATGAATGAGCATGCATGTGTTTTGTACAAATAACAACCAATTTTAGCAAATTTTTTCTGGGATGAGAATTTCCATCTCTAGTGATATCTCTTTTTTGTTGCAGTATCGTGGATCAGAAGTGTTTGAAGTTCAGTTTTTGCCTTGTTCAGTGGATGATGTTGCACTGGTGCATGCAAGGGACTATATAACTGGACTTGATAAGGTAACAGTTATCATTATGATTACTTCCTCCTCAGATGATAATGTGATCTCTAAGTTCATCTTTGTTTTGTTGTGTTTTCCATGCAGTGGCTATGTGATCCTATATTGCTTATGATAATTTGCCACTAATTTGAATGCACAATGCTTTCCATTGCTAATCCAAACTACGGATTGGCTGTGATTTTTGTTTTAATGGAAGTCCAGAAGGCTGATCAGGATGTAGAAAAAGATAGAAACCATTGTGTTTGACCATGATGCCAAACACAATTAGGTCTGTTTGTATCATAACTATTCGGTTTTCAAGTTCTTAACAAGAGGTTGGCATAAGTTACATGCTAATACAAACAGACCTAATTGTGTTACACTTAACGCTTCATTTCTTCATTTTGGCTTTATCTCTTGGGAGTTTGGTGGATCTCCCTTGGAGTATTTCAAGTTTAAATGGGTTATTGATTCAAGACAAATACGAAAACTGATATTGGACAATACGCTCTAATATGAAAGTTGATACGGGATGACAAAAGTGAGGCGGCTAGGGTTTATAAGATGGAGGAAAATATGACAAAAAATGGTGGATAACTAAGGTTTTTAGGATTCTCACCTATGATCCCCTACTATTCTCTTTCGAAATATCAATCTCTTTTAAAATCCCTAGGCTAACCCATTCCATAGTCCATTATATACAAAGCAAATTTTATTCATTAAAGGTTCTTCCAATATGTATAGACTCCAGTATATTTATAGGCAAATAAACTAAAAAAAATAGATAACTGTGACTGTAGATAATTATCTAAATGAGATAATTTTCAACTAATTTAAATTAATTAAATTTATCCATTTTAATAGTATTTTCGAATATGATTAAATCTTTTTGGGTAAAACTTAATTTGGATAAATCCAATAAATTTAAATAGAATATATATATAATTTGTATAATTTGTCAAAGAACAAATTATAAGATTCAATCTAGATCGTCCATCATTTGGGTGTCCCCATCAGTTCTTATGCTGGACAAGATACTCTGATATTAAAATTGATGCGAAACAATGTGCTCTCATACTCAAGTTGATGCGAGAAGGAGAAAAAATGTGGGAAAAATGATTGATGATCAAGATTTTTAGAATTCTCGCCTAAGGTGGTGGGGACACCACGATCGACCGTCGACGGCCGAGATCTAGTCACGCTGCTTCGATCTAGATTAATTGACTATTAGGACAGATTTGGAAAGATGGATGGTGTGGGTCGCTGACTGATTGGAAATCTCTCATTTATTCTGATTGATTGGAGATTCCATTTTGGGATGATTTTATTTCTCGCATTTATTTTGTATTGGTTGTTTCTATTTTTGTGATTTTTATTTTAGGCATGTTATCAGATTGTTCTTCGTTTGTGTGAGAAACTTATTATATTATATATTTTTTCTTTATTGAGTCTTTTTGTATGGAGGTCTATATAAACACCTTTTTGTTATTCTTATTTTTCTAATGTTGAATCAATTTGATTTGTATTTTTCCTTGGGATTATTTGATTCTGGAATGAATCAATATCCCGGATAGGAAAAAGACTTAGGCCTTAGGTGAGAATCCCTAAATGTCACCTGCTCCAGCTCTTCACTCCGGGTTTGATCTATTTATCTTGCACCCTCCAGCATTCATCTCGACTCCTCATCCACTCCGCCTGCTAGGCTGTGTTTCGCAATATGACTGTCGCTGAATACATCGCAAAGTTCGATGAATTTCTTATGCAATGTGGTGTTCATGAAGATCCATAAGTCACATTTTCTAGATTCCGATCTGGACTTCAAGACGACTTACAATGCGAAATTATTGTGAGACAGATCCCAACCCTTGAGCAAGCTTATCAAGTTGCCCAAGATTTAGATAGTTATCAAAGACCGATCATACTACGTAAGGTTGATCCGCGCCCGACCGTAGCTTCTACAAGGTCCATGCCCCCGGAGACCAAGCCAGCTGATAGTTCACCAGCAACTAGCCGGCCTCTTGCCACTGACAAAGGCAAGATTATTATCGAGGAAACTTATCGTGGTGGTGGTAATCAGTCTGTACGTTGTTTTAGGTGTCAGGGAATCGGTCACATGGCATGCGAATGTCCTACAAGGACAATGATCATAGAGTAGGATAATGATTCTCCAGCCTATGAGGATGACTCACCCACCTATGTGGCTGATGAGACACTTGTTGACGAATTTGAAGATCCCGAATATGAAACTCTAGGATATGTCTGATTTACTTATGAATCTGAGTCTCATAGTGATCCAAGAATTGGAGTTGTTAGATGTGTTCTAACCCAGCCCAAAGAGAGTGTTGATTGGCACAGAACTTTCATCTTTCGCACTTACATAAAAATCAATGAAAAAGTATGTAAGATTATCATTGATAGTGGAAGTTGTGCGAATGTAATCGCCACCACAATTGTGTCCAGGGTTGGTTTAATTCCCGAGAGTCATTTCAATCCATATAAAGTTTTCTGGATTAATGCCTTTTCTTTGGAGTTTACACAGTGATGCTTAGTCCCGATTCAATTTAATTTCTATCAAGATAAGGTTTTGTGTGACGTCCTACCAATGGAAGTTGGTAGCATTATCTTGGGTAGATCTTAGTTGTATGATTTGGATGTTACTCTTCAAGGATAATCCAATTCTTGTGTGTTCACCTATAAAGGTGACAAGATCGTGATATGTCCTTCTTCTCCTAAGGCCATTAGTAAGAAAGAAATTTCAAGTAAGAAAGAGGCCTCAAAGAAGAAAGACCTTCACTTGATTAGCGCTCGAGAGTTCGAGAAGAAAATAGATGAAAATTTCTTAATTTGGGTTGTTGCTGTTAAGGAAGTAAAGGAGAGTGATCCGGTTGTACCCCCACCTGAAGCAATTCCTATCCTTAAGGAATTTGCTGACTTGTTCTCAGAAGATCTTCCTAACTGTTTACCCCCGATGCGTGATATTCAGCATGATCCCATCTGTGTCGTGGTTGATCGATTTTCTAAGATGACATATTTTCTCCCTTGTTCTAAAACATCAGATGCCTCTAGGATTGCTCGTTTATTTTTGGATGAGGTAGTTAGACTGCATGGGTTGCCAATGTCTATGGTGTCTGATCGAGACACTAAATTTACCAGTTATTTTTCGAAAACTCTGACATCTCCTCGGTACGAAACTTAATTTTTTTACAGCCTTTCATCCTCAAATAGATGGACAAATAGAAGTAGTTAATAGAAGTTTAGAGAACCTACTTTGTTGTTTAATGAGAGAAAATAAAAGAAATTGGGACCTTGTCTTACCTCGTACTGAGTTTGTATACAATAATTCTGTCAATAGGTCTGTAGGCATGAGTCCATTTGAAATTGTGCATGGTTATAAGTCTAGAGTTCCTGTAGATCTCATTCCATTACCTATGCATGCTAAGACGTCTGAGTCTGCTGAGTCATTTGCACAGCATATTAGGAAATTGCATAAAGAGATTAACAACAAAATAAGTGCCAGTAATGACATTTATAAGAAATTAGCAGATTGTCACAAAAGAATGCAGGAATTTTCAAAAGGAGATTATGTGATGATTCGGGTTCGACCCGAGCGGTACCCATCTAGAACTGTTAAGAAATTACAAGCTCGCGGAGCTGGTCCTTTTAGAATTTAAAAAAATTTGTTCGAACGCATATGTATTTGATTTACCACCAGAGTATGGTATCGGTTCAACCTTCAATATCTCAGACTTGGTGGCATACAAGGAGCCAATAATAATACCCAGTGATCTATTTGAGCTTTCATTATCTATTAAGAGTGAACCCTTACCCGAGTGTCCACAGCCAAATCCACTTACAAACAGGAGCAAATAAAGCAAATGCTTGATGAGTAGATTATTTCCACAAGAAATCGAGGATACCAACGTTATTTGGTTCGTTGAAAGGGTTTACCTCCTTCTGAGGATTCATGGATTATTAGAGATGAGCTGCAGAGACTTAATCCAGATTTGCTAGAAAGATATCACAGTAGAGAGGACCCCTACTCAACAGAGTCGAGTCTTTCCCACTTGGGGAGAGTTGGTGGGGAAACCACGATTGACCGTCGATTCATTCCTGACAAAGTTTACTGTCGACGGCCGAGATCTAGCCACGCTACTTCGATCTAGATCGATTGACTATTAGGACAGATTTGGAAAGATGGATGCTCCGGATCGCTAACTTGGTGAATTGGAAATCTCTCATTCATTCTGATTGATTGGAGATTCCATTTTGGGATAATTTTATTTTTCGCATTTCTTTTGTATTAGTTGTTTCCAATTTTGTAATTGTTATTTTAGGCATGTTATCAAGTAGTTCCTCGTTTGTGTGAGAAATTTATTACATTATGTATTTTTTTCTTTATTGAGTCAGTTTGTATGGAGGTTTATATAGACACCTCCCTGTTATTCTTATTTTTCTAATACTGAATAAATTTGATTTGTGTTTTTTCTTGAGATTATCTGATTCTGAAATGAATCGATATCTCAGATAGGGAAGGGCTTGGGCCTTGGGTGAGAATTACTAAACTCCACCCGCTCCAGCTCTTGGGTTTGATTCCATTTATATTGCACCCTCCAGCATTCACCTTGACTCCACCTCCGCTCCGCCTACTAGCCTTTGTTCCACGCCCAGTTCACTGACTTCGATCTGATGTGGATGCGTAGTCGTACCTCGACGACACCGACTACGCGACCGCGCCTATTACGCCTACACGCACACAACCGCTCTGCACGACGTCCTCGTACAGTTCCGTCGCACCTGCTCTCCACCCGCGTGCGCCCCAGCTTCGACCGCGGCCCCAGCTCCGCCCGCGCGCCCCAGCTCCGCCTGAGCGTGCCCCGCTCCCTCAGCGCGCTTGCGTGCGTCTGTGCCCCGCCTGCGCGCGACAGCGCCTCACCCGACAGCACCACCCCTGTGCGCGCCCGCGCGCGCCTGCGCCCGGCCAGCGCTCGCCGACTGCGCGTGACTGCGCTCGGCCCGCGCGCACTTCCCGCGCTCGCCCGCATTCCGCTCGCGCGCCCGGTTCCTCCCGCGCGAATCTACTCCTGGCTCAAGTGCCTACACCCATCTGAGTCCTAATGTGGTGAAAATTACTCTTTTGGTCCCTAAATTATCCGACTCAGGTACGAATTTCAACAAAGCCTTTAACCTGGTTAAGTTAAATAATCTGGATTTTTTCTGCTCGCTTAGCCTCGTCCACCAGTTCGACTAGTTGGAGTGGATACAACATAAGCATAATGATTTGATTGTGCAGATGAACTATTGGTAAGCTTCGTGACTTAAAGAACTCTAGAGAGAGCACGAGCAATATCAGAAACTGAACTATCATCACTTGTGTCTAGATTGATTGGAGAGATGGATCAGTTGTAAATGGGCTAGCAATACTATAGTAACTCATTCCATTTGCCTTTAATAGCAGTTTAGTAGTTCTGAACTGACTTGTCTCCCTATTGAAGCTGAAAGTAATTTCGATTATAAGGCTCAGTTACGAGATGTATTGCTACCCTAAAAAAAGTATGTAGTTTGAAGGAAATTTCACATATTTTAGTCGTATCCTAAAACATATCTGTAGATGCATTAGATAATTTTAGGCTATTAAGAAGTTATGTAAGAATAGTATAATCGGATGCTTGCCACTTGAAAAACTTGATGTTGTTAGTAGCATTTGGTGGAAGAGAATTTATGTGGGAGAGTTTGTCATGAATCCCACTAAAAATCTGAAAGCTCGTGACTAGAGAAGATAATTGAAACTATTAAATTTAACGGTAGCTCCAAGGGTTGAGAGATTCAGTTCCATGCTAGAATTAGAAAACGCCATTACTAACAATAGAGATAAAAAAGAAAGGACTCCAGATAGAACTTAATCAATATAAATTATAAGTAATAATCTAAATTGAAATTAGAGCACTTGCTTGTAATTCTCTAGTAATCACAGCCAAAAGGTTCTGAGCTCCGGGTGAGAGCAGGACTATACACTGGTGAACAGTGCACTAAGCTGGTGCAGACGATTGTGCGCATGTGAGATCAAAGCGTGTGTGGTCGAGGGGCAAGCCCATGTGCAATTGCATGAATAGTGGGCTAACAAGTGAGGCGAGAGTGCAGGCGAAGTTGTGAGTGTTAGCTGGCACAAGCAAGGTTGCTAGTGCAAGTAGAGGGTGGGTGAGCAAGGCACTAGCGTTTGTGAGTGTTTGCAAGTGGAAGCTGGCAAGTGCAAGAGTCCCTTGTGAGGCCGGGTTATCACATTAGAGAGGACTGCGGTTTGTAGTGTGGTGGCAGTGATGGTGAAAGGAGGTGATTAGGTTTAGGGTGGATGAAGGTGAATCAACTCTGATACCATGTTGAATGAGAAGGACAAAATTCTTTCATTAGGGTTTCCCTCTATTTATAATATGATGGGAGAGCAGGTATAAGATAATTAAGTAGGTCCAACATAACTATAGTTATTAATCATCTAAGAACATGATTAGAAGAAGATTGGGTGACTAAAAAAAATTCCCATGGGGATGCCAGCGGGAAGAAGACCACTTAAATGTGAATTGCAAGATCTATGTTGAAGTTAGGAGATTTGAGTTCTGTTAAAGTTTTCTTTTGAGTAAGTTACTGCTGCATTCAACATGATGCAGTTTTTTTCTTTTTATGTTGTAATTTAGTTCTTTAAAAATATTTGTTTATGTTATAGTATGTTTGCTTTTACAGGTTAATAAGTCTAACTGAGACTATATTTCTGTAGGCTATGTCTAAGGCCTCTGATGAAGGACTAATTTTCATTGAAGGATCTGGACCAACTTATGCCACAGGAACAGTAAACATCAGATCAAATCTTCCTTTTCATTCTTCTTTTGCTTTATGACTTCTTTCAATCACATCATTATTTGCTGTGTCTAAATCATAATTGAAACGAAAACTTTTTCCTGCTTGACTAAAGTTTGATTTAGAACTGCAAATTCATTACGTTATATTAAGATTTTCTCTCTCTTTGCTCTCTCTCTCTATATAGCATGTCATATGTACGGTACGTTGTTGATATACTGTTAGAAAATAAATTATTATCAGGATATTTGAGTTTTGTTAACATATCCATTTATATCTTGTGATTCATTTGAGAGTTGATTATTGTTGTTCACAGTGACATGCTCAACCTCGGACACAAAACAGTAGATGTTCTATAACTTTATAATTGTCACTTTTGTATCATACGACTTTCAAGCTATTGGTATGCCATGAAACTTTTCTGGCTGTAAGTTTTCTTCATGCAGTTTCTGCATGCAAGTCGAGCTAATGCTCCAGTCTAATATGTATAACACTATCATGTATAACCACCAATTTTTAAAACTATTAATAAATTTGGTTGGATTAATAATGTAATTGTTATTTTGAGTACTGGAATTCATAACCATGATTATTGATAACTGTTCATTGTTCTTTCTTGTGGAAGACGTAGCATTTTAAGTAATATTTGTGCTTTATGAGCAGAGGTTCTCGTCATCTTTAAAGGATAATCCAATAGTAGTGTCATTTTGTAAATTTGATTCTCATATTTTTGTTTCAACAATATCAGTACATGTCCCGAGATTGTCTAATAGAAATGATCTTCTTATCAATTTTGTGTTAGTTTTCTCTCGATATTGCTACCTTTCTTTTACAGTAATTATGTACCTTCATAATTTTTTTAACTATTGGTGTTTTGAAGATTACAAAAATAATTATAGTCATTTGTAGGGTAATTGTTTTGAAGGCTATATGAATGCTAAAATATCCAACAGAAAGTCTTGGTTATTTCCAGGAAGAAAAAAAAAAGCATATGTGCTTGGTCAATTTTTACAAGCAATAAATTGTGCATTTTGTAATCTTATTTATACAAGTTCTTGTATAAATGCATGGTGAAGATTGCTTTGAATTAGAGCTTTTTTGTGCTTTTATAGTTTAATTTGTTTTTATGATAATGGTTGTGGCAGACATTTCAAGAATCACTTACTGCGGCTGGTGCAGGTCTTTCCTTGGTTGATAAAGTGGTAAATTTTGGTTCCTCAAAGTTCATTTCTACCTTTTTGATGAAAGAGATGCACAATTGAAATAATAGAAAGATGGATATAAGGAAGCTTCAATAGTGACATTGAAACCGGTAGGTTACCACCAAATCTTGACAAAAAAACAATGATTTGGCTAGCAATTTAAACTTCATGTTTGGAATGAGATAACTGTTGGTTCAAATTTTGCTGTATGCATAGATGATTTTTTTTTTATTTAAGGGATGGCTTATTTTTTGTCCTATGTGCCCAAGAATGCAATGTCTTCGCTTTTGTCAAACTACCATATATTTAATCAGACCGATTGTCCTACAAAACAACTACCTAGTATTTCAAATAGCCTCAAGTCCTTTACAACACAAGTTAGGTATTTTTGAATTACTTCACTGTAAAATGATATTCTAAAATATAACTTGCTTTGTAGCAAGAAAATAGAAGAGAGGAAAGTTTACGAATCTTCTTTGAGTTGTCCACTATAAGTTCTATCATTTTTACATTTCAGAGTGTAAAAAACTGTTATCAGAACCTGATTGATCCTTATTTCCACTTTAAAAGATGTACAATACTACGCTACCATTGCGGACCCAGATCCTTGGCACCTTTTAGAGGAAACATGCCATATGACTATATGAGGAACTCTTCCCTAAGGAATGCAATAGAGCTAATATTTGACATGTGAGAGAGAGTTCATGGTTTCAAATGGTTTATGCCTTTAGCAAGTCTTCTTTTCTGAATTCTGGTAATATGGTGAATATACAATTTTATATGCTTGTTTTAGGTTGCAGCATCAAGAACCAGGTCAAACCCTCCTATCGGATTTGCCTTAATTAGGCCACCAGGTCATCATGCTGTTCCAGAGGGTCCTATGGGTTTCTGTGTGTTTGGTAACATAGCTGTCGCTGCTCGCTATGCTCAGCATGTACATGGATTAAGGCGGGTTCTTATCATTGATTTCGATGTTCATCATGGTAATGGAACATGTGATGCGTTTTATGATGATCCAGATATATTCTTCCTCTCCACTCATCAGGTTAAGTGACTGTTGCTCTAATCTTCTAGCTTTTCATGGCACGGGGAATGTATCATTTGTCTTTCTCATTTCTTTTAGATATATTACCTTTTATAAGATCCTTATCATCTATAGTGTTAAACTTAATTGTCTTCGTGTTTTTTGCTTTATGATTTGAACAAAGATTTGTTAACACGTGGTTCCAGCGCTGCATCACAGCCATACACGTGGCTCCCAGGTGGCACTAATTTCTTATTTAAATGTTTTTATTCTTGTAGGTCTCAAACCTCGCTCAAACTTTGGCCACGCGGGTTCGGTCAAGCATCGTTCACGATGATCCAGGATCACCTCTAGCAACATCGATGACGATGTTCCTCAGCTGCACTTGTCGCAGTCGGCGTGGTCTGATCGCGCTGTTTCTAGTACAGAACGTTTTTTTCAAACACGCAAATCAAAAATTCGCGTGCTCCAGTCCTCACAGATCCCTAGAAGCAGTACCAAGATCAAAAAGTCTAGCTCTCCTTTTGCTGCTTTTGGCTCCCCCAATGGCCGACAACGGCATGGGCTCAGCGTTTGTTTATTCCTTTCCCTTTCGGAAAATCAGGACGAAGCTGCACTGTCCGTTGCCTATAAAAATCCTTGAACAGGCTTCGGAAAGAAGACGTTTTTCTTTTATCATCTTTGTAAACGAGAGCTCGAGATAAAAGAAAGCTCTCTCTCTTTTTCTCTTTCTTCCATTAGCTCATTGTACTGGTCTTTTCGACCACCCTTTTCCTTTCTCTAGTGAAATTAGTTCTCACTGACCGCTCGGTGGATGTAAGGGATTTCTTCCCTGAACCACCTTAAACACCTGCGTGCCATTCTGGATGCATATTATTCTCATCTAAACAGGCTTAACTCACTGCGCGCCGCCGTCTCTCGAGACTCTCCATTTTCCTCTCTTCTGGGACCCCCTGTTTCCCACGTCAACATCTTCTGGTGCTTTCATTGAGACTTGAGAGGATGGTAGCTAGAACGCGCAGAACCAATCCTGCAGCCCGCAGCACACACGCAGGAGAACCATATGTCAGGGAGCCAGGTGACGAGGCTTCCGCTTCAACATCTCAGCATCGCGCCGGATCTACTTCTTCCTCCAGTGATACTCGCATTACAGAGTTGCAGGGGATGCTGACGAACCTCACCAATTTGGTTACTGACCTTACAACACAATAGGCCGTGATCCTCAGGCAAACTCAACCAGTTTGCACCTCCGTCTTGCCCTTTGCACCTCTCCCACCGATTACGGCGGCCCGTAAGCCTCTTCCGCTGGTTGCGACGGCCCGTGAGCCTCTCCTGGCGGTTGCGGCGGCCCATGAGCCTCTCCCGCCGGTTGCGGCGGCCCGTGAGCCTCTCCCGCCGGTTGCGGCGGCCCATGAGCCTCTTCCGCCGGTCGCGGCGGCGCCTCCACCTCTCCCGCCGGTTGCGGCGGCTTTAGCCCCTTTCTTGCCTGTCGCAGGGCCTTCTGTTCAATCGTCTGGCTCTTCTCGGCCGCCCAGACACCCGATTCCTGCTCAAGAGGTTCCTCAAAATCCTCTTTCACCATGTCCACTACCGCAACTTACCTTTTTTCCTCCAGCTTTCCCTCCTTTCCTCGCTGGGCGCAATCTACCCTTTGCCGAGGCTCAGGCCCTCCCATATGGACCTGACCCTTTCGTTGGCCCGTTGGATAGCATCGCTCCTTTCTCCGACGCCATCCGACAGGCGCTAGTCCTAGAAGACTTCAGGCCACCTCGGTCTGAGGCCTACAGGGTTGCTACCAATCCCCGTGAGCATATCCAGGAATTCGAGGCCGCTGTCCGCTATCGTCAGCCCGACGAAGCCACCAAGTGTCACCTCTTGGCCAATACTCTGAAGGGAGTTGATCGTAAAGTTGGTTCGTAAAGTTGCCCAGGGGTCACATTTGTTCCTACGAGCACCTGAAGTGGGAGCTGATCGCCCACTTCATTGGCCGGACACGGATGGTCTTTTCTGACATGGTGCTTGCAAATATCAAACAAGGGGAAAAGGAAAGTCTACGAGACTACACCAACCGTTTCTTCGCCGCGGCAGTAGAAGAAGAAGATGTAGACCCTACCGTGGCTATGCACAACTATCGAAGGGGCCTCAAGAGCGGCGACTTGTCCAAATCCCTCCAAGTGGTTAAACTTCGAAGCTATCCAGAGCTGGTTGCTAGGGCCAGCCAGTTCGTACTGCTAGAGGACGCTGAGGCTTCTCCTCCCGACGTCTTCGGAGTCAAGAAGGAGAGGAAGAGGAAACATCGGGGCGACGAGACACCATCCACAATGATTCGCAGAGGAAGGAATCATGGCAAGGACGAAAGGAGGCCGCAGCAGGCCCGCGAGCAAAAACATTTCTTTTCCCGGCCGCTTACTGAAGTATAAACGGCGGCCGTGAAACAAGGTTGGGTTCGTCCTGCAGGGCCCAAGCCAGCACCACCGGCCAGAGTGGATCCGGAGAATTACTGCGAGTTCCATGGGAACTACGGGAACAAGCTTCACAAGTGTCGTGCATTGAGAGCCTTGCTAGATAAGCTGGCGGGCCAGGGCAAACTTGAGGAGTTCATGCTGATGGCGCCTACATCCAATGCCGCGCAAAAGGGCAAGGCTTCAGCAGACGCGGGAGCTCCAACCCGGGTCTCACCACCTCAAGCCCTCGCCGACAAGTGCAATCCTATCCTCCCGCTGCCAGAACCATCAACGTCATCTTCAGCGTTGACAACATCTTTCATTAGCCCTCTTCTTCCATCCCACTCATTTTCTGTCATGAAGATCTCCCCGCATGGGCAACCCTCACAACGACCCGACAGTGGTCACTGCCCGTGTCGCCGACTTCGACGTTCGGCGATTACTCCTCGACTCAGGAAGTGCGGCTGATATCTTATTTGAATTCGCCTTCCTCCAGATGGGCCTCAAGGAAACGAACCTTCTCCATGAAGGAACTACCTTGCTGGGTTTCTCTGGGGAGAGAGTTCAGTCGCTAGGATTTATCTCGCTGCCGATCTCTTTCTGCGACGACAACGGCCACGCCATGAGCATGGTGAACTTCGCGGTCATCAGAGCCAGATCAGGCTACAATGTCATCCTCGGGAGAACAACACTCAACTCTTTCGGGATGGTGATCTCTACGCCCCATCTCTGCACAAAGTTCCCTACCTCTAGCGGTATTGTCACCATCAGAGGAGACCTCCGGCAGGCCACCCGATGTTTCCAAATCACAGTGCAGCTCGTTGTCGACCATCTGGACCCGAGGGAGTCTCAGCCTGTCATGCCACAGGAACGGGTTATCAATGTATTAGTAGGGGGAGAAGGATCTTCAAAAATTGTAAATATATCTTCTTCCATGAATGCAAATCAGCAAGTAAGTGTCACTGCTTTGCTTTCTGAGTATGTAGATGTCTTTGCTTGGTCCCTCGAAGATATCTCGGGGATCGACAGGGCTATCTATCCCCTAGGTTGCCTCCTGACCCTTCAATGCCAAGGGCGACTTCAGGGGCTACCCGCGAAACCTCCGTATTTTCCTTAGTCACCTCTTCCATCTGGCTGCCTTCTCCCTTCCTTCCCTTCTCTTCCTTCTTCTCATCATTTCGAGCAATCACTGGAAGAAGATAAGGAAAGGAAGGTCTCTTTACCTTCGAAGGAAGAGGGATCGACTCATCAAGAGGAGCAGGACCACAAATCACCAAAGTCGTCTTCACTGATCCTTGTCCAGGAACGTCCACCTTAGGGAAAAACCGCTCAACATCTTCAACTTTGAGCACAATCTTCCCAGGCTCCAATTTTCCACCCGCAGGACACTCAGCTCTCTTCGATCTCCAGTCTTTAGAGGCAGCATGACCTGAGAGTCAGAGACGTTCACTACTTCCGTCGCCTCCTTGGCTGCAGGCTCTTGTGCAGACTCCAATGTTCTCGCCAGTACTCTAGCAACCTTCGCAGACGGAGCCTCCACCTCCAGATCCACAACCGTAGCTCCCACTTCTTCTTTCTGGAGCACTACGACAGTCTTCTCAGCCGCCGGTTCCGATGACCCTCTAGGTGGCTCCAAGACCCTCTTCTTCTCGAGAGGAAGAACATCAACTGGAGGACTGTTGGCCCTCTTCTTCCTCAACGGAAGACCCTTCAGAATCGCCCATTTTCGGCACTCCGCCATCTCCTTGACGCTCTGCTCTTTTCCTTGCAGGATTTTCAGAAGTTGATGAAGGAGAAGGCGAACCGCCAGGGCGCCGCTCCGGCTTTATCCTGACAGGCCTTCTGCAGCGCGTCCACCATCGCGACAGTTCGCATTCTAGGACCCACATTAATGTTCGTGCTCTGGCAATGCGGGGGGCTGATATTAACACGTGGTTCCAGCGCTGCATCACAACCATACACGTGGCTCCCAGGTGGCACTAATTTCTTATTTAAATGTTTTTATTCTCGCAAGTCTCAAACCTCGGTCAAACCTCGGCCACGCGGGTTCGGTCAAGCATCGTCCACGACGATCCAGGATCACCGCTAGCAACATCGATGACGATGTTCCTCAGCTGCACCTGTCGCAGTCGGCGTGGTCTGACCGCGTCGTTTCCAGTACAGAACGCTTTTTCCAGACATGCAAATCAAAGACTCGCGTGCTCCAATCCTCACAGATCCCTAGAAGCAGTACCAAGATCAAAAAATCTACCTCTCCTTTTACTGCTTCTGGCTCCCCCGATGGTCGACAACGGGATGGGCTCAGCGTTTGTTTATTCCTATCCCTTCCGAAAAATCAGGACGGAGCTGCACTGTCCGTTACCTGTAAAAACCCGTGAACAGGCTTCGGAAAGAAGACATTTTTCCGAGGAGCAGAATCCCTCTTTTATCATCTTTGTAAACGAGAGCTCGAGATAAAGGAAAACTCTCTCTCTCTCTCTCTCTCTCTCTCTCTCTCTCTCTTTTTCTCTCTCTTTCTTCCATTAGCTCATTATACTGGTCTTTTCGACCACCCTCTTCCTTTTTTTAGTGAAATTAGTTCTTACTGACCACTCGGTGGACGTAGGGGATTTCTTCCCTGAACCACCTTAAACACCTGCGTGCTATTCTGGATGCATATTATTCTCATCTAAACAGGCTTAACTCACTGCGCGCCGCCGTCTCTCGGGACTCTCCATTTTCCTCTCTTCTGGGACCCCCTGTTTCCCACATCAACAAGATTTAAACTTTTTTATGTGATTTTTTAAGGTTTTTAAAACCATTTCATTAAAATATGGAGTGACAAAATGAAATACATTAGCCTAACTTTAGGCTTAACAAAATTGATCACATGTCATGCTAACTTTTCATGCTACTTTGAATTTGTGCATGTGATAGTTAGAAAAAGAATTAGACCATTATGCAACTATATTCAAAAGAAGGAATATGTATTGTTTTAGTTATTCAGGAGTTGGTTGTCTATCATGCATATAATTTGTTTCCTCTCTCTCTCTCTCTCTCTCTCTCTCTCTCTCTCTCATTTAAGATTGCTAATTTAGATTGGAAGCTATCCTGGTACTGGAAAGATCGAACAGGTTGGGCAAGGAAATGGTGAGGGGACAACATTGAACCTGCCTCTACCTGGAGGGTCTGGTGACCTTGCTATGAGATATGTGTTTGATGAGGTCATTGCTCCATCTGCACAAAGATTTAAACCAGATATTATTCTTGTCTCAGCTGGGTAAGTTGCTAATTTATAATCTACGCATGAGTAAATAAATTTGTTTCTCATTCTCATCATAACAAATAATTCATCGAGTTCAACCAGCAAGTTAGAATTTCGAGATTTTTGTTGGCCAGGCGGCACCAAGCTTGAACTTAGTATAATGATTTGAAGTTCTTACTTGGCAAGGTCTCTAAATTTCATAAAATTGATTATAAGTTCGATTTACATTTTTAGTGCATGTTGCTTCTGTTCCTCTCCTGTTAAATTGAATATTTTCCTTTCCAAATTTGCTTTTTCATCTTTGTTCCCATTGTAGTTCCTTCTCCACAATCCTATTTCTGATCCTTTCTAGATTTGATGAATTGTATTCATTTTTGTGTAGCAGCTCTCGTTCTCCTTACAGAAATATTTTATATGCTGATCTGCTGAAACCTAAATTGCTAATTTTCTGTTGAGGTTGACTGAAACTACATTGATACTTTTCAAAATTGTGACCCTTAGTGCAGTTGATTAGCACAATTCAGTTGCATAAATATGAATTTAGCATTTTAACTAGAACATAAAGAAATAAACATGAATTATTGAAGAAGAAAGATTCATAAAGCGGTTACAAAATAATTGGAATAAGGTCCTTGATGTTGATAATGAGCTTTAGACTATATGTTTTATGTAATCAAATTATGAATTGATTGATCATATGGTCCTGCTATAATCAATCACCTGATGTTGATGATCATATTATCTGAAACTATTATGGTGATTTGTTGTAAGCTTACAAACATTTTCAGCTATGACGCTCATATGCTCGATCCTCTAGCCGGCCTACAATTTACAACCGCGACTTACTACATGCTTGCATCAAGCATCAAGCAACTAGCCGTGGAGCTATGTGGTGGACGATGCGTGTTCTTCTTGGAGGGTGGATACAATCTTCAATCTCTCTCCAACTCTGTTGCGGACACATTTTGTGCATTTCTTGAGGAGCCAAGCTTGGCTTCTCAGTTTGATGATCCTGCGGTCTTGTATGAAGAGCCAATTTCAAAAGTGAAACAAGCTGTTCAGAAAGTAAAGCAGATTCATTCCCTCTAGATTGAAGATGAGTTGACATTTCAATCCATTTAACTGTGAGGGTATGGTTTCTCGTTGCATGCTCTGCTTGTTATCTCCATTATGTACATATTCGTTTTGGCTTTCTATTGTTGTTTAGAAAATATGTCATACGACCCCCAAGATGTCAGAATTCTCCCACGTTATTTGTGATTATTCAAGTAAAATATATGCATAGTATGTGAGTATTCGTGTAAAATTATGTATGTTGCTGTTATTGACGAACATCCTATGACTGGATGGTGCATGAGCACCAGACTGAGAAGCTTTCAGGGACTAGTAAAACTGGTAAATATCAGATTTGGGACTTCTTTTCTCTCAAACTTCCTATTAACTCCACTGAGCTCAACAACACCATTGAGGTACTATCCGCTTTGACCTAGATCATACTTGGCCTTGTGCCTTGTTGTCCTTAAAGGACATGAAGGCATCAAACTTGTTTAAATAATCCTGTAACTTCCCTTTTCAATATCAGACAATTCAAATTCCATTTTCATCCTACAAGCCCATTGGGGGCTGTGCATTGTCAATTCCTTGTGTCGTCAGACCGAATCGTTACTACAGCTTTTATATGTAGAGTTGTGATTGGGGATGCGAGTCTTTGTGTAATGGTAAAGTTACGGGTATTATGATCAAGAGGTTTATGGGTCCTTCTGGGCATGTTCTAGTAAGGTAAGGTTGCAGGCCTGCAACTTTTTTTTTGGACTTAATAATGATGAAAGCCTCATGCAACTAAACACATCTTTTCAGATTTTAATCGAAGAAGCAGCGAATGGAGCTATCTCATACACTTCCATTATATTATCATGAAACATCTGCTTCCCTCTACTTCAGCAAAGCAATCTCTCGCCTTCCAAACACAGTTGCAACACTTCCAGTCTTCTCATTGATTCCCAATTCCAACTGTAGATAGAGTTCTTGTTGATATAGTTGACAAAGATTTAATTAAAAACTTGTCAAAATGAAGGTGGAAAGTCAACGATATGCCAATACACTAAGGACATAAAATCAAAATGGAGCTAATACTGGATAGTAAAGCTAGTAACCACGTAATTGAAGTACTAAAAATAATCCATTTCCAACTGGATGTCTTCTCTTCTATTCTTTGGGTTATCTGGAGAGAGAAAAACTCTTTACTAACCTGAGGAGCTCATAAAATGCTGGGGGACACGTACTACTTGGCAACATAGTTGATCGAGGAGTTCAATGCGGCCCGAAGGCCGGATGCCTTTATTTTCAAATATTGCTTTATGGATTGGAGCCCACCAGCCAACGGCTACAATAACAACAAGTTAAGCCTTTATCTGACTAAGTGGGGTTGCTACATAAATCCTTTATTTCTAATATACTCTATCAAATCCTTTGTTCCCAAGGGCTACATAAAGCTAAATTTTGATGTTGCATTAGAATGGAATAACAAATACATCAGAGCTGGAGTTGTTGCTCAGGATACTTCAGGCAGTGTTATTGTGTGCCTTGCAAAAAGGATTAAGATTCATTTCGAATCAATAATAGCGGAATGTTTGGCTATCTATCAAGTATCCTCCTCACCCACAAATTGAAAATTCCTAATATCTATATTGAGGGTGACTCCTTAGAAGCCATAGAAATGTTTTAATCTCTGGTGTTGGATTTCGCTCTCACAGGACCTCTTCTGATGCGTGTAAGGGAAAATGTACACCCTTTCCAAAGTTGCGTCTTTGAGCACATTTGAAGGCAAGGGAATCGGGTGGCTCGCTTACTAGCTTGTTATGCTTTCCAGTCTCCACATTGTCAATGAAATCGTGTGGATGTATTCACCTCTAAATTTTATATGTGATGTTATTAGATGCGATTCTATTAGATGTATGAAGTCTACTTGGGAATGATCACCTCATATTTGAGAATCAAAAGCAAAAAATCTATTTCCTGCCCTTTTCCCCTAAAAACATGTGCAATGAAATGGGATGAGGGGAATTATAAATCTCAGTGGCCCATATAGTTAGGATTATGTACAACGTTCGTATAGATTTTGGGGATTATTTCATAATCACATTCATGTCCTCAACATTAATGGTATGTGAGAATGATAGATCACTGAGTGGCGTATAACTAAAGTAGTCTGGAGTACTTATAGAAATGGGAATGATAGATCTTGCAACCGCCAAGAAATCCCTTTTGTGTTAACAGGAAAGATTGCACAAAATTAATGGTATGTGAGAGATGTTCAGGATGATATTCATATAAAAATTACACAATTCTCTTATGTCCTGTTTTTCCTCAAAATGTACACTTGAGACGGCCAGCTCCACTACGCCCTCCTTGATATCCTCAGTATCCGCCGCATCTTCCTTTATGCCCCTTATAGTCGACTCCCTCTTCACCTCTACCCCCTTAGGATGTCTGAGCAGCGAAGTCAAAGTCATCAAGAATGGAGGTGTCATGCCTCTCAAGATTTGTCTTCATAAGTTCAAGTTTCTAATGGACAGTATAGAGGAACATAATAAAGCGACATATATTATATACAAGTAGTCTCTGAGGTTATTTCATAATCACATTTAAGTTCTTAATAGAAGAAAACAACTTATGTCCATTGGTCAGCCTTCATGGCATCTCCATAATGCATGCACAAGGTAAGATTCCATACATCA
This sequence comes from Apostasia shenzhenica, assembly GCA_002786265.1. Lineage (NCBI taxonomy): Eukaryota > Viridiplantae > Streptophyta > Magnoliopsida > Asparagales > Orchidaceae > Apostasia > Apostasia shenzhenica. Next base: position 5,681,963 of record KZ451982.1, read on the forward strand.
ATCTTTTTTAGGCCCCACAGTGATGGAAGTCTCATGCAAATAAATACACCATTTGAGCCTGCAAGTACTGGAAGTAAATGAAGATATCTTCTCTAGATCTCCAATCCCATTATCATGAACTGATGTGATTTTATCTACTTTCAGATTCTCTCTCCTTCCTGAAATGATGAATGGCTGCTGCCACCACGTAATGGAGTGCAACCTGATCAGCACCAGCAACAACAAACACACTTCCTGCATTCAACGTGTTTGATGAAATTCCCCCAAAGTTTTCTTTCTACCACAAGAAATTCTGAAAAGAATGGTGATTGTTTGCATCATGTGCACGTCACAAGGAGAAGGAAAGTTGCTCACCATAAGTGTGTTTTTGTGCCTCCTCCACCCAAAAGTGGAGCTGCCCCTTAATTTCCTCCATCAATATCTAGTTACACTGTAGCAGTGATCAATGAAGGAGAAGTTGGGAGTAAAAGAGAAACAATAACAACAATCAAGTTTTTATTTTACTAGCTGGGGTTTGCTATATGAATCTTTTCTTTCTATTGTACTCTATTTAATAACAAATTCTTATTAGTAAATGAGAAACAATAACAACAATCAAGCTTTTATTTTACTAGCTGGGGCCTGCTATATGAATCTTTTCTTTCTATTGTACTCTATTTAATAACAAATTCTTATTTATCACCATGTATATAAGATCTTTTTGATAGTTTTCTGTTATGTTTTATTCGATTTTCCTCTTTCTCTTTTATATGAGCAAAGATCCAATACCCCAGTTCTCTTTATTGGAGCTCCATTGATTTACGATTATATGTTCAAATCATTTATAAGCTTATCTTCATTTGAGACTACTCCAATATTTTCGTAGATTATTTATTTCTTATATTCTCCTTTTGTCTATAGTCACTTATCCATATTCATTTATGCGATATTTATTTTATTTAGTTAGCATTTAGCATTATATAATATTGATGATCTTATTACTATTCTATAAAATTTACTTTTACATTTGAGTGAAAAGTTTCTATCGCACAACACGTTAGATGCATTCTTCTATTTTATTCATCATATTTAAATTCTACTAATAACATTATTATTTATTTCATCATTATGCTATATGATTGATCCAAGATATTTAAATGTCTTATTTTTTCTATAACTTAATTACCAATTATTATCTCACTAATACAAAAAATATCATTTGGTTTGGAATAGCCTAAGGCAAGCGCTGTCGTATTATACGTGTTTCAATTTTCTCGTGATTAGAAGTCGGGCTTTGTTTGGTTTTAGCTATAGCCAATGAGCTTACGTTCGAGCTTGAAGTAAAAAAAAATGATTACTTTTGAGTTTAATCCATTGAAATCAGCATATAAATGTGCTAAATTCATGATACAATGTTAGTGACTCGAGTTTTCAAAATATAATCGAATTCGTCTGAAGGAGACTCTACTTTTTGAATTGAGACGAAATTTGCTTGAACCCGACTCGATTCTGGCCCTCGCCAAAGCAATGATTGCTCTGTTCGGGAGGCATAAAAGATTGTAGCACGAGGTAACGAGGAGACGCATGATGTTTTCTTTCTCTATTTTTTTTTTATGAGCAATAATGTGTGTGTAAATCTGAAACAGCGTGAGCTGTTGGCTTCCTCTTTAAAGAAAATATGACGTATTCATTGGGTGGCATGACATAAGCTGGCTATGGTTTTGGCCTTGGGCTTGCACTCGATTTGACGAAGAAATTTTGACGGCAAAAACAGAAGACTTTGATCTCGTATGAGGGAGAATATAATTCGCAGGATGATAGAAGAAATTAAACACATTGGTTCAAAAAGTGGAAGAAGAGGGAGATCGAGTTTTACATGAAAAACCTTTGATGGAAAGATCACGGTTGCTACAGAAGTGGAGAAAATAACTCCAAATATGAAGAAAAGCTCCCAAAGAAGTAATAAGAAATTTGATTAAAAAAAAGGAAGAAAGGAGAATGGCCGGCTGACTGCCAATGGTCTGCTCTAATTTTATCGTGTACATTTGTCATGAGCCTTTGATTGCCTTCTTTATTTATATTGCAAGACCATTATAGGGATTCGACACCAATGAGCTTCTCGCTTCAGCTACTAACTAAGAAAGCGTTAAAAGGGTTGCTATAGTTCAGCATATAGACTCTTGGAAGCAGCGGTGACTGAATTACTATCTGTTTAAGTGCCAGTTGGTCACAGTGGACACATCATGAAATTGAAATTAGTCAAATAAGGTACTTTCACTAAGTTTAGTATTTGTATGACTGTCAATATAGATACTTGATTGCAATGGCACATCAGTTTAAGATCTTGCCCATGGGATGTGTCGCCGGGGACCTTTGACTACGCTTGAGATGTCGGTCAAACCAAAATATCAAGGGATTTTAATCAGCCAGTCTTACCGATTTGATATGACTTATTAGAACTCGGCTTGGTCGACCCTAACTAGGTGTTGGTTGGGTCATGGACTTGAGTGTACGTGGGTCTGGTTGGGTGCACCCAAACTGTTCTCTTGATTGTACTTAGTGTTCTTGTCTTTATATGTAACTTTTCTTTTTCTTCTGCTCAACTTAACATTGATTTCACGGAGAAAATATTAATATAAATACAATTAAAATGCAGTTGATAATGATTTAAAAAATTTGAATCAATTAAAAACTTTCTCAAACTACAAAACCCTAAAACTAATCTTCTATAATAATTCTACAAATCCATTAACTTGTTTGAAATTCAACTTTCATAAATTTTAGTCACATGAATTCAATAACACATGAACATTAACTACATTATCAATAAAATATCAAAAATATCATATTAATTTATGTTTTCATTTGCATAAACAAAAAAGATAATTATTGTAGTCACAGTCAACAAGAAACCAACCTCATTGGTCCATTTAATGGCATTTATGGACCTAATGCCAAAATTAAGTGCACTTTTCTTGAGCTTACATGCACATTCACAACTATAAACTTTGATCCAATATCACTATAATTAATGGTGCATTTCATTTAAAGATTATTAAATGCATGTGCAAGAAGTAGTTCAAATTCTAATTAATGAATCATAATTAATTCGCTATAGTATTTTAATGTGAATTTATAAGAAATATCTTTACATTAATTTCTGTTTGGGATGTCATATTGTAAAAATTGAACTTAAAGAATATTAATTATAAATATTTAATTTAAGGAAGGTCACCTGTAAAACAAATACTTTTTTAAAAATGATGACTTGAGTGTGCATAGCGTAATTAACTAAAAATGGATGGGTAAGGCATAAATAAAACTTAATTGTGTGTCATGTAGGTAATTATCTCAATATTTTAATATTACATTACACATACTTTTTTTGTAAAATTTATATTATGGGATGATAATTTTTTACGAAGAAAGTGCATATGATATAATATAGAAAGATTTGCATGGTATATATGTAAAATTATCTAAAAAAATTGATTTTCTTAATTTCACATAAATTAATGATTTACTGCATACATCTTATAATAATTTTGTGATTAGCATGAGATTTAGAGCTCAAACACTATAAATAACTCAACTCCTACTCTGAGCTCATGCTTCATCTTCTTCTTCATTCATCCTCCTCCTCTCAAAGCAAACCAAATATAAAACTATGGGAGAAGAGGGCGGCAGCAGCAGTACTCTTCCTCCAGGGTTCCGTTTCTTCCCCTCCGACGAGGAGCTCGTCCGCCACTTCCTCCGGCGAAAGACTGCCATGCTCCCCGGCCAGCCGGACGTCATCATCCCCACTCTCGATCTCTGCCGCTTCGACCCTTGGGATCTTCATCGTTAGTATTGATCATGATCACATTAATTAATCCTTAATTTCTAACTTGAAGCTTCATTCTAATAACTATACGTAGTATATATTGCACTTCTACACCACATAAAATCGATCAAAATTTCATCTTCTTATAGTGATCTGATTTTTTTTCGTGTAGAGAAAGTGTTCCACTGAAGAATACTTATACGTAGTTGAAAAATATCTCTACATAACTTGAAAAAATGATTCTAAGTTAACGCGTGCATCTTATTTTCTTATGTTTGTTTGTTGGTCTTGCTCTTTCAATAGCCAAATGAAATAACGTAACTCCTCAGAATAGGATCATTACAACTTTTATATCGACATTTCTTGATCAAATTATGGCATACCAATAAAAAATTTGGGTGACATTTAATTTACTGCTTCCACATATAGATACGTATAAACATACATTTTTTATATGTAAAGGGAAAGCTCTACAAGGAGGCAACTACTGGTACTTCTTCGCCCATAGGACGAAGAATATAATCAGATCAACCCCAAACGGCTACTGGAGTAATTCGGGGATCGCTGACAAAGCGGTGACAGATGTCGGAACAAGGAGTGCTCTAGCCTTCTTCTCCGGCATAGCGCCGAAGGGGAGGAAGACGAATTGGGTCATGCACGAATACCGCTTGGCCAAACGGCTAGTGATCAGCTCGAGCAGCAGCGCCAGCGGCCGGAAACCTTCTAGCAAGAAAAGCCATGGTAGAGCAGTAAGTGATTTTTAATTTCTAGTAAATGATTATGATATCAGCTTATAATGATATTGTAATTTACATTATATTAAGTTCTTAAAATCATGCCTTTCGTTTTAAAATTTTTAGATAAAATATTTTTTATCTCAATGAAATAAATGATGTTCTCACTCAATTATTCTATCCAAATCTTGTATCATATATCAACTAATAAGTCTAGTGCTGGTGCCACATGAGCGATATGATGAACAAAATGGCTCAAATTAAGCACAAATCTCAAATCTCATTGAGTTTTGAATCGGCTAATTGAAATTGGCTCGATCGAATTCATTCAAGTCATGTCGAGCTAGAGCCAAATGTACATAATTCTATCTAATTAGATTGAGTTTTCTTAAAAATTATGGAGCTCGAGGTGCATATTTATTTTTTAATTTGCATATATATAAATTATATTAGTTAAACATATGGAAAGTATAGTTCTTCAATAAATGAATCTGTTATAGATCTTTGAAAATCTCTCTCAAATGGCCATTTGTGATGGATTTTATCAGTCAACATAGATTCTATCACAAATACCTTCATCACAAATCGCAAGACAAATGACAATTTTATTGTAAATTTTGTAACAACATTTGTAGCAGAAAACTGTCGCAAATCTATTGCAAATGATCTGCTACTGCAAAGCCGGCCTCTTTTACTGTAGTGAAACCAATAGTTTGATTCCCATTCATGGAGTTGGGAAACTAATTAAGCATTCTAATTTTTTATCAAATCTCATAATTTTTTTCGTTTAAGCCACACACATATATATATATATAATATGAAATTGACTTGTTTGAACTTGACTTTGATTACATCTGCTAGTAACTATAAGAGGTGTTTAAATCTCGTTAAATTTTTGTATGTTCTATGTATATTTTTTTATCGATTTCTTAACGCGAAACTAACTATGGTTAAGGATGCGGGTAAGTGGGTGGTTTGCCGAGTCTTTGAAGCCGGCTGTGGATCGCAGGAAGGAGGCCATGATGAGGATGCGATGGAGCTCTCCACCATGGATGAGATGTTCTTGTCGTTTGAAGATTACGAAGAAGTCAGCTTGCCGGTCAACTAGGCGTTGACTTCTGATGAATATATAGTTGCAATAACTTATTATTAATTAATTAGTTCTTAATTAACTGTATTATATATATGAACATCTTTCATGCTTTTCTTTTTCCATATATAATAAGTACTTAATTAGCAGCAGTACTGATGAATACTTTTTCTCTATATTTTTCGAAAATATATATATATATATATATAAGGCTGTAAATGAACGTGAGTTTTGAACGAGTTGCTCAATTCGATACCATAATGTCTATCGCAAATATCATATTTTCTAATAGTGAATTAATGTTGTGCTCATTAATTCATACGTTCCCGTATGAAATTATGTGCTCTTAAGTGCCACATTTTTAGACTTTTCTTATTTAATGTGGTGATCTATAAAAAATAATAAACAACAACAACAACAACAACAACCAAGCCTTAATCCCACTAGGTGGGGTCGGCTACATGAATCCTTTGTTTCCATTGCGCTCTATCAGTTAAATCTTTAGTTTTTCTATCTCTTGCTTTGGCAATCCTATATAATTGTCTTTCTCCTTCTTTAGTGTCTAGCTTCTTATATAAACAACTTGGTTTAATTTCTTATATTGTTTCATTTTAGAGTGATTCAATTCCAATTTAATTAATAGTCTATTGAGCATGATATAAGCTTGTTTCAATAGTTTAATAAATTAATGACTCAATATTATAGTATTCAATAGTTGACTTAATAAAAAAGCTCGACTTTTAGCTAGTTCGCGTGCGAACAAAAACTTAAATCAAGTTTAATTTGGAACTTTTTTTTTGAAAAAGAACCAAATTAACTATAATTATAAAAGAAAGTTTCTGTCATGAGAAATCTAAATTAAAGAGTTTATGAATGTAATATTTAATGATTGGCCCAGTACTTAATAATTCATTTATATTTATGAAAAAATAAAAACATCAGACTTATATATATATATAATTACCTGCATGCCACATCATTTCACTTTATTTATGCGTTACTCATCTATTATTAATTAATTATGCTATGCACACTCAAAACATTATAAAATCTTACACACGCACACTTAAGTTAAAATTTAGTCAAAATCTATTTAAAAAAAAATGTTTCATTAGTAAATCATTAAAATTACATTTTTATCCTTAATAGTACATTTTTTTTCTTTCTCGATGTTACAGTAAAACGCTGATCTGTCCTAAAATCAATTCACGTCGCGGATGTTTCCTTCCCTTACCACAACCTAAACATCAAAGTTTTCAGATTTTCACTAAAAATATATTTAAATATCCTTAAAATAATATGATGAACGGTTCAGATTTTTTGTAACCTAACTATAGTTAGGTTATTAGAAAATTATAATTGCTCATTATACTGGAAACAAGTGAAAGCGTGTATATGTAAGATTTTATAATGTTCTGAGTGTGCATAGCGTAATTAACTAAGAATGGATGAGTAACACATAAATAAAGCGAAATGGTGTAGCATGTAGGTAATTATCCCTATATTAAAAAGTGGACATACAACACAGACAAATAATTGAGCTACATTAAAAGTAAAAATATAGGAGAGAGAAATTTTCTCTCATTATTCTAAAAAATTTAAATTAAAGTAATTTTTCTATTTTACTCATACTAAAATTTAAATTTTCATAAAAAAAAATTATTAAAAAAATACGTTTAGGTGATACACATGTATTTGCAGAGTAATTCATACCGTATTGAATAATTATTAATTTAAATTTATTTTTAATAATTATATTATTTAAAATATGAATTATTCAATTAATTATTGTGTAAATTTAATAAAGCATTTAAGCTCCAATAATCTTAATAGTTAATTAACACTTTAATTAAAATATTAAATTTATTAATTCCAAACTATCTCACTAAAAATTACAAAATTAAATATATTAATTATTTTTTTTTAATATCATTGATTCTCTAATGAATAATATATTTACGAACTAATAATAAATCAAGGACTTTTATTATTTAGGTTCTTAATCAATACTTATGGGAATTATTTATCTGATCTCTTGCGAGAGAATATATTTTATCTTATATGTTAACATTCTCGATTATTTATGTTATTATATTTTAATATACCAAAAATTTAACACTATATATTTTAATCATATATAATATGTTAAAAAATATACAAAACAAAAAAAGAGTTTATTAATTATTCATAATTGAGAACAATTTATACATGATTATTATTATCTAATATTGAGTGTTCTATAAAGCAACAAAATTTTAAAAATTCACAATTAATCATGTTCTAATTTTATATAATCAAATTGTGTAAAATACTTTTATTCTAATAATCATATTATCAACAATCTGAATAAATTCTTTTATTCTAAATATAATAAATCATACTAATAATTTTTGAATTAAAGTTGATCTTAATTACGAACTAATTTAAATTATTTATTTTAAATATTATTTTCTAATATATAACACTTATACATAATATTTAAATTCAAAATAAAAAATTTAAAACTTTTAATATTTATATAACATCTAAACAAATAAATAGTAATATTAATAGAAAATTTAAATAATAATATTGATGAGCTAAAAAAACACATATCATTTATTTATTTATGTGCACATATCCTAATAATTAAGCAAGAGAGGTGACAGAAAGGATGACGCAAGCATTTCGTCATCAGTGTCGTCAACTGTGTGCACGCGCAGTGATGGTACGAAGGATCCACAAAATTACTTGATTGCCCCAATTTTTTTTTTATATTTTTGTTTTTGTTTTAATTTTTGTTTTTTATTTTCAAAAAAATAAATTATTTGTTAAGAATATGCTGTATTGTGGTTTTTAATTCTTTAATTGAATATTGGGAAAATTACGTACATGCCATATTATTTAGTTTTATTTATGTTTTACTCATCTATTCTCAGTTAATTATGTTATGCACACTCACATCATTACAAAATCTTACATACACACATTTTAACTTATTTTTATTATAATGAGTAATTATAATTTTTCAATAACCTAACTATAGTTAGGTTACAAAAAATCTGAGCCGTTTATCATATTATTTTAAGGATATTTAAATATATTTTGAGTGAAAATCCTAAAACCTTAATGCTTAAGTGACGGCAAGAGAAAGAGATATCCGCGATGTGAATTGATTTTTAGGACAAATCAGCGCTTTAGTGTGGCATTGAGGAAGAAAAAATATGTACCATTAAGAGTAAAAATATAATTTTAATGATTTACTAACGAAATATATTTTTTTTCAAATAGATTTTGATTGAGTTTTAACTCAAGTGTATGAATGTAAGATTTTATAATATTTTGAGTGTGCATAGCGTAATTAACTAAGAATGGATGTGTAACGCATAAATAAAACTAGATAATGTGGCATGTAGGTAATTATCCCTTGAATATTTAAATTTATATTTTTAAATATTGTAATTTGCAAATAAAAAATGAACTGATACCAAAAAGTTAAGAGGGCATTTGGTTCGTTGTTATTTTAGTGTTATGTTACGTAATCTAGATGTTATCTTTTAACTGATAATTTTATAATCTAATAGAAGATTATTTATAGATATTATTAAATCAAACGATTGCTTTATCTGGATAACATAACTATTAATGTAGGATGTAGAGGATCCCAAGAAACACCAAAAAGAGAGAGAGAGAGTTCCGGGAGACGGCGGCGCGCTGAGGGATAAGCCTGTTAGAGGAGGCTTAAGAGAGAGAGAGAGAAAGAGAGTTCGGGGCATCCAGAGCAACACACAAAGATTTAAGGTAGTTCAGGAAGGAAGTCCCCTACGTCCACCGAGCGATCAGCGAAGGAGTTTCACTAATTGAAAAAGATAGCCATTAAGGCTAATACAATATTGAGATCCTGCTTAGGATGAGTTATCTGACAAAATGCTTAAAGGACCTGATCGTCTAAAATATCGTGGCCGATGTTTGTACTTGAGGCATGGGCTAACCTCCGTTAGAGCGACAGATCTTAGTGGGAAGTGAAGACACTCTACTTAGGGGGGGACCAGTGTCATGAGTGGATAGCAAGGACTGTCCTAAGATTACGAGCAGGCCTTCAGACCTTCCGCTAACCGGATGGGCTTATGGAAGAGTTCCAGATGTAAGTAGGAGACCTCGCCTGCCAGGCGTAACTAGGCTCAGTGATCGCCATATATAAAAGATTAGTTATAATGAACCATCGTGTATGAGGTCCGGAGCCTCGGGTACGATGGTTGAGAGTTTTGGGGTTAAAATTATACCTGAGAGATAGACGTTAGGTCGATATGACTACCCCAACATGAATTAATTGGTGTAAGACTTATGTCAAAAGGACTTTGAAGTTTGAGATATAACCTCTGGGATAGCATAAAGAAATTCAGATATATTTTGGAAGAACTCAGATGTCTATTAGTAAAGCATGTCTTTGGAGCTCATTGATTGAACATGTATAATAAATTCCTTAATGAATTTATATAAATGAATCTTGTATAGGAAGTATAAGGATGGACTGTTGTCAGGGATCAGGCATAGAATTTCTTTAAATCATCCCCACTCCAAGTTCTAGGGAGTTGGATGCCTTCAGAAGTCATTAAATGATACGCGTTCGGTCCAGCAACCTCGCGCACGATGTAAGGGCCTTCCCAGTTAGGTTCAAGCTTGGGAACCCCCAAACTGCTGCCAGCAAGAAGCCGCCGTTTGAGTACCAAGTCTCCTTGAATGAAAGTCCTGGGGTTAACTTTGTGTTTGAAATATCTTTCAACCCAGCGTTTGTGCTCCAGGTGCTTGAGTGTGGCCAACTCTCTTTTCTGCTCCAAGAGGTCTAGATGAACTAGCCGTAAGTCATCATTTTCGTCCATTCAGGTTCGCAGATCTTCGAGATTGAAGTTGGCTGCGGTTTCTACTCTAGAGGAGGAGTGTTCTAGCTCAATTGGTATGACTATGTCTATCCCGAACGAAAGGGAGAAAGGAGACTCCAGAGTAACTTCGGAAGGAGTTGTACTGTAAGCTCAGAGAGCGCCTAGTAGTTCTTTTGGCCAGCGCATTTTGGTGCCATCAAGGCTTTTTTTCAAGATATTCATGATGTTTTTGTTAGTGGCTTCTGCCTGCCCATTGGTGTGAGGGTGCCAGACGGATGTATACTTGAGGTTGATTTGATGTTTGCCACAGAAGTAATGGATCCACTGATTAGCAAATGAGGTACCATTGTCTGTGATAATCACCATTAGTATACCGTATCTGCAGACGATATTAGCCCATAGGAAATTCTCGATATTTTGAGCAGTAGGATGAGTAAGTGGCTTAGCCTCAATCCACTTTGTGAAGTAGTCGACAACCACTAGTATCCACTTATAGTTCCTCATGGTCGTAGGCATTGGGCCCAGAAAGTCCAGCCCCCAAATAGCGAAGAGCCAAAACGAATTGATGGATTTGAAATAGCCAGCGGGCTGCCTATGCATGTTAACGTAGTACTGTCATTGAGAGCAGTTCTCCACAAACACCTGAGCATCCTTGTGGATATTTGGCCAAAAGAATCCTTGGCATAGGATTCACATAACCAGACTTCGGCCACGAGCATGAGTTCCACACTCCTCTTTGTGCACAACCTCCATGACTTCTTGGGCTTCCTCAGGCCTCAAGTATTTGGTGAGGGGCTTGGCATAAGACCTTCTGTAGAGCTCCCCATTGATGAGGGCGTACTTGGCGCAGTCAAGCTTCAGTTTCTTCGCCTCTTGCTTGTTGTCGGGCTAGGTCCCATCTTTCAGGTAATTGAGGATTCTGTCCATTCAGCAAAGCAGATGCTCTTTAGAATGGATTTCTGCGCATTTGAATATGGGTCTTTCGAATACTTGAGTTCGGCGGAGGTCGGGGAGCCCCACCTTTGTGAGCCGATCTGCCACTTGATTTTCTTCTTTGGGAATATGCGTCAGAGAGAAATCTTCAAATTGAGAGATCAAGGACTGGGCTTATTGCTGATATTTTTTTCAGAATCTCATCCTTTATTTTGAATGCTCGATTCACCTGGTTGACGACCAGTTAGGAGTCACTGAACACTTGTATACACTTCACAGTCATGTTGAGTGCGAAGTTTAGCCCTGCAATGAGAGCTTCATACTTCGCCTGATTGTTTGTAGCCTTAAACTGAAGTGTCATGGCCTGGTGTAAGGTGGCTCCCATTAGGCTGGTTAGGAGAATCCCAGCCCCCTAGGACTGTGATCCAGATGCACCATCGACATGAAGGGACCAGAGGTTTGTCCGATGTTTGGCAAGCGATGGCTCTGAAGCAGAAAGCTCAGCGACGAAATCTGCCAGTGCCTGAGCCTTGATTGCTGTTCGTGAGATATACTTGATGTCATACTCGCCCAGCTCAATAGACCATTTAAGCAGTCTTCCCGAGACCTCAGGAGTGTGCAGTATCTTCAGGAGCAGTTGATCAGTGACAACCTGGATAGTATGAGACTGGAAATATGATCGTAGCTTCCTAGCTATCACCAGGAGAGCCATAACAAGCTTTTCCAGCATGGGGTATCGGCTTTCAGCTTCTAGGAGTATGTGGCTGATATAAAAAATTGGATGTTGTACCCCCTTATCGTCGTTCACCAGAACTGTCGAGACCGCTGTGTCAGAAACACCCAAGTATGAAGATAGGACCGCTCCTTCCTTTGGTGCCACTAATATCGGGGCTGAGGTAAGATATTTCTTCAGTTCTGTGAAGGCAGTTTCGCACTCGTCGGTCCACTGTCCCCCCTTATTGTTGCGCATGTATCGAAAGAATGGCGAACATCGATCCTCGACTTTTGAAATGAATCTACTTAGGCTGTTGATCTGTCCTACTAGCTTTTGAATCTCTTTTGCCGTTTTAGGAGAGGGCATACTTAGGATTGTCGAGATTTTATCTGGATTGACTTCTATTCCTCAAGCTGAGACTAGATAGCCCAAAAATTTTTCTGAAGCCACGCTAAAGGTGCACTTGGTAGGGTTGAGTTTGAGTTTAAACCTTCGGACGGTGTCAAGTATCTCCCTGAGATCGCCGAGGTGCCCTTCCGAGGTTTTGACCAGAATGTCGTCAACATATGCTTCAAGATTCCTTCCCCTTTGATCTTTGAAGATGGCATCAATCATGCGCTGGTAAGTAGTGCCGGCATTCTTGAGGCCAAAAGGCATGACGTTGTAGCAGTATGTGCCGAAGTCAGTGATAAAAGCAGTCTTTTCTTCATCTTTTTTGGCCATCCGAATCTGATGGTACACAGAGAAAGCATCCAAGAAACTCATAACCTCGTATCCGAAGGTACGATCCAATATCATATTGATGCGTGGGAGAGGGTGAGTGTCTTTGGGGCAGGCTTAATTCAACGTGCGGAAGTCTACGCACATCCTCCACTTCCCGTTGGCCTTTTTCACCATGACGACATTGGTGAGCCATTAGGGGTATTGAACTTCCCTAATGTTACCTGCTCCAAGTAGTTTGTTGACTTCCTTTTTGATAGTGTCCTGCCTCTCTCCTGCCATCACGCTCTTCTTTTGTGCTATAGGAGAGGCAGTATTAGATATATTCAGATAGTGTTCGCAAACAGCCCTGTCAATGCCTAAAACATCTTCAGGAGGCCATGCGAAGACATCAATATGCTCAGAAAGCGTAGCAGTGATTTTCACCTGTTGCTTATCATTCATGGATGAGGATAAGTTTACAATTCTAGAAGAGTCTTCCCCCCAGGGTTACATTGATGATCTCCTCCTGTGGTACAACTAGTTGAGATTTCCTGCCAGTTGATCAATGATAAGTTGTGGGGCGATCTGGAAACACCGGGTAGCCTGCCTGACATCTCCTCTAATGGTGACGATGCCGCTGGAGGTAGGGAACTTCCCGCATAGGTGAGGCATGGAAATCACCATCCCAAAGGAATTGAGTGTTGTCCTTCCAAGGATAGCGTTGTAGCCTGACTTAGTTCTGATGATAGTGAAGTTCACCATATTCATGGCATAGCCGTTGTTGTCGTTGAAGGATACAAGCAGGGTGATGAATCTCAGAGGTTGAACCCTCTCTCCGGAGAAACCGAGTAAGGTGGTTTCAGTACGGAGGAGGTTTACCTCCTTGAGCCCCATCTGGAGGAAAGCATATTTGAACAGGATGTCGGCGACACTCCCAGAGTTGAGGAGCACTCGTCGAACATCGAAATCAGCTATGCGAGTGACAACCACGGTTGGATCGTTGTGTATATTGCCCTGCTGGGGGAGATCCTCCTGGTAGAAGGTAAGTGGGATGGATGAAGAATGTTGCTCAGAGATACCGCCGACCTCGGCTTCCTGGCGGCGAGCAGTAACAGGGTCAATGCTAAAGATGACATTGATCATCCTGGTGGCAAGGGGATAAGAACGCCCTTGTTGGCTGGGACTTGGAGATGGTAGAGTTTTAACAGGAGCCCCAGTAACTTCGGGGGCCTTTCCTTTTTGGACAGCGGTGAAAGTCGGCGCCATTTGCATGAACTTTTCGAGCTTTCCCTGATCTACCAGTTTGTCAAGCAGAGCTCTGAGGCCACGGCACTTGTGAAGCTTATGCCCGTAGTTCCCGTGGAACTCACAATAATTGTCGGGAACCACTCCGACCGAAGGTGCTGGCTTGGGTCCGGCAGGTCAGACCCACCCTTGTTTAACGACCGCTGCATAGACTTCAGGAAGCGGCTGAGAGAAAAAATGCTTCTGGTGCTGGATGTGTCATGGCTTCCCCTCATCTCGATCACGATTCTTGGCCATGTGTATCTTCGTAGCTAGGAGTTTATCACCCCGATGTTTCCTCTTTCTCTTCTCCTGCTTGACTTTAGAAACATCGGAGGGAGAGGACTCAACATCCTCGAGGAGCATAAATTGGTTGGCTCTGGCCACTAGCTCTGGGTAACTCCGAGGCTTAGCCAGCTACAGGGATTTGGACAGATCTCCCACCTTGAGTCCTCTCCAGAAATTGTGCATGGCCACCGCCGGGTCGACATCTTCAGCTTCTGCCGCAGCGGCGAAGAAGCAGTTGGTGTAATCCCGGAGGCTTTCTCTCACGCCTTGCTTGATATTGGCGAGCACCATGTCAGAAACAACCATTCGGGTTCGGCCGATGAAGGAAATGTGACCTCTGGGGAGCTTGATGAACCAGCTAAATGCCTTCCCTTTCAAAGTGTTGGCTACTAGGTGACACTTAGTGGCTTCGTCCAGCTGGTGGTAATGGACTGCGGCCTCAAACCCCTAAACATGCTCGCGGGGGTCGATTACGCCTCTGTAGGCCTCAAGCTTGGGCGGCTTGAAGTCTTCTAGGACTGGGGCCAGCCGGATGGCATCAGTGAAAGGAGCATTGCCATCCATTGGTCTAAAGAAGGGGTCAGGCCCATGATGAGAGGCTTGAACGCCTAGAAAGAGGGGATCTCTTCCGACAAGAAAAGGGGGGAAGACAGGTGGAAGAAAAGCAGGCTATGGTAGCGGACATGGTGGAAGAGGATTTTGGTGAACCTCTAGGAGGTGAAAAGGGCGTCTGGGCAGTTGAGAAGAGCCAGACGTGTGAATGGAAGGCGCCACGACAGGAAGCGCGAGAGCGGGAGCCTCAGCGACCGGAGGAGGGGGTACAGGGGCCGTCGCTATCGACGGAAGAAGTTCTGAGGCCGTTGCAACCGACAAAAAAGGTACAGAAACCGCCACAACTGGCGAGATAGGAGCAGGGGCCGCCGCTATTGGCAGAAGAGGAAGTATTGCACATACTGGCTGAGCTTGCCTGAGAATCACGGCCTGTTGGGCTGTGATGCCAGTAACCAGGTCAGTGAGATTTGCCAGCATCCCCTGAAGTTCTAAGACACGGGTGCCTCTAGAAGAGGAAGCAGATTCGACGTGAAGCCGAAAAGTTGAAGCCGAAGTCCTGTCATCTGGTGCCTGAACGGAAGGTTCTCCCACGTGCGTACTACTAGCAGCAGAGTTGGTTTGGCTCGTTCTGGCCACCATCTTCCCAGGGTCTCAATGAAAGCACCAGAAGATGTTCACGTAGGATGTAGGGGATCCCAAGAAACACCAAAAAAGAGAGAGAGAGTTCTTGGAGACGGCGGCGCGCTGAGGGATAAGCCTGTTAGAGGAGGCTTAAGAGAGAGAGAGAGAGAGAGAGTTCAGGGCATCCAAAGCAGCACACAAAAATTTAAGGTGGTTCAGGGAGGAAGTCCCCTACGTCCACCGAGCGATCAGCGATGGAGTTTCACTAAGGAAAAAAGGTAGCCGTTAAGGCTAATATAATATTTAGGAAAGAAAAAAGGGAGAGAGAGAGAGAGAGAGAGAGAGAGAAAGAGCTCCTTAGTTGGGACTCTAATACAATGGAAATGGGAGAACCAGAGAAGCTACCCGCACCTTGGCTGCCCTAGTTGGTTCTTTCTTCTCTGATCTCTGATGTCTGATGTATGATGATCTGATCCTCTGATCCTTCAATCCTCTCCTTGCATGAAGACTGTTTAGAGGTATTTGTAGGCAGCAGATGGTACAGCTTTATCCTGATTTTTTGGAGAAAAGGAGGTGAACAAGCTCTGGGTTTGCGCCGTTTGTTGGCCGCCTGATGGACAAACAGCCACAAAAGGAGGATGTCATCCTTTAATATTAGTACTACTTCTGGGGATCCATGACAGCTGGAGCATGCAGATCCTTGATTTGCGGGTTTGGAAAAAGTGCCTTGTACTAGGAACGACGCGGTCGGGCCGAGCTGATTGTGACAGGCACGGCTTTGTAACATCATCATCGATGTTATCAGGGGTGGTCTGGCTCATCGTGGACGAGGTTTGGTTGAACCCTTGTGTCTGAGGTTTGACTGGTGTCTGACCTGTGAAAACGAGCAAATGAGTTAGTAAATAAAGTAAAGGCTGAGTGCCAGCTAGGCGCCACATGTACGACAGAAATGTAGTGCTGGAACCACGTGTTAACAATAACATTGAACCAAACGCCCCCTAAATAAAATCGTGATATTTTGTTCAACTTATATGTTTTCAAGTTTAAAATATATAGAAAATAAAACAAACTTTAAAAATATACATTTCGTAAAATAATTAAATGTTATTATAAAAAAATTAAAAATTTCACTATAATTCATTAAATATTAAATAAAAAAGATTGGCTCAAAAGATTGTTTAACTCGATATTATCTCAATATTATATTGTTATAAGTTTTTTTTGATATTATCTTTTTAATTAACTTGCTAGAAAGAATACCTACATTTAAACAATTAATTAAAATAACTACAAAAAATTGAACGTAATCATATCATATATATATATATATATATTGAAGGAGAAATCTAATTGAGTTTGATGATTTTAATTACACAGTAAGGTAAATAATAGACTTCATCAAGAAGTTTGGTATAAAGTTTTGTAGAAATTAATGAACAAAAATAGATGTACCCACATGATCAACTAATTATTAATTAATATGTATTTTATTTGACATATTTGTTTATGCATAAATATTGTAAGGTAATCACTGTAATTGAAGATAATAGAAAAAAAAAGACATATTTCTTATTACTAGGACTGTTCACGATTCGATCTCGGCTCAAGATTGAATTGAACGAGGAGAGTTCAACACGATCTCGATTCGAGCCGGGTCTGACTTATTTGTTATGATTCAAGCTCGATCCGACTTTCGATTAATTTTCGATCTTCTATCCAAATATTATGTATAGATATATTTGTTTATTCAATCAGCTTAAACTATGGTTATTCGCTTTGATCGATTATTTAAAGATAAAAAATAAAAAAAATAATTTACAATAAATATGATTTAAATGATTATAAAGAAAATTCTAATGATAGTCTAATAAAGCTTTCAAGTAGACTATTGAAAAAAACTACATAATAAATATATGTAATATTTTTCATTTTTTTAATCGATTCGATTTCAAGCCATCTCGATTCGATCCTATACCGGCTGAATATTGGATTGATAAAATTTTTAAGCCAAAAAAACGGCTCGTTAGTTGGCTCATATAGATCGAATCGAGCTCGATTCGATTCAATTTTCGAGCAATCTTCGATCTTCGAGCAAAATTATCAGCATTAATTACTTATTACGTGGAAGGTTTATAAATAAAATAAAATGGAAGACATATGTGATTACGTGATTATATAACTTTGAATTACTAAGCTTTTGAATTTATTTGGTGAACAAGAAACTGAATTAAATTAGAGTCCAATTGATATACATTTACTTTTTAAAATTAATATTTATATTTTTTAAGTTTTAAATTTTTACAGTAAAAGTAAGATAAGAGAGAAATTCAATTTAAGATTTTTATTAATTTTTTTTAAAAAATGATGATAATAAAATAATATAATGATCTCTAGAAAATAGTTCAAACTAATAAAAACTGATCAAACGTCAATTTTTTTATGAAAAAAGGCCAGCAAAAAATCTGAAATTTAAAAAAAGTGACTAAAAATTGTAGTAATTTTACAACTATAAAATTTGAAAAATAGAATTGAAATTTTTTAAAAGTTAAATGCCCTCCCAATTAGAAGGCCAGTTGCAATTTTCCCTCAGCTTAGATGGACTGGGCCTGCAATAGCAATAATTACTGGGCTGAAGATGGGCTGGGCCTTCTCGAAGCTTCAAAATGTTGTAAATTAAAATAATCAATTTGTTTTTTAAAATTCAAAATAATCAAATTTCATATTTATATTCTAAACCCATTTCATTTGTTTTACCAACTTTATCTAATAAATATAGAGATGTCGATAATTATTTTGATTTAAAATCGAATCAATTTTCGCAAAAATGAATAAACATATGTTGGGATTCCCTATCTAAGGAGTACATATGTTCTCGATAATTACTCAAATTTTATTTAATTCAAAATTGAATCAATTATTTGTATGCTCAAATTCGATTTTCATAAAATGAAATCAAAACTTAATTCATTATTATATTTTAATTACAAGAGACATTTAATTAGTTTTTTTCTTGATACAAATCGAAATAAAAATAAAAATTTGTAAAAAATTATATGTGAATTGGGAGAGATATATAATTCATTATTATATTTGAATTTGGGTCTATTGTTATTTGGTCTCAATTAAAATTTGAAATATTAATATTTTTAAATTTTTATTTTAAAGAGAAAAAAATAAGAGACGAGAGAAATTAAATTTTTAAAGAATAATGATGATAAATGAGTATAATGATTCTTTAAAATACATAAATTATTCAAACAAATCAAAAAAAATCAAAACTTCATCATTTTTATAACCTTAGGAATCGATCAAACTTGATATTTTTTAAAAATTAAGACTAATTTGCAACACCCTCCAAACCTCAGGGCGCGCAAATGCAACTTATCATAGAAAATATTATGTAGCCAAAAAAAATAAAAAAAAATAAAAAAATAAATTTTTTTTTTACAATTAATACATAAATGTCATTCACAAAAACTGTTATAGAATGCGTTATTAAAAAAATAATAATACGTTTATTCTGAGTTTTTTTTGGGGGTCAATTTCTGGAGTGTAGCATTACTCATTTTATATTTGAATGGTTATCAGCATCAGTTTGACTGCTTGACTGTGGATGTAGACATGAATGAGATAAAATTTTAGAAAGTGAGAGGGGCCAAATTTTTCAAAGATGAAGACAAGCTAATTATTGTAATATCTCGTATTTTAAATATAAATATATTATCTATTTTAATTTTTAGAGAGTTACGTAATTTAAATACTTCTCAAGAGATTATATATTTTGATATTACTCTGACTTAAGTATGCTTAACTATACAGTTTCTAATTGTTAGCATCACAGCTTGACCCCGACAATGTGCTTCTATGACTTAGAATTACGCTATTTATTTACATATTTCAGAGATTTTTCTCACTTTTTGATATAATACGATTCATTTTTGTGTCTCTCTCATTACTCATCACTCGTCATTATGCCTGAAAGCTTGCTAGGAGGTGCTTTTTGCTCTAGTGTCTAGGAATTACTTGGCAATCACTTTCTGTTTTTTTTTTATCACGGGTCATCACAATTTTCTTCTCTCTTATCCTTCCAAATTACTAATATGAGAAATTATAGGATTCGATTCGGAGTAAATAGACGTACGATGTATGCGGACAAGACCTACAGCTAGCATTGAGTAAGAAGCAATAAGAAATGAGATAAGAAACATTGATAATGTCAATTTGTTTCATATAAGTATTTTTTATTTCATAAAAATAATTTTTTGATTCATATAAATATTTTTTTATTGAGATAATTACCTACATGCCACACTATTTTACTTTATTTATATATTACTCATTCATTCTTAGTTAATTACGCTATGCACACTCAAAACATTACAAAATCTTACATACACACATTTGAGTTAAAACTTAATCAAAATCTATTTGAAAAAAAATATTCTGTTAGTAAATCATTACAATTATATTTTTACTCTTCCTCAATACCACACTAAAGCGTTAATTTATCCTAAAATTAATTCACATCGCGGATGTCTTCTTCCTTTTGCCCCACCTAAACATTAAGATTTTAATATTTTCACTCAAAATATATTTAAATATCCCTAAAATAATATGATGAACGGCCCAGATTTTTTGTAATCAACTATAATTAGGTTATTGAAAAATTATGATTACTCATTATAATAAAAATAAGTTAAAATATGTGTACGTAAGATTTTATAATATTTTGAGTGTGCATAGCGTAATTAACTAAGAATGGATGAGTAAGGCATGCATAAATAAAACTAAATTGTGTGTCATGTAGGTAATTATTCTTTTTTTATTTATATATACGAAACATATTTAAACAAATTAAAAATGTATATAACATCTTAAATTTGATATATTGTTACTAAATTATAAGCTTAAATGATATCAAAAAATTTGTATAAGGTTATATAAAGCAAAAAGACTTTATTTGATAGCGGATTTGGATTCAGAATAAGTTGAATCGGATTTAACTCTTGTATTGAGTTTAGATAAGTGAAGCCGTTTCACTTGAAGCCAATTTCAACGATGTTTTTGGTTTGTTTTTTGCTCGACACAAATGGTGGATTTTTTTGACGTAGTATTTTGACTTTGACCGAACCTAATAATTTTCTTCACATATTCTTCCCCATCTCTTCCTCAGTTCTAGTGCAGTTAAAACTCACGCAAACATACACACATACTCTCTCTCTCTCTCTCAATTGAATCCATGGCAGTCTCTTTTCTGAAAACTGAGGAGTACCCTTCTTCCTTTTCCAACCTATAATGGCGAAAGAGGCTCAAACAAGCATCCCCCACCTCTTCCGGTGCCCAATCAGCCTAGATCTCTTCACTGATCCCGTCACTCTCACCACCGGGCAGACCTACGACCGCCCAAGCATCGAGCAATGGCTCGCCGCCGGCAACTCCACCTGCCCTGTCACAATGCAGAATCTCGCCGGCGGGGCCACCACCTCTCTCGTCCCCAACCACACACTTCGCCTCCTGATCCACCGCTGGCTTCTCCCAGCCGCTTGCCGCCGGAATTCTCACCACGACGCTGGGGCCGCCTCCGGAATCTCTGTTTCTTTGTCCATCCTCAAGAGCTGCCTGCAGTCCTCCGACGCGCTGTCGCCGGCGAAGCTGGAGGCTCTGACGAAGGTCCAAATCTTGTCAACCGAGTCTGACGTTGGCAGATCCCTCTTAATTCAAATGGGTTTCTTCCCAATTCTCCTTCAGATAGTCTTCCGACCGCCGTGGCCAGAAAACATGGAGGTTGCAGAGCTCGCTCTGGATTGTTTGCTTCGTCTTTCTCCGCCGACCCTTGTGAACTCCCTCTGTTTTCTCAAGCAAGACGCCGCTTTTTCTTCCATGGCGCTTCTTCTGGAGCAGGGCAGCGCGAAAATCAAGACAGGAATCTGCCTTCTGCTGGAAACGGCAACCGATGAAGATCTCTGCTTCCTTCTTGGCAAATCCCGGCGGGTGATGATGGTGCTGATCTCTTTTTTACAGAGCAGAGAACAGAGCCAGGCGGCGGAGGCGGCGGCGGGGATAATCGACGCCGTGTGCTCTGCGGAGGCGACGGACAGAGTGAATGCGGTGAGAGACGGGGCGGTGGAGGCATTGGTCTCGTTCTTGTCGATGGGCGTTCGACGGAATGCGGCGAGGGCCCTAGCGGCGATGGAGGTATTGATGGGGACGGAGATTGGGAGGAAGACGGCGGCGAGAGGAGGCGCGGTCAAGGTCATGGTGCAGTGGGTATTTAAGGTTCCGGCGGGGGACGAAGGGAGCGAGCATGCCGTGGGGGCGTTAACAGCTGTCTGCAGTGGGTCCGCAAGGGCGAGGGCGGAGGCGGTGGCCGCCGGCGGTGTGATGCAGGCTCTGCTGCTGCTGCAGAGCCAGTGCAGCGTGGGGACGAGAGGGAAGGCTATGGCGCTGCTCAAGGTGCTGAGGGGCTGTGGTGGGAGAGAAAGTGGGAAGCCGGATTTACAGCATGGAAACTAGAAAGAGAGAAAGAGAGAAAGAGAGAGAGGAGGGCTTCAAAATTGAAGAGCCGGCTCGAGTTCGAATCGATTTACGATTTGAATCTAAACAATCTGAAAATATAAATCGACTATTCATCTGATCTGTTAAAACTTATTTCGATCAATCTCACTCGATTTTATAACATATCGATGAATCATTGTTGGATTATTTTTGTTTGTTTAATGCGAAAGACTTGGACATGAAATATATCCAGGAGCTGCACTTTGACTCAGCGATGCCTTTTTCTTAAGACATTACCGGGAGATCACTTCTCGCCCTCTTTAGCCACGGGCGTTATAGGGTTCCTCTCGATGAGGCTTGTAGGTCCAGTGAAAGGGGTGCATCAGAAAGCAAATGAGAGTTCTTATTAGTCTATGCATTGTGGCCATAAGATGTTATGATCATAAGATCTCATGAAATTTTTTAGGGGACAAAATTGTGATATTACGATTAAAATGGATAATATCTCAATATTAAAGGCCTAGATCATGACATTAGGATATCAAAGCCGACTACATATAGTACATGCGGTTTAGGGATAAACTAGGCCAAAACTGATGAGCTTGTGATGTTCGTAGCTAAAAAGAGCATGGAGATGATTTTCTCTTACAGTATAGAAGTGTACAATTTGACAAGACTTCTATGTTGAGGCAAGAGCGGCAAAATGACAAATAGTTTCATACCAGAAAGTATAATATAGTCTATAAGGATGTCGATGTGGCTTCTAGGAACAACACTTTGAATCCTTAGCATATCTGAAACTGATGATGACAAGTACTCCAAGCTCGAATAGATTTAGCTCGAAGAGTGAGTTGAGAAGCATCATTTTCAAGAATGGTTTCCTCGTACAATTTTGTCAATTGTTCTTCTTAACAATGCTTCTATGCTCAGATAACAGAGGCACAATGATAAATAATCCTATACTTTTATATTGAAAAGTGAGTAGGGGACTCATGATCTTAAGATATTGAGATGCATTTTGAGTAAAAAATTATCGAGCATATAATCAAAGTAAATAATATTTCGACATTTGAAACTTTAGTTATGACAAGAAGTCTAGGCTAAAACAGTGGTAACCTGGCTCCCTTGCAGGCAAGAGAGAGAGAGAGAGGCTCCCTGAAAGCGAGTGAGAGAGAGAGATAATGGTAAGAAAAAAATTAGAATTTTAAAAATTTTAATAATAAAAAAGATAAATTCCATTTGGATCTCTGAATTTAAGGTAAAATAATACTCAAGTTCATAGTTTTAACCTTTTAACATCTGAGTCTTTTTTAAATTTTTTTATTATTAATTTTTTTAAAATTACAATTATACCTTCCCCAATCTTTACTGCAAGCACAGTGAAAGAAAAAGACCTAGATATTAAAATTTTAAAAATATGAACCTGAGTGCTATTATATTCTAAACTCAAAAACTAATAAGGTATAATTTATTCATAAAAAATTACTAAAGAAGCCAATCAATAATTATATAAAAACATGAGGAAGCTAAATGTTAAAAATTAGAAATTGTAGATGCTTGTGTATATTATGTCCTAAATTTAAAAAATAAATCTAATTTATCCTATTATTAAACTTTTAATTTCTACAATCAGAAGATGAACTAAAGAATAATAAGTTATAAAAAAATCAATTATAATAATAATAAGAAGAAGAATGTATTAATTGTAAAATTCTCAAGTTTAAATCATTTTTTCCAACCAACCCATTAACCCCACTAATTAAATGGCATGTTGGCATTTCATCCAAGGGATGAGTTAATGACACCAAAAACCTCATTGCATGCATTATTGGTCTCTGAGATTTACTTTTGATTTGGTTGTTTTTCAATGATAATTCGGGTTGATGAATCAGATTCGATAACCTATTTTTTAAACTTTACTCGTTTGAATTTAATCTAAATTTGATCTGTTTATTAAATGAATCATACATCAAGACTTGCGTGAGTTAAACAACCCACAATCCAATTGTTATAATTTTTTGTTGCAATAATTTGATAAATTTAACGTTATGTATCATTAATAAGAAAATTAAATTATGTGATTATTGATATTAGAAATCTTAGAAGATTAGAAGAGGGATTTTGTTTACGTGAAAAACACAGCGTCGATTTCACAGCAGCTCGAAAGGGTTTCATTAAATTAAATTCATGGACTAATTTAACACACCCATGGCATTATTAGGTGCACAAAATTATTTACTTAATTTATTTTTATCAAAATGCAAAGCATGTGACAAGTAATACAATAGTGGAGAATTTCTTAGCTCAGTGGAGAGAAACTTTGCCTGAAATCAGGAGATCTCAAATTCGAATTCATACAATTATAATTTTTAATTGGAGTAGAGAAATTACACTCTTTGAGGGCAAGACCATCACTTGAATTGCACATTCCAAATATATTTCGGTCTTTATTTACATATAAGTCCAAACTCCAATCATTTAAAAAAATGCAAATTCTTTGATTTTTGTTGTCAAATTAATCTATAATTATTCATGATATAAATCCAAATTAATTTCAAAATAAATATTGTCTTTTGAAATACTGAAGGGATGAGATAATAGTTTTGAAGGTTAGCTTGTATATGCACTAAAGAATTTATGTGTAATAACTTGCATAAAAAATACCTGTTACTATCCATTAATATTTTTCTGGAT
The DNA here is from genome assembly GCA_002786265.1 of Apostasia shenzhenica. Taxonomy (NCBI): domain Eukaryota; kingdom Viridiplantae; phylum Streptophyta; class Magnoliopsida; order Asparagales; family Orchidaceae; genus Apostasia; species Apostasia shenzhenica. The sequence goes on from KZ451982.1 coordinate 5,706,732, forward strand.
CTAATTTATATTTTTCTGGATCTAATATGAGTACATTTGTAACTTGAGGATTTCAAAATAAATATTGCATAAAAAATAAAATCACTAAAGATTTGTTTTAATAAAATATATTTTTTGAAACTTCTTTGCTCTTTCTTATCACCAGTTCGTATTAAATAAGAAGCTTCCTCCTACTTTCCTTCTATCATCCGTATTAAATAGAAATTTTTCATCTGCCTTCCTTTCACCTCCCCAACCACCGGCAGTCCCGCCCTATTAAATTCACTTTTTCTTATAAATAGGCCCTAGAGCCCTCAGACGGACCCCGCAACTTCTAGTTTACTGTATTCTTAGCTCATTTTGGTGCGACTCTCCCTCTTCTTCTCCAGCGGCGAGACTCTGCCAGAAGAGGTAAGTATTCTGGTCTCACTAAGTTTAAATTACATTCGATAATTTTTCTTACTTACTCAATTTGATTAGTTTAACTTGAGTTAACTAGTGATTAATCTGTTTAACCTATGTCAACCCGCTTAACCCGTATCAAACCCGATAAACCCAGGTCGACCTGTTAAACTCGAGTTAACCAGTTTGACCCAAGTTGACTTGGTTTGAGTGATTTGACTCATTTGACCCGATTTGACTTGATTTGATCCGTTTGACCTGTATTGACCTATTTTGATCCACTTGACCTGTCTGACCTGTTTAATCTGAATAGACTTATATTACCTGAGTTATTATGTTAAATTATCAAACCTAATAGTAATCATTTCATATTGAACTTAATCAAGATAATTTTATCTGAATCAGGGGACGGGTCATCCACCAACAAACTATTATTACCTCTCATCCAGGTAAATAATTTTTATTGAGCTTAGGACATCGTAGTTATTAAATTAAAATAACTAATATACAAAATAATATCAATTATATTCTGTAAACTACATTTTGCATATTCTAGATAGCTTTATGCCAATATTCTATTAGATTTTATGCCGAGATGTTATACTGGATTATGCTGGACTCATGTATCCTAAGATATATAATGCTAAGATGCACTGGGATCCCGGTAGTTGACGAACCACCTTCTGGATGCGTGACGTAGTGTTGGGGATGTACCTGCATTCTGTTATTCTGTTGTCACACTGGCGACGTATATCTACTGATTTTGATCATTTATTGATATAAAATCTATATATGTATATATGCAAAATATAATATATGACAATATTATAAGGTGACAAGATAATATTACAAGGCATTCTGATATCCTGATTTATTCGTAAGTTGAGCTATAAACCTCACCTGGCCTATTGTAAGGTGGAGGTCGTTTACTCGATCTGTGTGACTAATTGATTTTTTTCAGATAAATAATCTGCTGCCAGAAGAAGACTGCAAAAACTCCAAGAATAATATTTCCCTACATTCCATATGACCCCATTGATATTTACCTTTTATCTCTTAATTTGATTACTTTATCTTTCTGTACTTTAATCTAAAGTTACCCTGGATGCCTGGTGTTTGAACTTATGTAATTTTGTCTTGAGATTAATAAAAATATCTTTTTCTTATAATCTGTTCTGTGATTCTGATTGCAAGTCATCCTTTATTTTATGGATAATTGGTCCATAAAAATGAGGGCGTAACATTATGGTCCTCGTACATTTCCTTGACAGCTTCACATCTCGAACAAAGATAGAGATTAGAGTAAAAAATGATAGTCCATTTATCAAATACCACTCTTCGGTAGTACAAGTTTTGCATACCGGAAGATGAGAGTGAAGTCGTTCATCTAGGTGGAGTTTAGGGGTGTTAAAAATATCCGAAACTCGAAACTCGCTCGGAACTCGTTCGATTTTTGAATCGACTCGAAATCGGTTCAAAAATTTTGAATCGAATCATGAGCTAAGGATTTTGGCTCGAAATTCATTTCGAGTCAATTTCGAGTTGGCCCTAGCTCGCTCGAAACATGATTCGATTTGACTCCAAATTACATATATAGCATAAATAATATGTATATATTATATAAATATATACATAAATAAATTATTATTTTATATAATTTAGTTAGTGGTTTAGTGGTAGAGTAGAGGAGATTTAAAGTTTATTTTCTTCAAAATCTAGGGATCAAATCTTCTTAAATACATAACATTTCAACATTTTTTTTACAATTTCGAGCTGATTCGAATCATGATTCAAGCCGGCTCGAAATCGAGTCATTTCGAGCCGAGCTAGCTCGAATCATATCCCATTTCGATTTCGGACCGATTTCGAGCCGAGCCGAGCTCAAAATTTTCGATTTCGAGTTGAGTTTGACTCGCTCAAAATCGGCCCGATAACAGCCCTAGTGGAGTTAGACACTTAGCATCCGAAAAGTTTACCAACTAACTAGGGATAAAGACAAAAGCAAGCTACATGAGCAAAGCTGATCATAAAGGATAAGAAAAAGCATATAACTAATGCTCATAGTATTACTACTATATAAGTGTACTCTTATAAAGGAGGAAGTAAGCAAAGTTAGGCCCACAGTCACCCTTGATAGGGATATAAGAGAAATTCATCAAATTGAAGATTAGTTAAGATAATAAAAATCACATGAAATAACTCAACCGCATTCATTTTAACAAATAATAATAATAATAATTAGCAGACTACATCCAATAGGCAAGAAAGAAAGGAGAAACACATAACAATGAAACCCACTACAAGAGCAAATAGTTTCCAATTCCATTGCAACGTTTCTCACAATTTATAGAGGAAACTTAAAAAGCAAGTTTGGCAAAACACAGAATCACGAGGCCTTTTGTGAAAAAACCATCTTCCATGTTAGACTTGTTCCCACTCTTCTCCATGATTATTATCTTCTTGTTTCTGATGCTTGTAGTCATTAGGCCTGCGATCAGGGCCGTTATCCCTCGTCCAGCTGGCTGCATAGATCCTTGAAGCGATGTTACGCTGTGAATGACGATGAGTGATTCCAAAAAAAAAATGATAAGATTAAGGTATTGTATAAGAAACATCTATTTAGAAGCATGTAAACACAAATTTTCAAAGGTTAGCCTAGGCTATTAGCAACTAAAATAAGTATAAGAGAACATCAGATCACATCCTTGTTAAGGATGTTGCAAAGATTAGAGGAAAGAGGCATGCCTTCGTTCCAGCAAAAATCTCCTGTCGTAGCAAAATGCACTAAAAAATTGAAAGAGGCTTTTCCTGCATTTGATAAAGGGAATGATAAAAAAATTTATAATTCATAGACCAATTTAATGCATCAATAGCATCGTTAGGCGTATAAGAGTTGTTGACGTATGGATGTGAGGATCCCAGGAAACACCAAAGAGAGAGAGTTCCGGGAAACGGAGGTGCGCAAAGGGATAAGCCCGTTAATGGGAACTTAGCAGGGAAATAGATTTAGAGCATTCAGAGAAACACACAGAGGTTTAAGGTGGTGGTTCAGGGAGGTAGTCCCCTACGTCCACCTGACGATCAGCGAAGGAGTTTCACTAATGGAGAAAGAAAGCCTTGAAGGCTTGTACAGTGTTCTTCGAAGAGAGAAGAGAGAAAAAAGAGAGCCCCGCTGCTGGGGCTCTGTTACAATGAGAGTGAAGAAATCTTTTTCCTTCTTTCTTGACGCCTCTCCTCCTCTTCCTTTCTTCTTTTTTCTTTTGGTGGGGAACTGTTCAGGGGTATTTGTAGGCATCAGATGGCGCGGCGTTGTCCTGATTTTCCGGGGGAAAGGAGGTGGACAAGCTCTGGGTTCGCGCCGATTGTCGGCCGCTGAAATGACCAAAAAGCCTTGAAAGGAGGATGATATCTTTTAATACTTGTACTTCCTCTGGAGATCCGTGATGGCTGAAGCATGCGGATCCTTGATTTGCGGATCTGAAAAAAGGTGCCTTGTACGGGAAACGATGCGATTAGGTGGAGCTGATTGTGACAGGCAGTGCTCTGTAACCTCGTGTCCGATGTTACCAGGGATGATCTTGGCTTATCAGTCACGAGGTTAGGTTGAACCCTTGTGTCCGAGGTTTGACTTGGTCAAAGTTTCTGCAAAGTCAGACAGATGAGTCAGCAAATAAGTCAAAGAAATGGAGGCCAGCCAGGCGCCACGTGTACGGTCAGGATGCAGCGCAGGAACCACGTGTTAACAAGAGTAATTTACTCAATTTTTTTATCAAAATGCAAAGCATGTGAAAAGTAATACAATAGCGGAGCTTTTCCAATCTCAGTGGGAAAGGAAGCTTGCTAAAACTGAAGGTCTGGGTTCGAATCTATACTACTATAGTTTCTAATTGAAGTGCAGGGAATTGTGATATTTGAGAAAAAAAAATACAATAAGAATTACACTAAAACGATACTTGTACGGAAGAAATATTGCAGCACAAAAATTAATAAAAATTAATGAAGAAATGATAATGGAATAAAATCTCAGTAATGGAATCATGGGTAGACCCAAGCCTGCCATGACCATCATTTGAATTGTACATCACAAATATATTTCGGCCTTCATTTACATATAAGTCCAAACTCTAATCATTTAAAAAAAATGTAAATACTTTGATTTTTTTTTGTCAGATTAGTCTATAATAATTCATAATATAAACTCAAATCAATTTCAAAATAAATATTGTAAGTCTGTGTTTGAGGGGATGAGATGATACTTTTGAAGGTTAGCTTGTACATGCACTAAAGAATTTATGATCCCCATACATTTCCTCGACAGCTTCACATCTCGAATAAAGATAGAGATTAGAGTAAAAAACAATAGTCCATTTATCAAATACCACACTTCGGGTTTTGCATACTAGAAGATGAGAGTGAAGTCATTCATTTAAATGCTTAACTTTCGAAAAGGCTACCAACCAACTAGGGATAAAGACAAAAACAAGCTACATGAGCAAAGTTGAAGCCTTGAAGGGTAGTTGAGATAATAAAGATCAGATGAAATAACTGAACAGCATTCATTCTAAAAGTAATGATAATAATTAGTAGACTACATCCAATAGGCAAGTAGGAAAGGAGAAACACAAACAATGAAACCCACTGCAAGAGCAAAAGTTTCCAATTCCATTGCAGCATTTCTCACAATTTATAAAGAACTTACAAAGAAAGTTGGGCAACATACGGAATCAAGAGGCGTTTTTCGGAAAACCATCTTCCATCTTGGACTTGTTCCCACTCTTCTCCATAACTTCCTTCACACCTTCTTGATATCCCTGTACAAAGCTTTTAAGAGCATCTCTGTAAGCTGAAGCCCGAGTCATGTAAAGACGCTGCAACGCAGGTCGTAAGGTCTCCATTCCGCCTCTCGCTGCCACTGCCAGATCCTCCAACATCGATGGCGCTTCTTCTCGTTTGTTAGAACTGTGGGCATCTCCTTTGTTATCATTATCTTCTTGTTTCTGATGCTTGTAGTCATTAGGCCTGAGATCAGGGCCGATATCCCTGACCCAGCTGGCAGCGTAGATCCTTGAAGCTTCCTTCAGAACTAACCACCGTTCTTCCCAAGTCAGCTTTCTGCGCTTCTTTATATGAGGGGGATCAGGTAAAGAGGAAGGGAAAGCAATTTCCTTGAGATCATACCGTATATAATCATACACTTTCCGGTAGATTGCTTTCAGTTTCATGATAATATTGTAGCCAAAGCCCTGTATGTGTATATGTATATATATATATATATATATCAACGTAACGGTGAATGACAATGAATGATTCCAAAATAAATGATAAGATTAAGGTGTAAATGCATTTATTCAAAGGTTGGCCTAAGCCATTAGCAACTAAATGCATTGTTTCAAAAGTTGGCCTAGGCCATTAGCAACTAAAATAAGTATAAAAGAACATCAGGTCACTTCTTTGTTAAATAACACCAACACTTAAATTGTATTGAACAAGAATCATTTGGACAAGTGTACTGCAGAGTGGAAGAGATGAGCACTAAAGAAAGATATATACTTAGAAAGAAAATGGGAAAAGGGATGATTATATATAGGACATTGAAGCAAACTTTTATCCAGGATGTATAAAATTTTACATAGCCCAAACTTACCAATGTGGTTATTTTCAGTTGCCCACCCTCTAAAGGGAAGTTCATGCGGTTTAATCCCCCATCATCCCAAAAAAATGTATGTAATAAAATTATTTCTTTGATTCATTTAAGTAAATGAAGAAAGGAGTAGAACAACAACAAAATAAACAACCAACAAGCCCTTCATACCACTAAATGGAACTTTTGTTTCTATTGTACTTTACAAAATAATAACTCTCATTTAGCTCTAAATATACAATGTCATTCCTTATAATTTCTTTTCATGTCTTTTTTAGTCTTCCTCTTCATCTTTTTATATGGGCAAAATTCAATAACCAAATTTTCTTTACTAGAGTATTTATTGGCTTGCAAAATATATATTTAAACTATCTAGGCTGACTTTTTTTAAATTTATCTTCAATTGAGGCTACAACAATTTTCTCATGGATATACTCATTTTCATCTCATGATTTTATGTGTACTGACTCATTCACCTTAATATCTTCAATTTTGTGACATTTTTGTTCACATATTTTTATTTTGTAGACTAATATTCAATACCATATAACATTGTTCTAGTAGAGTGTTATAATTATTAGGTTATGCATGAGTGCATTATTCTTCATTTAGTAACTTCTACTTATTTTTATATATTTATTTCTTCTTTCAGATATAAAAAATAATCACCCACTAAAAATGGATGACAAAACAAACACAAACAGAACCCAAGGTAATGAAGTTGGGTCTGGGTCAAACCAGAAAAAATCGTTGAACTAGTTGAATCTGCATTTGATGATAAAAGAGTATTGAAGGGTTCTCCTATGACAGTTGAATGGTCAATCATAGTGCAGAAGTTTGCGGATCAACTAGGAAAAGAGAGGCCCTTAAAAATCTTGCAAACTGCATGGAAGAAATTAAAGAAGAAAATACCACGAGTTGCGTCATAAAAGTGGGTTTGGTTGGAATGAGGAGACAAAAATGTTGGAAGCTGAGGATGTGGTTTGGGATAGTGTCATATCGGTAAGAATTTATTTTACAAAACTGATTGAACTATCTTTCATAGAAATTCCAATAACACCATATTCTTTGCTTTAATAGGAAAATAGCAAATATCAAGTCTGCCGTAAAAAATCATTCAAATACTATGACGTCATGATAAAGATTTGTCAAAAAAGTACTGAAGTAGGTCAAAGTGCTCATGTCAGGCGGCGATTACCACATGGCTCCCACCCATCAAATGAAGAAATAGAAGTAGAAGAAAAAGAGCAGGATACAACACGTGCTGTCAATGATGCCCCAACCTTATTTAATCAAGTGCCTACATCATCGAGTAGTAGCAGAAAGAGAAAAAGATCTGCATCATCTGTAAGCCTTGACAGGTTACAGATTCAAAAAAAGTATACGGATGCATGCATTGAGAAGAATCAACTTCTCTCATGCTCGGATGACAACATGCAGAAATGCATGTTAAAAATTAATAATATTCCAAATATTTCTGCTACTGCAATTATTGCTATGGGAGCATTTGCAGCTTCAAGTGACAACAACAAAATTATGATCCTGAATGTCGAAGGAGTAGTTCTAACAACGATGGTTGAATATGTTGTTTCTCAAAATCCGGTGTTTTGTAATGAGCCAGAAGGCTCACAAGGGAAATACCTAAAAGAGAAGAGACGGCAGCGGCGGTCGAACGAGAAGACGGCACGAGCGACGGCGAAGTTTGTGATCAAAATCAACCGTTACAATTTTGTTACTTTTTCTCTTTACATTTGCTATTTGAAATTTTGTTGAGTTGTATGTTATCCTGCCCTTTGCTTTTTTTTATCCTACTATTGTACATTGTCATATATGGTGTTGTACATATCATATATGAAATTGTAGATGCAATATTAGCTCATATGTGATATTGTATATGTAATATTTCACTATGGTGTTGTACATTGTCATATATAGTATTTTTTCTCAAATATCTTTGGAATGACATGACTGTTGCCCTGTTTATTTAAACGTACATATTTATAGTTTTTAAAATTTTATTAAAATTTTTTATTATATAATTAATAATAAAAAAGAAATAAAATTAGAAATATATATGTAACAATTGAATTAATAAAATTATAATATTTTTATATAAAAATAATTAATTTGGAGGAGTCGTTCCTCTCAATCAGTCCTACTTAAAAAAAAAGGGAAGGCTAGAATTGGAATTAACTTAAAATAAAAAATTTTAATTCAATTTGAGCTCAACGACTTGATGGAACTTCACTTGTACTTATCTCTAATAAAAAAGTATAATTTTAGCTTTGACGTCACAGAAGAAGGTAAAAAAATGACATAAATTTAAAAATTTGAAGTGGTATGAAGTCAAAATTTAAAAATTTATTCAAATTAATAGAAAAGGACCTATCATGTAATATTCGAAAAACTGTACGGACCTTTTCGCTCATTTCTAAAAATTCTAAGTTAAATAAAAATTACGAGTTAATTACAGCGAGTTCTCAATAATTAATTTTCAAAAATTTTGTATATATATATAAAGTCAAGATCGTTATGTAAAATATATTTTAATTTGCGTAACTAATATTTTGATAGATTACTTATATTAGATTTTATTGGTCCACATACCAAACACTAACTTTTTCTAACTACAAAATCCTAATTTAGGCCATTAAAAAGTCCAAGAACCAAGTTAGTCCTGCCTCCAAACAGGCCCAAGGTTTTCTTAGAGGTTTATTCAGTGTTGGAACTAGGAAGTTATTGAAATCCCTAAAAATTTCTAAGCACATCCTGAAATTGCATACAAAATATTTTAAAGGTTCATAAAGATCACAATGAATAATGTTGCGAGAAATTCTTTAAGGTACTTATACGAAATGTAGCAAAAAAAATTTGGATTTGAAGTGCATATGAAGTTTGAAAAGTTTTTGATATGTTGAATGTCAAGGCTTCTTTATTGACTAGTGGTCGAAGAAGAGAAAGAGTAATCACCACTAGGTGATGTCCCATGGAAAGGAAATCTCTGATATGACTAATGATAGGCCTAATAGGAGCAGGTTTTGGCAGGTCTCTAAGCCTCATGAGAGGGACGTGCGAATGAATTGTCCCATATCATGAGAATTTCTTAGGTTTAAAGTTGTCGAAGTAACTTTTAGGGAAAAAATCATGAGGCTCGATGTAAATTGAGTCAAAGTGGACAATGCCTCGACTTCAACAAGAAATATCTTTATTTATTGTCGCTTCTTAAAAGCTAATTGATAAGCAATATAATATCTAAAAAAATATCTTCAAATCATTAAAAGACAAATCCAGTTATCCATCACCTTAAAGCAAAACCTCTAAGTATTAGACCTTCTTACAGCACAAAAGGGCCGAAGGGTGCTTTTGACGACACCTACCTAAGGAAGGAACAATTGGCAACTTCTCGCCCCATCTTCCTCTAACCTTCTTCCCCAGTGCATAGAAGAATCTTCTTCATATGAATATATATAAGGCTACGTGACATTCCAATGTATTATATATATATATATATATATATATTCTTCTTTATTTTCTTTTTTTTTCCCTCTCACGAAAAAAATAGTCAAGTGGGTTGATTTTCTATAAATCTTCATGATTATAGCAAAACTTTCAAGTTGCTTACCAATAAGGGCACTGTAGTTTTCCCTAACTTGGAGGAAGAGGGATAGATTCCGTGCAAAAGATTGCATGTGTCCTTTAGTTTTTCTATTTTTCCCTTCTTTTTTATTTCCTACAACTTTCATCAAGGTTTAAATACGCTACAGTCGTCGGTCTCCTCCAAGTGTGAGATCCGGTCCATTCCTATGTGGTAATGTGTTTTTGCATCAACAGACTCAATTTTTCTATGTACATTTACTTTTCTCTCAACTTTCAATCTTATAGCATCCCAAACACTGAAAGGTCTACTGTTGATCATCTAATTGCTCAATTATAAATTTAGCACATATGTACATGAGATAAACATATACACACATATATAAAAGATCATTTTACAGTTTAGAATTGTTAATCAGGCATAAAATAGAGAAAAGATGGCAAACTACAAAACCATACCTAATTAAAGGATAGTTTTCCTTTTTTAGTACACCAATCAATAGCATCAAAAATATTGCTGAATACCCTTCAAAAACAATTATTGCTGAATAATCACATAAACTTCTGACTATTAATTATCCTAGCTAATCATATAACTAATTGGTAATGTTGAATAAATATTAAACACCAACTGATACGAACCATGGGAGAACCACACCCCAAAAGCTAGCTCATGGAAGTGGAGAGCCCAAAGTTTATATAAACCCACATTAGAATCCCATACTTCCAATGTAGGATTCAAGTCTCATACCTTGCAATTGAATCGTAACAATCCACCATGCTCCGCAGTCCCGGCGCCCATGCCGGCTGGCTTTGTGCTAGCTCTTTCTAGCCCAGGGTGAATACTGCAATACCGACGTCACCACCAGCGCTGCTCGATTGTAACTCAGACACGTAGTGGATGACTCTGATACCAATTAATATGAACCTTGGAAGAACCACACCCCAGAAGCTAGCTCATGAGGGTGGAGAGCCCAAAGTTCATATAAATCCCACATTAAAATCTCATACTTCCAATGTGAGACTCAAGTCCCACACCTTGCAATTGGATCGTAACAACAACATACATTTGTTATAATTCATGATTAACTACATGAAAAGGATTAGTTTGAATTAAACAATACACTCCAACAATAACAAACTAAGCCTTTATCCCACTAGATGGCGTTAGCTACATAAATACTTTGTTTCCATTGCACTCTATCAAATAACAAATCCCATTTTCGCTCCAAATATCACTTATATAAAATAAATTAGTCATTAAACTAGATATATGATTAGCATCTAATTATAATCAATACATATTTTCTACTGTCTCATCTCCCAGACGTCACAAAACAACTTAATTATTTCGCAATTAATCAAATATAAACTCTTCCTCAATCTCTCCCCACACCCATAAAATCTACGTATTCAACATCCTTTCCATTAAATGATTCACCTTCTTCTTTCTGATCAGCGGTTGGGGTCGTGATCGGCGGTTGGGGTGAGAGGGAAGAGAAGAAAGAGATCGGCGAGAGAGGAGAAGGCTCACAAGGGAAATACCTAATAAAAGAGAAGAGACGGCAGCGGCGGTCGAACGAGGAGACGGCACGAGCGACGGCGAAGGAGGAGCGCAAGCGTTGGCGGGTAGGGCAAACGGGGATTTCAATGAGTATTGTACATTCGGACTGTGTATCCCGTCATCAATCCGGAGGCCAATTAATCTACGCCACGTGGATTGGCGGGGCTCACAGATCCAGGATGTTTTTTTCTTTTTTTTTTTCTCTCTTTTTTTAATAATGACTTTTTCGTTTAATGGAAGAAGAATATAGATTTGTATTTGGGTTAGGGGTGTTCATTTTATACAAAAATGAAAAATCACTTGAAAATTTTTAATATTTTATTTAATTTAAAATTAATTTAATTTTTTACTAGCTTGAACTTAGCTCATTCAAAAAATAATGATTTAACTCGAAATTAACTTGAATATGTATAAACATACATATTTATAATTTTTTAAAATATAATTGAGAAATAATATACATATACACACACTATAATAACTTATATAATCAAAATGAGGTTTTAAATATACACATAAAATTTAGAAGTTATTTTATAATATTATATTATAATTACTTAATATATAAAATGGATATTTTTATGAAAAAATATAACTTATAATTATACTCGATTAAATTTGAAAATAGATTCAAAATTGAAAAAAGTTTAGCAAGCTCGAATCAAACTCGAATTGAAATAAAAAATTTTAAATTCGAGTTTTGCCTTGCACGAAATCAATTCAATGTCACTCCTAAATATTGCTATAATTATATATAATAAAAGTATTATTTGTTAATTTATAATATATTATATATTGTGTTTAGCTCCCTTCTTTCCTTGTTAATAGATTTATGTTTTATGTAAAGTAAAATTAATCTTTTATTTTTAGACTTCATGTGTAGTATGAAATAAATATAAAAATTAATTGAATGTTTTTTTAGAGGTATTTTGAGTGCATTGAGTCTCATGACAAACAAGGCTTTAATATCCGAGCTCAAATTTAAAAAATATATTAAAATATATAAATAATTTAAAATTATCATAAATATACATATTCTTTAAGTAGGGAAGTCTTAGGGCTCGTTTAGTACAAAGAATTTTTTTAGCTCATTATAAATTTTAATTATAAAATTAATTTTATTTCATATTTTATGTAAATAAAAATATTAAAATTAATTATATTTCATATTTTACATATTTTTTAATATTAAAATAAATTTTTTTCTTAGTAAACATAAAAAATAAGAAATATATTCTTTTCTCAAAAAAAAGTTGGAATCAGATGAGGTTTTAGTGTATATGTTATGCACAATATTTGTTCTACAATTTAATCTTTGGGCTAAATTTTCACATTTTTTGAGATATTTACAATAAAATATATGAAATTAGACTATTTAATTAAAACACCAAAAAGTTGTTAAAAATATACTATACTAGAGAATTGAAAGAGAGTTGAGTTAACATAAATATATATTATATTTGTGATATGAATGAATAATCATATGACATAACAATAATCTAAATGATTTATTAGAGTTATATAATATTACTTTAATTATATTTCATCCAAACATAAACTCTGGGATTAAATAACTAAATTTATGCTTTTTTTTATAATCTTTATTTTATCTGTCTCAATCCAATAACAATAAATTTTTATAATTTTTTATTTCAAATCAAGAAAAAATATTAAGAATTGCTGAATAATCACATAAATATCTGAGTACTGTTAATTCTCCAATTAATTAGCTAATCATATAACTAATATTATGAATGATGAACACATATAATATTAAATGCCAACATACAGTTGTTATTAAAAATGATTAACTACAAGGAAAAGATTAGTCTGAATTAATAAAAAATTAACACAGTTCACTTATATAAATTAAAGTAGTAATTAAATTAGATATATGATTAGCATCTAGCTAGTTATAATTAATCAATATATATATGTGTGTGTATTTTCTACTGTATCTCATCTACCAGGCCTCCTAAAATAACTTAATTATTTCGTAATTAGTCGATTAATCCAAAGTCTTCCTAAATTAATTAATCTCTCCCCACACCCATAAAATCTATGTATTCAACATCCTTTCCCTTCAATGATTCACCTTCTTCTCTCTGATCATGAACTCCACAACTCGGTCTACCACCTTTGAGCACGTGGTGCAAGCTTCCCACCACTATCCTCATCGGCGGCGGCAGACTCCGGTGACAAGAGCTCTCCAAGATGTCGTAGAACGGCAAGTATTTTGACGTTCCGTTGAGAAGATGGTGAAGCTGATGAACGCCTTTGTTTTCGATGACCTTGGCCCTCTCCCTCCGCCGACGAGCCATGATCACATGCCAATGATTCTTCATGGCGTTGTCGGTCCGGCCTGGGAAGAGGCGCGCAATAAGAGCCCACTTGTTGCCGTGGATGCGGTGAGCCTCGAGGAGCTTTTCTTCTTCATCTTCGGTGAATGGTCTCCGGTTGATTCGGGGGTTGAGTTGGTTGAACCACCTCAACCTGCAACTCTTCCCTAAAGCAAACAATAGAGGGATGGTAAACTCGGATTATCATTCGTTCTTGGAGATTCAACTCGTATATGATTCAAGAATAATTTTATAATCTTGAATGAAAGCTTGAAGTAAGGTCATGAATGTGGACCTGATCTTCCCTTCAGCTTCTCTGCGATGAAATTCCAATTCTGGGGTCCGAACTCCTCGACGAGCTGCCGGAGTTTCTCGTCTTCTCCCGGCCTCCAGTGCCCTTGCGGGCATCGCACCTTTGCCATCTCCTTTGTCCTCGCTGCTGCCCTCTCTAGCATGGGTATGTTTCTAAGCCCAAAAGATCATCAAGAAGAAAGAAGAGAGAGAGAGTGAGAGAGAGAGAGAGAGAGATGTATATAGGTAAAGGAATTTTTTTTTTATATAGGTAAAGGAAAATTATGAAGGAAGTTGGATTAGTTTAGGGTTTGGATGAGAGGTCTCTTTTGTTATCTATACAAGGAAGGATGTCTTGTATTGGATGCATGAGTCAATCACCAATGCTTGCGTGTTAGATTACTCATTAATTAGCTCATAACCTCCCTTCAGTACCTATCCCTTTAACTTACTTACAATATTCTCTTTCTTAATTAAATAGATGTCCCACTTCTAACTAAAGTTTGCCTCTTCATAGAATAACCAAATGATCATGTATTTAATGCATATATATATATATATATTTATATTATTGATGTTGGTATACATCAACATAATGTCTATTTATTAAGACTGAACTCAGGTTTACAGTACTGAATCTTGGCTCGCTCTCCCGCACTGACGACTCTTTAATGATTCAAAGTATTAGATTATGATGTCGATTGTTCGCCTTCATATGTATAATGGAGTGAGGGCAATCGGTTTTATAGAATAATTTAAAATTCTAGTAATTATTATCTCTAAATGATTTCTATTTTTTTTTAAATCATAAGTAGAGGATTACAGTACTTCAAACTTCAAAACTATATATCTTATCATAAGAGCAAAACAATTTTAAATCAATAAGACTATTATTCTCAATTAGTATACAAATATAGCTAATTATAAGGAAATATGATTTTTGGTGTCAATATTTGGACTTTTTCAATAATCTGACAAAAACCCAGCATAAAGTTTTTGGTCCTGGTCGACCAGAGTATTACATGCATGACTCATGATTCACATTTTTATGACTGATCTACAAGCTGAGGTGGGTCAATATATATATGTTATACGTTATAAGATAGATTCTGGTTAGAATGAAATTAACCATTATTTTACATATGTTTTTGTGAAAATTATGTGCTTTGTATGGGTCGAGTTGTCAACTTGCCATATCTGTTTGAGGTCTATAGCTGAATGAATTTAATTAATTGGAGCTAGCAGACTCACAAACAGTTTAAGTTTGGATCATAAATTTTGACTCGTTATAATTTAACTATCAGGTTAACTTAGGTACTTTGAGCTTATATCTAAAATGTTTGGTGATCGATGTAATCTCAAACATCCATATGTGGCATCATTAACAAACAATGTCATCTACCAACTCATTAGGAAATGCGCTCAATCGATGTATCTTGAATGGTTATTTTCAGCAATGAACGAAGTTAATCCTCAATCATTGGGTGGCAATCTCTTCTTGATTCGGTAGTTCTAAGTACAAATATACAATCGGTACTTTCTTTAGCATCCTATATAATTAGTAGCATTCTCTATGGCCGATATTTAAAATAACTAGCTAGCTAGCTAGTTAGGCATCATAACAACTCTCCTTCAAGGGATCTCACATCCCTATCCCACTTCCCAATCATTCTACTAAACGCAACACTCCTTTTTTGTAATAACAGTTCATGTATACATAACACCGAAAATAGCCCCAGAGTTAGAGTCATAGAAAATTAAATAACACCAACAAAAATGATCGATTCTTCTACTGCACGAGTTACAGAGCAAACAAACAGCTTGTATTATCTTTTTTTTTTCTCTCTAAAATCATATATTTCTTTTGCTGCCCTCACTAACTCCTCATGAGTTGATCTCAATGTGTGATATAATTGCCTTCCACTTTTTGTTGATAGATTTTTATGTTGATGATTAAAAATAGCATGTATGATGAATTTGAAGCCTATAGTAATTACTGTTCTATTTGTGTGATGTAGAGGTTGGAATGTCTAAACTAAAGGTTTGATCATAAATGCAAAGGTGAAGCCAGTTTTGTTGTTGAGGCAGATTTAGAAAAGTGCTTTTATTTCTTGCCATTCTCTCTTTAAGTGGTGGTTGAGAATTATAACCATGGCAAAGATAAGATGGAGATCAAGCACTAGTTCTATTTGACAAAGATTATTATTAAAATATTCTCTAGATAAATATGTATATGTATTCTTATTTTATTCATATAATTTCTCACAATTAAAAAAAATTCTCAAGTTTAAAGATATGCATATATATAGCAATTAGTCTTCTCTAACTTAGGCTTATCATGCATGTGCTTTCAGATTATAGTTTATAAATTAACTAAATAGATCATCCTTTAGTTAGAAGTAATACAAAAATAATTTTTTGACATTAATAAAGAGACTTAATGAAGGATTTTTTTTTTAACTAACAGGTTCATTTAACTAATTTAAAGAATAAATTAATATTTTAAATAAAAATAAAATTTAGATTAATCTATTAATTAGTGAAAATATTCTCTATTAAAATACTTTTAATTAATCCCAAAAGACCTATTTGATTTTACTTTAAACTAATTAAGAATCTACTTAGTTAATATGAAAACAAAAGGGACTTAATTATAGGGACCCAATTGCTATTAATTCTATATATAATACTACATATTTAGTTATTGATTTTAGCATTTTCAAAACTTTTATGTTTTTTACAAGTAATATATAGTGTCTTTTTTTTTCTTTTTTAATTTATTTCTTAATAACATGCATTATCTTTCCAACAATCTTTCCAGATGAGGAAGGTAACTTTTGCCCTTTTCTCGAAACATATTCAAAACCGCCAATATATAATTGTTTCGTATATTTCAAAAATTTATTTAAATAACATATATACCATTAATTGGCAACATGCTAGCAAGAGAAAAGCAACATTATTCTTAGCAAGAAGTTATTTGTCTCTCAAAACTGTTGTTTATATATATTACTCGTTTTAATCCTAAAAGATGTACATACGTACATCGATAACTTTTAATGATTATTTATTATTCAAAATCTACAATATTGAAGTACTTTGAAGATTTATAAATTAATTACATACCTTAATTCCCTCTCTATTAGTATGCAAGTTGCAGTTATTCAATAAGTTGAGGGTATGCATGCATGCATGCATGCATGTGCATGCATGGTAATCTTACAACATCATGAGCATCACATTAGATAAAACATAATAGGGATAATTACCTACATGCCACACAATTTAGTTTTATTTATGCCTTAATTACCCATCCATTCTTAGTTAATTACGCTATGCACACTCAAAATATTATAAAATCTTACGTACACACATTTTAACTTATTTCTATTATAATAAGTAATCATAATTTTTCAATAACTTAACTATAATTAAATTACAAAAAATCTGAGTCGTTCATCATATTATTTTAAGGATATTTACATATATTTTGAGCGAAAATCCTAAAACCTTAATGTTTAGGTGGCCGGCAAAGAAAGAAGACATCCGCGATGTGAATTGATTTTAGGACAAATCAACGCTTTAGTGTGTTATTGAGGAAGAGAAAAATATATATACTATTAAGAGTAAAAATATAATTTTAATGATTTACTAACAGAATATTTTTTTTTCAAATAGATTTTGATTAAGTTTTAACTCAAATGTGCATATGTAAGATTTTATAATATTTTGAGTGTGCATAGTATAATTAATTAAGAATGAATGAATAAGGTATAAATAAAACTAAATTATATGACATGTAGGTAATTATCTCAAAATAATATCAAGTAGATGAATATTGGATTAGTGGGAGAACTCAGCAGTAAGAATAGGATGACTGGAAGCAAGAGAAGTTTGGTCATCAATTAGATTGTACATGCTACATGATTGTATGGCTGTGTCAGTGGCATAATAATATTATAAAATTTATGGAGTAAAATAAATTATTTATAGAAATATTATAATTTATTTAAAATTATTTAAATTTAAAAAATATTAAAAAAAATTAAGATTTTTATTAACATAAATAATCTTACATAAATTTTAAATATATATATATAAATTATAATAATTAATTAATATATTTTTATTTTTACTAATAATTTTTTAAAATCTCCTCTACTAAAATGTTATTTTTAAGGAGTTAAAAGATTAGAGTTTAAATTATATTTCATGTAGAACGGAAGGTATTAATTTAAGAGCACGTCATGCTATACATTTTGATAACTAATCGATAAATTAAGTCGATTATAATTTAAAGATTTAATACATTAAATTATTATTTAATAAATTAAGAATTAATCTACTAAATAATTTAGTAAATTAAAACTATAAATTATAATTAATCAATTGATCATTTTTTGGAGCTTCATAACACTTTTCTTGATTTAAAATATTAAATACTCAAAAATTTTAGTTGAAAGTGTTTTCACCAATATGAAAGTCGATTTATACAACTGATACGTTAAATAATTTATGAGAAATATATGAAAAACCTAAAATTATATATTATCTAAACAAGTTTTTATCCGATTATATTGTAAATATTTGGTTTTACCTATTATCCAATATTTTAAAAACCTTGGATTATACTTCTTTCATAGCACTTATTTCACGAAATTTAGGGGTTGCAACTACGAAAAATTATTGGGTGCGCCGCGCGCACCGTTCGGACGCCCAATCAGAGGGCGCCACGTGTGCCCGGACCCAGCTGTATGGCACATGTGGCGCCCTATGATTGGGTTCCGGACGGTGCGCCGTCCGAACCCAATAACTTCTCTGCAACTACACCCCCTAATGCCCAAGTTGATTTGCCCTAGGGTTGTGACCAGGGGTGCGCATTTGATTGGTTTGATCAGTTTAGTTAACTGAATCAATAAAAAGATTAAATTCAATTTTGAATATAAAAAATCAACTAACCAAAGAAGGCTATAAACCCAAAAACAAATCAACCAAATAAATTTTAGCCAGTTTAGTTTAGTTCTGTTACAATCATAAGTTTCTCTTTATTTAATCGATTTTCTCCAAAGATTCAAAAATTTTAAAATAATACAATATAAAGGGGTAATTCCATTTAGTCTTCTGAGGTTTACTTAGTCATAAAAGTTCATAAATCTCAAAATATATCATTCGGATCCACAAAAAATATTACACGGGATATCGTGGTTCTTCCGTGACAGAATCTGTTATGTATTGTAAAAATAACAAAGATACCCTTCCTTAATTTATTAATTTTCAAAATATGTTATTTTAAAATGCCGGAGCGTGAGGCCGCCCCCGAGCGGACGCCCTACGTGCGAGGCCGTGCGCAGGCGGCCGCCCGCAAACAACCCGCTCGTGGACACCCTGCGCGCAGGGCCAGGCTCGAACGCTTGTGCGCAGGCAACCGTTGGCGCGAGAGGCTGAGTGCGAACACCCTGCCCGCAATGAGGGTAAAATCGTAATTAAAAAATATTTTTTAATTTAGTTTAATTTTTTTATGAATTGACTGTATTTTAAATGAAAAATATTATTTTAGACTTGATAGGAAGCTTTTTAGAAATAACTAGGGTCCTAGTGAACTATATAATAATTATTATGGACCTAGACTGATATTTATGAACCCTTACGGCAAATTAGACAAACCTTAAGGGACTAAGTGAAATTACCCCTAATATATATAATGCTATAAGATTTTACAATCATAAAGTTGAAGGATATGACCCCAAAAATGAATATAGAAAAAAAAATTAACTAATATTTCATAAAATTTCAATAACTTTATCACACAATGGCGTGCGACATTTCAGTTAACTCGGTCACTTTAATTTTCAAATATAAAAAATTGAATTGAAACTATTTAACAAAAAAAATCTAATTACCAAACTCTTAAGCAAACTAATATGTTCTAAACTAAACTTAATTGACCAAATTTAATTGGTTTAGTTCAGTTTTTTGGTTTGAACAATTAATTAATACATATCCTTAGTTGTAACTAGTGGAACGAAGAGAGGCGCAATATATACGACAATCTGTAAAACGTTTTTATAAAGTCTATGTCCTGAAAAAGCAAAAGTGTATTGGCTTCACCAAAGTAGGAAAAAAGAAAAATATCCACAAGTTATAATTGTTTCATATAAATATTTGGCGGTCTATATTTGCAGTACATTCTCTCAAAGGATCGCACTATTATATGACTTTCATTAATGGCTCTACTATAAAAATATGTAACTGCTAGTTGTCTCAGGAAAGCTCTGTTGAAGAGAGCTAACCGAATAGAGCAAGTAAGTTAGAGTCAAACAATAGATGAACAGCACCTGCCAAATACTTAGTAGAGCTTAAAGTGTTATAATTCAGAACATTTTTTTCACTATAAATGAGAGTATTTATAGTGAGAAGGGAGTGTGAGAGATTTGGTGGGATTAAGTGGCTCTCATTAATGAGACAACAATTAAGAGATGTTAGCAGTGACAAGGTCTTAATTTCCACACCGCCTGTCAGTCTAGGCATTAGTGGCAGATACCTTTTTCCTACTCCTAAAGGACTATTATATCATACGGATGATAAAAAGTACTAGTTAGCAATTTGTTTGATACTCTATTCAGCTGACTCTAGGCTATTTGGTCGCTAGACTTAGCCTAAGCAAGTCTCTTGAATTTGTTTGAGAACATAAGTTCGAATAACATATTAGAGGGCTAAGCCAAATCTGCCACACGTTAAGGCTAGGTGATGTGGCAAATTTTTTCCTTAATCATCATCATCATCATCATCATCATATACCGGACAAAGACTGGATTCATCAAGTGGATGATTGGACATGTGGAGGTTATTGATGTGTGACACTAAACTTATTTCATTCTTGACCCATGATAGTAACTTATCACATTCTAAGAAAATTTGTTGTAGAAAGAATGCATATGATTGAGAATACTTTCAATTTGTAGTTAAAACAAATAATATATATACTCACAAAATAGATATATAATTTCTTCTTGTTATATATTTTCTAAGTGTATAATAAGTGGTTTTATTTATTTATTTTTGATAGAGGGCATATGTTGTTTTCTTTGATAATTCCAAATTTCCTACCTGTTGATATATTTATGGTGCATTCTTGGTGCCATCATGTATCTTAAGTTACATAAATAGGAATTGGTTGTGAAGGGAGGCTGGGTAGGGCCAACTACTTATATAGCTAACATTATTTCATAGTTGGACATGTAACAAATTTCATTGATTAAGGTGTGGGTAAATACAATGACTTCTATTCTTCCCTGTCATGTGCATAGAAATAGAGTCCACCTAATTAATAATTGGTTAGTTTCTCTAGAAGATTACCTGTTTGGCACAGGGATTAAAACAGGACCAAAATGGTACTAATTTAAAAAATAACAATAATAATAATAAATAATTTTTTTAAATCATTCTACACAAATTCAAATATAAAAAATATTATTTTACTTTACATACTCAATAATTTAAAATAAAAATATCAATTTTATTTCACATTCTAGACCAAAATATTCAAATCAAGTATTTTGATCAAAAATGTGAAATAAAGTTTATATTTTTATTAAAAATTATTGAGTACGTGAACTAAAATATTATTTTTTATATTAAAATTTGTGTAAAATAATTAAAATAATTTATTTATTATTATTAGTGTTATTTTTTAAATTAGTACTATTTTGATTCTGTTTTGGTCCTCGCGCCAAACAGGGCAATGTCATCCATGCTTTATTTCATGATAACATCAACTTTTTATTTCATACAACCTTATATATTATTTCGTTATTCAAAACTATACGGAAAAAGTTAGAGTAGGTCTGGACTCGAATTGTTCACTTGACCAGAACCAGATCTAATTTAATCGGAACATGGGTTCACTAGGCATTTCAACAAGGGGAGGTAAGACGAGTTCGCGGATTGAGTTTAACCTAAACTTGAATCCTACCCAGCTCAAATAGCTCAACTCAATCCCAACCCGATTAATAAATGGGTCGAGATCAATGACTGAAACCTAACCCAAAGAACCGAGAATAGACCCAAAATCGAACTGATAAATTTGGATCAATTCTAAACTAGTTCAGGTCAATTTTGATTTTTAAAATATTTAGAAGCAATTATATAGTTTAATTTTTAAATTTAATATATGATTTTAGCAGAACCAAACTGACTTAAAATATATAATCCCAAAATAATTTTTGCTCGTTACACTAATTAATTTTTTTTTTCATGTCATTCTAATATATTTTTATCCTCATTTCATATTTTATTTTAATAATTTCTCCTACATATTTTTCTTAGAATATACTTACATACCACAATATTTAACTTTATTTATACATTATTCATCTATTTTTTATTAATTACGCTATACACACTTAAAATATTATAAAACTTACAAACACACACTTGAATTAAAACTCAATTAAAATCTATTTGAAAAAAAAATTCATTAATAAATCATTAAAATTATATTTTTTCCTTAATAATACATATTTTTTCTTCCTCGATGCCACACTAAAGCGCTGATCTGTCCTAAAATTAATTCACATCACGAATATCTCCTTCCCTTGCCACCACCTAAATATCAAAATTTAAAAATTTTCACTCAAAATATATTTAAATATTCTTAAAATAATATAATAAATAACTCAAATTTTTTATAATCTAACTATAATTAAGTTATTGAAAAATTATGATTACTCATTATAATGATAACAAATTAAAATGTGTATGTAAAATTTTATAATATTTCAAATATACATAGCGTAATTAACAAAAAATGAATGAGTAATACATAAATAAAGCTAAATGACGTGACATATAAATAAATATTTCTTTTTACTTTAAATTGTTTCAGTTACTATAATTACAAGAATAATGTAAAATACTTATTTTTTGAAATTCATAATTAAATTCTTAATTCTACATGTATTCTATTACCTCAGTTTAAATTCCTCTCTATCACAATCTCTAGTTTTATCAAACATTTGTTATCATTAACAAAGCATTCTTAATCAAAACATTATTATTAGGATATTTACTAAAAATTTATATTTCTCAAATTAAAAATTATTCATGGAACCCAACTCGGACCAAACCCGAACCCAACGGTTCGTATCTAAGTCGAGTCCATGGGTGCATGGTTCGGATCTAGTTCCACGTATAGTAAAACCAATTTAATTCGGATTGAGTACAAGATAAATACGAAATCGAACCGAACTGACCCATGCATATCCCCTGTGCACGACAACATAGCATGCTGGTTACAGAATCAAACATGAATTGGAGCATGGGACCACAGCCAAGCACTCACTTAGTGCAACTTTATTTCAGTGCTTCAGTTTAGAGCTCATGTGCTAAGTCTTTCTAAACATGAGCTGGCTTTGTGCAAAAGATGCCATTTTTTGTTACTCACAAACTTATAATAGAAATGCTATAAAAAAAAAGACAAACCATATGCATCACCAGTTTAATATATAGGATATTGAAAGAAAATATCATCTTTTTAATTAATATATCGAATGTGCTATACGCGAGTTGTTTTTATTTTCGGCGCTCCGAAATGCCCGACAATGCCATTTCAAGAGCGCAAACTACATTTTGATCGATTCCCATCTAGAGATGCTTCTCAAACTTGTAATCAAATGGAACTAAATTTCAAATTTTAAATATTGAACTTTGAATTCAAATTTAAATTCTAGCTAACAGAACAAGGTGCAATTATATACGACAGCTTTCATCATGAACTCAACAGTGAATTAGATCAAGAAAGTCCTCCAAAATAATATAAATCTGTCGAGCTATGCTTCACCCCAATAATCATGTTACTTGGAGAAATAAACTATAAATTGAGAGATTAAACATTATAAACACAATTGGTGGGCAACCATTGACAAAAGTGTGTAGATAGCACTCAACTGGATCAATCAGAAACTGCACAGCTATTCTTTTTTTCTTTTTTTTTTGAGAAATTGCACAGCTTTCAAGACAATCAATTTGTTAAAAACTCAAATCCTTCTGATAATCACACGAGCTTCAATAGATTTGCTCAAATTCCTATGACTTGAAGTCAACTTAGGGAAGAGAATCAGAATACAAATATTTATATCCAGGGATATGCAGTTACATTATATGCCTGAAAATGCCATATAATTTGTAAGAAAGTAAAGGTACATAGATAGCGCGATTCGAAGCAACACAAAATTCATTATTGATTTGTTCAAAACTCTGGAAAACTCCACTCTAGCAGCCAACCCAATGAAATAACACATTGATTTTCCTTGCCCAAGCTTTATAAGATCCATGGCTCACACCAACTTAAATGTTTAGACATTTGCACCATTGAGATACATTTTGCCTCGTCAGATTAAGTTGTCCTTATGATTCTGCTATTTATGAGCCACTGGACT
The DNA here is from genome assembly GCA_002786265.1 of Apostasia shenzhenica. Lineage (NCBI taxonomy): Eukaryota > Viridiplantae > Streptophyta > Magnoliopsida > Asparagales > Orchidaceae > Apostasia > Apostasia shenzhenica. Next base: position 5,730,978 of record KZ451982.1, read on the forward strand.
GCAGTTTCCCGAATTCTCTTTAGAGAGATGCAAATTCAAGATAGAAGAAGAATCGCCGAGGAAAAAGAACTGAGAGGGGAAGATACAATATGGCTGCAAGAGGAACAATACAAGAGAGACTTCAGTAAACAAGATAAACTAGGAAAGATGATAAAAACAAGAGAAATTTTGCTAAATTCGTAAGAGGTACGATTCACAGACGTCTCAGTTTTCAAGGTCAGTTCCCTTTGTATGGTTAATGTTTCATTTCTTAATGTAAATATTAAAGTTGGTACTAAAAGTAGCATAAATGTTGCATTTCCATTTTTACTCTTTACTATTGCTTCTTAGGTCTCACTATAGTTAACTGCTTTTCACTCTGTTTTTGCTCTTAATCATCTCTCACGCCACCTGTTGACTGCCTTTTACTCCGTTATGCCACCTGTAGCGCATAACAACTGATAGATATATCTAATTTGTTTTGTAAGGATTTCTTATTTTGTTTTCTTTATTTCCTATTGAAAAAGTTTTAGCTTCGTACTCCTTGGGATTTTTGAGAGAGGTTTTATTGTGATAGAATTAAAAAAACATTTGAAATGGCATCAGGCAGGATCAAACCATTGCACTTTCTCTAAAGATTGGCTGTAGCCTATATATAGATCAAAAAGAGAAAGTAACACTAGGCTCTGTTTGGTAATAAGAAAAAAAAAGATTTGATTGAAATTTTGTCATTTTTGAAAAATGTGTATAGAGTTATTATTTTTTCTTGTTCTGTTACTCTGATCTTCCAAATTGGTGAACTGTCTTTGATTGTGATGTGAAAAGATTAGTCCTCCTTCGTGGCATTGCTCGCATCCCACTCATCCATTCATTCCCCTACTCACATAAACATTCAGGTTCAATCAAAAAATATGTTCAACATCCAATTTAATTAGAAAATATGTTAAACGCTTCATTCTGCATGATAACTAATTGATACGCACCAATAAAGATGAGAATACCGTTTGCCAAGAGATCCAATAGTAGCAGACCGGTTATTCTCGACATACATGATGTTTTGCTGCACTGACATGCCCTCAAACATATGAGAGAATAAGTTGTAGTGCACATCAATGAGGACGCCGAAAAAGCCACTGGCGAACTGAATGAGCTCCATGGGATTGCTAATCGATAAGCGATTAGACATGATCACATGGACATTGGTGTACTTCCTCACAGCACTATAGTATTTTTTCAAGCGATCTAACGTCACTCGAGGTGCCAGTGGCTCGTTGATTAGCTCAACTACATAAAGGTTGGATCTTCTTGATTACTTGTCGCATGCAAGGTTAAAACGAAGATGTAAATTAAATTCAATTTCTAATAATATTCTACGCAAGCAGGCTTGGGCGCAACTCTTTCTGTCGCACGAAGGCTTGCAAGGTTTGTCCCCTTCTCTGCACGCAAGGAGAGTTTCTTCTTCCGCACGTGACTTCCGACTATTGTTTCCCTTCTCCGCAAGTAGGCTCGGGCGCAGCAGGTATCTTTATTCTCTTACTTAATTTCTGCACAATGGAGGTGAGTTCATTGAATTTTTTCTCCTTTTTTTGCTTGCATTTTTGATAGGTTTGGATTTTTATTTTCTGTGACAGTAACATGCATGCAGGGAGGTTCTTCCATCTACATGCCTTATCATTTTTTGCTTGGTTTTCTTCTTGTAATGTGTTATTAGATCTGTGGACTGCAAATGAAATACTTGTAATGTGTTAGATATGTATATTTTTCAATTGTCTTTTCATAGGTCTATAATAATGTGTTTTTTGAATGAGTTTATCTTCTTTACAGTGAATGATAGGTTAAAATAGCTTTATTATTATGACTTTTTTTGTAGATGCAGAACAAACAAAAAATTGTATTATACTAAGTAGCTCTCCTTTTCTTTGGTAGATCTTCATGAATTGAAGTAATTTTTTTTCAAATAATTATGAATATGTATAATATATTGCTATGTATGAAAATTGTTATGTCAAATTCTTTTATGTTACTTGTGTATTTATTAGTAATATTTTGGATATCAAATTTTTGAGATTTTCTATGACATGAAGTAGCTAAAATGTAAAATAGTACACATATGAGAATGATTTTAGAAAAAGGAGATGACTAATGTCTATTATTTTTTTTGTTCATATTTAGTTTTGACAATGACCCTACATCGTAGAAAGAGAAAAATATTTGAGAAAATAATTAAGCCCAAATTCAAAGTAAACATTAATTCGGTTTGTGAATCAAGCAACTTCTCCTATGTACATGGAGGTCATTCATATTCATCACAAAGTTGCAAAATTATTCAAAAAATTTAAAACTCTAGTAGAGTGTTATATTTTTATTAGGTTATGCTTGTGTGACATTATTCTTCATTTACATATACAGTAACTTCTATTTATTTTTATATATTTATTTTTTTCTTTCAAATATAAAAAATAATCATCCACTAAAAATGGATGACACAACAAACGCAAACATGACTCAAGGTAATGAAGTTGGGTCTGGGTCGAAGCAGAAGAAAAGGACGATGGCTTTGCCAGACTCTGAGTATGACAAACTCGTTGAACTAGTTGAATCTACATTTGATGATAAAAGAATATTGAAGGGTTCTCCTATGGCAGTTGAATGACCAAGCATAGTGTAGAACTTTGCGGATCAACTACGAAGAGAGAGACCCTTAAAAATCTTGCTAGATTGCATGGAAGAAATTAAAGGAGAAATGGAGAAAGTACCACGAATTGCGTTATAAAAATGGGTTTGGTTGGAATGAGGAGACGAAAATATTGGAAGCTGAAGATGTGGTTTGGGACATTGTCATATCGGCAAGAATTTATTTTACAGAATTGGTTGAACTATCTTTCATAGAGATTTTAAATAATATCACATTCTTTGCTTTAATAGGAAAATAGCAAATATCAAGTCTGCTGCAGAAAATCATTCAAATACTATGATGTCATGACAAATTTGTCAAAAAAGCACTGAAGTAGGTCAAAGTGCTAATGTCAGGCGGCAATTACCAAATGGCTCCCACCCATCAAATGAAGAAATAAGAATAGAAGAAGAACAAGACACAACACGTGTTGTCAATAATGCCCCAACCTCATTTAATCAAGTGCCCACATCGTCGAGTAATAGCAGAAAGAGAAAAAGATTCGCATCATCTGTAAGCCTTGACAGGTTACAGATTAAAGAAAAGTATACGAAAGCATGCATTGAGAAGAATGAACTTCTCTTACGTTCGAATGACAACATGTAGAAATGCATGTTAAAAATTAATAACATTCCAAATATTTCTGTTACTGCAACTATTGCTATGGGAGCATTTGCATCTTCAAGTGACAACAACAAAATTATGATCCTGAATGTCGAAGGAGTAGTTCTAACAAAATTGCTTGAATATGTTATTTCTCAAAATCTAATGCTTTGTAATGAGCCAGTTTGGGATCCCCCTCCTCAGCCACCTGCAAATTTCAATTAGCAATCGAACAATAAATATAATCTTTTATGATATTTGCAAGTTTTTCTGATGAAGAAACTATATCTGACAATGAACTATCTGATTAGTTTTTAAAATTTGCTAATCAGACTCTAATTAGTATTTTGTTTTGATTAATCAGACTATCTTTAATTAGTTTTTGGTTTTTGTTTTGCTATAAAGTGATAAGCATATTTTTTTGAATAAACTATTCTCAATTACTATTTCGGATTCATATGGTCGTTTTTTATTATCACTTATTTGATGAGTTTGTGTGATTATACTTTACCTTTTTGACTATGATCATTATTTTGTTTATAACTGAGCACTTTTCCTTATATTGATATTGTGACTGATTTGTTTATATTATCTCCACCTGTTGTATTTGCCAGCTGCAGACATGAATGAGTGGAGAGATTATTTAATTGACAAGGACATAAATCAATCAATCGAATATGAAATAATGGCAACTGTTGCTAGTACATCTATTTGAAGACCTATGTACAATCACAGTTATAGTGGACATCAAAATATACACGATTTGCTCGAAGGACACCCAGATCGTACTGCTGATAATTTGCGCATGTCAGCACATACATTCTTGATACTGAAAGATTTACTTATTTCAAGAGGACTAATTGAGAATAATCAAAATATCACTGCGGCATAACAATTAGTCATTTTTTTACGTGTCATTACTCATAATTGTAATCTGAGATCTATTGCAGAATTCTTCCAACACTCGCTTGAGACTACTAGTCAGTATTTCAATTTAATACTAGATGGACTACTTGGTTTAGAGAGGGAGGTATCTCAACGTTCCCAATGTAGAATATACAGGAGATTCTTCTTCAGATACTATCACATCTTCAAATATATTCAAAGTAATAGATTTACGATATACAATATAGAGTATTCATTATATTTATTTTTTTTTTAGTAACTTCTGCAAATTACAGGATGCAATAGGAGCTATTGACGGAACACATATTCCAGCTATTGTTTCCTCAACGATGCATAAGCTCTTCATTAATCGCAAAGGTAGTATATCCCAAAATGTTATGATGGTCGTCGACTTTGACAGTATGATTCATTTTGTTATTGCTGGATGGGGTGGGTTTGTTGCTGACAGTACAGTGCTACGATGAGCCCTTAAAAATACAAATTTCTTTGTATCAAATGGTAAATGAAATGAAGTTATTCTATTAACGAATTTGTCGTATCGAATATAATTGTAATACTGTTTATATGTTATACAGGCCTTGTTGATTCTAGGTACGCAAATACGGGCAAATTTATTGCATCGTATCACCATTGTAATTTATTGAGTCACTATCAAACAGGACAGTCACGTATTTACAAACGCAAAGAGGAAATACTCAATCATACACATGCTTTGAAAAGGAATATAGTTGAAAAGACATTTGAAATATTGAAATAAAAGTTTCAAATTTTAGCTCACATGAAACAGTTTCCATTTGAGTCTCAAGTCAAGATCGTTATTGTCTGTGCTATTATTTTCAATTTTATCTCTTTACATCAAGGTAATGCACGTAGGAAACAAGATGTTGGAAGAATACAATCTATTCGATTGACTTCAACTGTATCCAATACTAGTATAGGAGACTGTTAGAAGAGAAATGATCAAAGAAAGACTGGCTGATATATTATGGCAACAATGGAGTCGTATGTATATAAAGCTATGTTGTAATTTATTATATATATATCAGGTCAATGTTACAACACTAAGAGCTTGTTTGTTTATAAAGTTTAATTTTAATAAAGTTAAAATTAAATTTAGACAAAAATATATTTTTATTGAAAGTTGTAAATGATGTGAAATAAAGTTAGTTATTATGTTGGGATATGTGAAGAATATGATATAAATTAGTTATTATTTTAGTAATATGTGTAATATGTGAAATAAAATTAATTTTTAATATTAAATTTTATGTGTGATGAGATATGCCTGTTTAAAATTAAACCAGGTTAATTTTAGACTGCCAAACAAACAGGGGCTAATTTATTTATTTCAACAGGTAACAATCCAGAGAACCAAATGGAGTGAAGGTAACAAGTAATATGTAGAGCTTGTATATTTTCTAGAAAAATAACCTATTAACATTATTTCTCACTTGGACTATGCAGAATTGTGTTTTTTCCATTGGTGTTGGTTTGCCGTTAAGCAAAATATGGTGTAAGTAACTTCTTTTTTTTGTGACTGCCGAGGCATGATAATTTGTCGAGTAAATTCAAGCTGAAAAGGAATTGTTGTAAGTATTTTGCAAGATCATGAATCGCATATGTCAATTACTAAACAGTATTTGTATGAATAGTGAAAGTGCAAGCAACTATTATTTCACTTATATAATGTGATACTACTATTTCTGTAAATCGTTTTAATAATTTCTGCTATGGATTAATATGTTTTGTGTTCTATGTTGGCTATGATCCTGTCATATTACTGTAGTAGTTGAAAGATGTTAATGCCTTTGGTTTTATTGTTTTTGTAATCTTATCATATTTTTTATGCGGTTTAATATCAATTTACTTGGTGTAGGTAAGTGGCCAAGCTGACTTGAATTCTATGGGTTTCGATGGCCGTAACACCACTGACATTGCGGAGAAAGAAAGTAGATTTGATGGGACTGGTAAAACGAAAGAGAAGAACAATAGTTTAGAGCTACTTCGACTTGCTACATGCAGGAAAGGATGGAAGGCAAAAGTGCAAGTGCAGAATTTGTTGAACATTCTACTTATATGAAAGCAGGTTTTGAAGCCTTGCAATGTGTTTTATTTCAATGGGAAGATAATGATAGTTTTATAATTTTTTCGGATGGAGCAGGTCATTAGAACTGATTCAGTAGTTCCTCATCCTACTTCCTATTTGAAGTTTGTGCTGAGAATTAACAGTTACAACTTTACTATTTTTTCCTCTTCCATTTTCTATTTGAAATTTTATTGAGCTGTATGTTATCCAGCAATGTGCTTTTTTTTATCTTGCTATTGTACATTGTCATATATTGGATTGTAGATGCAATATTAACTCATATGTGATATTGTATATATGCAATTAACTCAATGTGGTGTTGTACATTGTCATATGTAGTATTTCTTTCACAAATACCTATAATTACGTGGTTGTTGCTCTGTCATACGCAGTATTTATGTTTTATTGGAATTATGTGGTTGTTGCTTTCCCTAATAAAATATAATTATTTTATAATTAATAATACAAAATCAACGGTTACAATAAAATGCCACAGAAAAAAGTATTTACTTAAATGTACATATTTATAAATTTTAAAATTTTATTATTATATTTAATTATTTTATAATTAATAATATAAAAGAAATGAAATTATAAATATATATATATAACAAATTAATTAATAAAATTATAAAAAAATTTATATAGAAATAATTAATTTGGAGGAGCAGTTCCTCTCAATCAGTTTGAATAAAAAAAAGGGAAGGCTCAAATTGGAATCTACTTAAAATAAAAAAATTTAATTCAAGTTGAGCTCAATGACTTGTTGGAACTTCACTCGTACGTATCCCTAATTAAAAAAACTGTAATTTTAGCTTTGGCGCTACTGAGGAAGGTGACGAAATGACATAAATTTAAAAATTTGTAGTATGAAGGGTAAAATTAAAAATTTGTTCAAATTAATAGCAAAAGACCTGTCATGTAATATTCGAAAAAGTGTACGCACATTTTCGCTCATTTTTAAAAATTCCAAGTTAAATAATAATTATGCGTTAATTAAGACGACTTTTCAGTAATTAATTTTCAAAACTTTTGTATATATATAAAATCAAGATTGTTATGTAAAATGTATTTTAATTTGCGTAACTAATATTTTGATAGATTATTTATATTAGATTTTATTGGTCCACATACCAAACACTAAATTTTTCTAACTACAAAATCCTAAATTAGGCCACAAAAAAGTCCAAGGACCAAATCAGTCATGCCTCCAAACAGGCCCTTATAGTGTGAGTATTTATCTACTCAGGCTTGGGGTTAGTGGACTAACACATTTTTGGCACGTAGTCTTTCATCGAGTCAAGCACGGTACAAGAGCAAGGAGATCAACGAGACGTAAACGTGTTTCTTGATTTGTTATTTTACTATGCTATACTGGACTTAACATATTCAGATAATCCTTTGAATTTAGTGATAACAGAACTGCAAAGTGCTGTTAAAAGGACTCTGGACTTCATGCTATATGACATAGATCTTTTGTAATGTAACTTTTGATTCAAGCTTTCGTTTTGATAAATTTGTATTTTTCCTCTTTTCATTGCACAGATTCGCACTATTGTAACAATGTAACAGTGATTTTTAACTTAATCGATCAAGCCCCCCATCCTTTCTTCGTTATTCTGTCACACCTCCACCATCATCAGGAGGAGGTGGGTCAAGTGGAGGGATGTAACAGGTACACTAGGTTTGTTTGGGGATAAACAATGCTTTAATATGTTCAATTAAATTCTTAAGCTCACTTGGAGGTGTTTATTAATGGGGGTGTGGAGCCTAGATCTTCTATAACATGAAGGTGAGGAATTACAACAAAGAAGTATATAACCTTATTTAAGAACGAATGACATAACTAGCAAATCGCCCTGGCCATTCAAGGGATTGGATGGTCGGATTAGACAAGGAATGCCCTGTTCGTTTCACCTAGAATTAGACAGTCAAAGAAAGAGAACAGATGGGGCAATGCAGCGAAAACTAGTTCAACTTGAACCAGGTCCAAGTTTGTTACATTTCCTTATAAATACCTTATGTACGTATAATCCTAATGGAATTTAATCATTGTGGGCTATTCTAAGGATTAAAAAAGTGAATTCTTGTATTCTCTTTACAGATTCTTAAAGAATAGTAAAGATTTTTTCTAGAGTCGTCGTGAGTTTTTCCATGAATTTAAAATTTTTCACATAAGATTGATGTTCACTTTGTCTTCTTTTTCCTTTTGTGATTCACAAAGAATTTCCTTAATTTTTCTGCTATATTGTTGTGATCCTAGGATTTGTGTTGCCAAGTGAGATTCCATTCCCGATATTTATACCTCACTAGAGTGCCACTTTGGCAATTCATTGGAGACTCGTTTCTGCTATCCTATTTGTCAAATTGAATAGCTCAAATTATTGCTTCCAGAGAGAGGAGTAGAATCATGTTTTTATTTTGATGAATCCACCTCTAAATAGAGAGATGCCAATTTGCCCCAAATCTTCAAAGAAGCTGAAATTGCACCATAAGGCCATGTTTTATAGACATCTTGCATTTAGGTCTTCCTAACCATTTTTTCAACCTTTTCACTTTAATTTGACCTATTTTAAGGCATGTTCCATCAATATGAACTGTCCAACTAATTTCCCAATATAAATCAGATGCTGACCAGAATTTAAGGTTTAATTTGATTGAATTTTATCAATTTGGATTAATAGATCAATAATGAGTCGTTCATTATTGAAAACAAACCAACACAAAATTCAATGATTTTTTAGTGGTTGAAAGAGTTTATTAAGATCCATTAAATGACAAGTTTTATGACTCAATACTTTATTGATTTAATTGGTTCTTCACCAATTTTGAATCAAATTGAGTGGCATAAAAGCTCAAATTTTGCATATTGTTTTACGTATTTTTTCACTGATGCTAGATGTCTTTGAAGATTTTTCTGAAATTTTATTCATTTAATCCCCATTCTAACATAATTAATTAATAGCTTTAGCCGCTTTCAGTGCAGAATTGGAGAACAAAATAAGCCAAATTTTTGGTAATCATGTTCCAACTATTGTCTCGCATATGTTGTGAATTTTGAAGAATTTTCCCAAATTTCTAAAGATTTTCTTTTTTTCAGCTCAATTAAAAGGTTATAAAGTTCATTTTGGTTCTTCAATTGAGCTTCTTTAACTATTGCCTTTATATTTCAAAAATAGAAGTCAACACTTGGTGTTGAGATTCTTAGGCTCTGTTTGGTAATAGGAAAAAAAAGATGTAGTTGGAATTTTTAGCCATTTTTGAAAAATGTGTATAATGTGAAATAAAGTAAGTTGGTTATATTAAAAATTGTGTATGATGTGAAATAAAGTTGATTGATTTATTGAGAATTGTGTTGGATGTGAAATAAAGTGATTGTTTAATGTTGGAATTTGTGTGAGATGAAATATAAAATAATTTTTTAAGTTTTTTTAAAATAAATTTAAGATTTTGGCCATGGGTAATTTTAGCCATGATTTTTAGCACATTGCCAAACAGAGCCTTAAGGATTGAATGTGAACAAATTATTAAAATAAAGTCAATAAAGATGTTTCCTTTCTTCAAGGAATGCCATTGACATTCTTGAGGAAGCTGATCTTCTTAGATGTAACACTCCTATAAATGCCGATAATGTTAGCCATGATGATGGTAAACCTAATAATGATCGTACTCATTATAGTCATTTTATTAGAAAATTAATTTATTTGACAGCCACTAGACCTAACTTCATTCTAGTTGGTGGGGTCAGTCAATAAATGCAAAGCCCGGAAAATATATATATATATACACACACATATATACATATATATATATTAGGAAGTTGTCATTAATATTCTTACGCATGTAAAGAAGGCAATCGGTAAAAGACTACCACATACTAAAGCTAATCAAGTAGAAGTCTGTACAAATGCAAACTGTGCTAGATCAATAACTTATTATATATTGGCAAGTTATCATTAATATCCTTAAGTATGTAAAGAAGGCAATCGGTAAAAGACTACCATATACTAAAGCTAATCAAGTAGAAGTCTAAACAGATGCAAACTATGCCACATCAATAACTTATTGATATACTTTAGGCTACTATGTTTTTGTATAAGTAAATCTAATTGCCTAGAAGAGTAACAAATAAAATTATGGCTAGATCATGTGCAGAAGCTGAATACAGATCTATGACACATAGCACAAGAAATGTTGAAAAATAGTTTTTGAAAAGCTTAGATTTCCTATCTCTCAGCACAAGATCAAGTATTGTGATAACCAAGCTACTATTTATATTGGTAGCAACTCATTTTTTCATGAACATATAAAATACATTAATATTGATGACATTTCATCCTGAATGCAATTTTATCTAAAAAGATATCAATTCCACATGTATTGTCTGAACAACTTGTTAATGCGCTCACAATGCCCTTGCCTTCATTTTTGAGCTAAGTGATAAGGAACCTAAATAAACAAAATATGATACAACAACAACAACAACCAAGCCTTAATCCCACTAGGTGGGGTCGGCTACATGAATCCTTTGTTTCCATTACGCTCTATCAATTACAAAATTCTTATCTAAGTTTAAGTAACTAAAATCAGTCCTTATAATTTCCTGTCGTATCTTCTTTGGTCTCCCTCCTCCTTTTTGTACATAGGCAAAATCCAATAGCTCGATTTTTCTAACTAGAGCTTCAATCGACCTACGATTTATATGTCCAAAGCATCTAAGCCAACTTTCTCTAAGTTTATCCTCGATTGGTGCAATACCAACTTTCTTTTGGATATACTCATTTCTCATTCTATCTTTTCGTGTATATCCACACATCCATTTTAGCATCCTCATTTCTGCAATATTTATTTTATTTGTATGTTTTTCCTTTGCAGGCCAGCATTCAACACCATATATCATTACTGGTCTTACTACAGTTTTATAAAATTTACTCTTAAGTCTGGATGAGATTTTCTATCCCACAACACACCAAAAGTATTTTTTCATTTTACACATCCTGCTTGGATTTTGCTAATAACGTTATTATCTATTTCACTATCATTTTGAATGATTGATCTAAGGTATCTAAAGCGCTCACTTTTTTTGATAATTTGATCACCAATTGTTACATCTCCAATATAAGTATTTCTTTCTTGACTAAATATGTACTCCATATATTCAGTTTTTAATCTACTGAGATAAAAACCTTTAAATTTTAGAGCATTCCTCCAAAGCTCGAGTTTCGCTTTAGCTCCCTTTTTAGTCTTCTCAATAAGAACAATATCATCTGCAAAGAGCATACACCAAGACACATCATCTTGGATATGTCCAGTCAGGACTTCCATAATCAAAGCAAAAAGATGTGGACTTAAAGCCGAGCCTTGGTGTAATCCAACTGTAATAGAAAAATCCTTGGTCAAATCTCCTTGTGTTCGAACACAGGTAACAGTTATTTCACATATATCCTTTAACTTGAATATAAGCAGTATAAATTCCTTTTTTTTCTAAAACTCTCTAAAGTACTTCTCTTAAGACTTTATCATAAACTTTTTCTTAATCAATAAAAATCAAATGTAGATTTTCCTTTTTCTCCTTAAACTTCTAACTTCTCAATAAATGAATAACTTCTATAATAGAACTACTTGGCATAAAACCAAACTGATTCTCTGATACCTTAGTATTATAGCGTAACCTATGTTCGATCACTCTCTCAAAGTTTTACAGTATGACTCATTAATTCAATTCCTTTATACTTGACACAATTCTGTACATCGTCTTTATTCTTATAAATAAACAAAATATGATACAGCAAAAAAATAACCAAAATCATTAAAAACTATGAACATCAACAAAATACATCCCACACCACAGAAATATCTACAAAAATGAGAAACTCAAATATTTATATTTACCTTTCAATGCTTGACACAAGCAAAACACAAAGCAACTTCAGCCTGAGCTTGGAGCTCTTCTAAAACTTGTATTACATCTTCCTGTTTGATGGTGGGTTCGAAGCCATCCTTCAGCATTTTCCTTACTCTAATTGAACAGAAAGAAACCAGTATAGGACCAGATAGTAAGACTAACAGTTAAAAATACATATATAACAAAAACGGTAGAAAGGTAATTTAAACTTAGGAGCTTAATTCAATAGTTCTATAGCTACATGAGGCTGATCTAAAGATTAAATGCTCCTAAATCCTAATGCACCCTTCTACACTAGCTGTAGGAGTCTGCTATTTATGCTTATGATATTTTCAGTAATCAAAACCATCCATATCAGAACAAACAGCTCTACACCAATAATAAAGTCAATCAAAAAATGTTTTTTTAAAATAAAATCAGAGGTCGAATTTGAAGGAGTCGCCAGATCCTTATTGGATATCACTCTATAGATTATAATTCAATATAGCTTTTCTTTGGAGGTAGCAACAAAAATAACAATAGAAATATACTAGCAGGATGCAGATTAAATATTTCCAAAAGACATTCAAAATTTGAAGACCAAAAATGGGAGAGAAAGGGAGAAGAGGAAGAAACGAGATGATCAATGCCCAAGAAAATTAATCAAGCTAAAAACATGTAACCACTATAAGGTACAACATTAAGGGGTTATTTGTCTAGCCAAGTTAATTTTAACTAAACATGTCACATTACATATAAATTTTAATATTAAAAATTAACTATATTTCACATCATACATATAATTTAAAATAAAAATCAACTTTATTTCACATCCTACACTAATACCAAAATAACAACTAACTTATATCACATCTTTCATACATATCAATTTAATAACTAACTTTATTTCACATCACTCATAACTTCCAATAAAAAATATTTTCATCCAAATTTAACTTTAAAGTTGTTAAAATTAATCTTTGCAAACAACAAATCCTAAGAATCGATTAAATTTTTCTTGGACCAATAATGATTGTAAGCAAAAGCATGAGCAAGAACTGACTGGTAACACGGGAAAGCAAATAAACTCAGTTCGAAAGATATGCACTGAAGACCGCCTCCATAGAGCGAAGATTGGTGCCTTACCGCACTTGGAGGATTGATATGCAACAATATTCAGCTGTGGCTTTAAAAGATAAACTAAAATTTATCCCATTTACATGCAAGAACGAAGAGATCAACTAAGTACAGTGGATCTTGAACGTACCTGTGAAACACAGCCCACGTGCAAGAGAATATAGGGCAAATGAAGATAAAAAAATATAGCTTTTTTAGTAGACATTCTCTACAAAACAACTGTAACATATATGCTAATTAACAAGGTAGAATTCTCACCTCTGAACAGTAGCAGTGTCCCCATGACCAGTGGATACTATAAATAAAGTATTTCTAGCCAATGCATTATAGAGATCTTCAATTCTAGCATCCAAGCGTAACAGAACTGATTTGAGTTCAGAACTTAAAGTTCTGAGTTGCATCGCTTGCATGGCCGACTTCCTATTACATGTCAGCAACGAAACCATTTCAGCAACCCAATATTTTAGTCCCTCTGTTATTTGTGCTTGCTTTTTCCAATATGAGTGGAGTCCTGAAAATCGCGTCCAAACAAAGCTTACTTTGTCATTTTTAACCTACATAGAAACAACAAAGTTTATATTGAAATAAAATACTTTATGCATCATCAACAGAACAAACTTATTGTATTGGCAGTCAATAAGAGTTTTCACCTCTTTTACAGCTCTTGATAGAGCATCTTCATCTGAATATACAGGAACTGCATTGCAAGATTCATCAGAATATCTCCTCAATACCGAAATCTCATCAACAAGGGAGCATTTTCTGCCACATTCATACAGAACTGAGATAAATTTGCATCTCATCACTGATGAACGTGATCCAAATTCAGGTCCTAAAGGAGCAACTGAGGTCAGGCAAAACGTTTAGAGGAAGGGAAACATGTAATGATTACACCTAGAACCATTGATGAAAAGGTAAACCTCATAACTCTTTGCCTTTAGTTAAGGAGCAAGCACAAGGGGCTGACCCTACTAGGCAACAACAGTCAAGCCTAGTTCAGCCGCTTATGAGACAACCACAAAGCATTCTGTGTGCTTCTAATATATATGTACATGTGGTGTATGATTTTAATAATTTATATTTTGTTTAATGTTTGTCTAGGCTTGCGGGACAAAAACAAAAACCATTAAAGATACTTGCTGGATCTGATGATGATCAGGCCTACACTTGGCATATATCTAAAAAGACAACAGAAAACCTATTCAAGCATGAATGGAATATGATTACAAATTTACCATCACAACGCATGTTAAACAAACATCATCCAATAACAATAAATGCTAGGAAATGCTTCATAATAATGTCATATGAAAAACTATTATCCAACTGATTATGCTATAGCACACGATGAGTGTCGAGGAATTAAGTGGCAAAATTTCCATAAGAAATAGAGACCGGGTAAATGATCATGTACATGAGTGGTCACAATACAGTGAAACAAATTAGAAATGACTGAATTAAGAATATAAGAATATAAAATTATACATGGGCCATAACATACAAGCTTTAGTTTTTAGGTAAGTTGGTGGCAAGAAGAGATTTAACATGGTAACAAAACTAGAGATAGGGTGGTGTCTCAAAATTACTTTAGCATAAGGTTTGAAAAAAGGGACATGGACTGAAGAGAATTCACACTAGAAAGAAAATAAGCTTGCTTATAAGGGAGTATGTAGCAATGTAACATTATTTTGGGACATAACCTACAAGCATAAGGTTTTAGGTCAGTTGATCACCAGAGATTTAGCAAAAAAGAGTATAGGTGTAGAACTATAAAAAATAAGAGAAAGTATTTAAGGTGGTTTTACTTTGTTGTAATGAGTATGCAACTTGTAAAACAAGAAGCCAAATTTAAACATGACATATTTCCAAAAAGATATTTTGTTGCATGAGTTGAAAATCTGGATAATACTATTTGCATTACTTACCATTCTTAATTTTCAAGAACGCCAAATCCATTGCAGCTCTTGCATCTTCAACACTATCATGCCCTTCTCCTGATACTTGTATCTGACGATTGAGAAACTTCAATGATAGAGCTCTCAATGCCGGCTTGTGTGAACCAGAACGCCGGTGCTTGTACAAAACAGCAGTATCCATAATTAAATTATGAGAGATTCTCAATGCAGAAAGGTCATTCTCCAAGGAGTGCCCGACGAGAATTGTTTCTCTGTAGACTATCTTAAGAAACTTCTTCTATAAACAACAAGAAAAATCATAAGGTACTATGGAAGTTGCAAACCATGACAATGGTTGCTTAAAACATGAAAGATGCAAGATAGAAATTAAACAATAGATTAGGATGAACCTGAACATCTTCTAGTCTTGTTGTCACACCATCTAACATCTCCTCTGTGATACCACTGAACCTGAATAATCCAGATGATCAACCTAAGCTAATGGATTTAGACATACCCTCTAATTTTGAGTATGAGTGACATAGGGCAGATGAATGAAAATATAAGTTTAGAGATCAACAAGTCCATGTAGTAGATTAATCACAAATTAATGTGAAAATTTTAGAATTCAAGATTGTGACGACTAAGAAATTAACTAAAACCGCAAAGACTAATTCTTTTACAATTTTAAATAAATAGAACCAAAGGTAACTGAAAAATTACCAACTCAGATTAGAGCTCAATTTGATTTTCAATAAATCAGAAATAAGGCTACAAGATTACAGGTTCTCACAATATTTAATAACAACTAATCGCACTCAATAATAAAAGATCACACAGGTGAAGAAAATTCGAGCAAATCTCAAGCGAGTAATAAAATTTGTAGTAATCAACTAATCAAGTCAAAAAGTACACTGAAATTTGTACCTGAGCTAAAAAATTCCAGCATTCAAGAACTTGAGCACTCAATTATAATTTTCCCCTCAAATAGATTTCAACTAGGAGCAAATTGCGGTGCAAGCGGACTCAGGGTTAGCTCAGACGACCTCGCAAAGTGCAGCTTGGGCGGCTACAGGGTATGAGCAAATCAGCGTGAATGTGAGCTTGATGGCTCCTGTGCGACACGGGGCGAAGTGGCTCAGTGAATGTTTAGAGCAGAGGAACACGACACGACCTATTGTGCGCGAACAACGTGCTTGACGGGAGGCGGATGTTGCGGGTTACTGAGCCAATGCCAGTTAGGGAGGTTCAACGATGGTGATACAAGAGGAATATCTGGTAAGATCGACCATGCTTGCAAGGCGAGATGAGCGAATCAACAAATTGTTGTAGTAGAGATTCTTTGAGGGGGCGAATACGCAGCCAAACAATGCATGAGCAATCCGGTGCATGAGGTACGAGGCAGAGCGAATGCGGAGAGGGATTCACAAAGGAGAAAAAAGACATCATTTCAATGAAGCCGAGCTTGAGCGACTGGACGAAATATAGGAATTCTCACTCAAAATCTAAGTCCTTCCCTATTTGGGATATCAATTCATTCTAGAATCAACAATCCTAAGAAAAGAGGCAACCAATATTCATTCCGCAATAACCAAAATGATAATCAAGGAGACATTTATATAAATCTCCATACAATCGATGCAATAAAAAAGAAAATACAATAAAGTATAATTTCCTCACACAAACGAGAAAATACTAGACAATATACCTAAAATAATAATTACAAAAATATAAATAACTAATACAAAATAATTGTAAGAAATAAAACAATCCCAAAATAAAATCTCCATTAAATGAAATCAATTAAGGTGAATTGGGAGATTTTCAATCTGCTATGTTAGCAATCCTCAACAATCATCTTCCCAAATCTATCCTGATCATCAATCAATCCAAATCAAAGCAATGTGGCTAAATCTTCGCCGTTCGCGATAAACCTTATCAGGAATGAATTGAAGGTCAATTGTGGTGTCCCCACCAATAAAACTACTCTATTAATGATTTCTCACATAACCATTCATAGCATTGAAGAAGCAAATCAAAGTGTTAAAAACAAAAAACTAGTATAGAAAAGTTCCTTGAATATACTTTCAACTTTTTATAAGGCAAGAAAAGCATGATAGAACAACATAGTGACAAAACTACATATTCACCTATGACATAACAATGCTTAGAATTGAACCAAATGAAACTGTTAAAATGAAAAACTACTAAGTTTCTTGATTATTCAGGTTCTGTGATACCACTAACCTGAACGATCCAAATGATCAACTTGAGATAATGCATTGACATTCCCTTTGTTTTTCAAAACAAGACTTTCAACTCCATTAATGATTTCAATTCTCCATAACCATGCTTAGCATTGAAGAACTAAATCAAAATGTAAAAGAAAACTTAGTATAGAGAAGTATCTGGGCTTACAATGCCCGGGACAAAAGAGAGCAGAGAGTGACTTGTAGCGACCTGATCCAATAAGGGTAGAAAATAATCTTCTAGGATGACTTAGGGGAGGATAATTCTAAAAAGCTTCGAGATGGAGGAGTGAAAGAATGAAAATCCTACATCAGAAAAAGATAGGAGTACTTGAGCTATATAAGTAACAACGTGATTTTAAGATATTGAGGTGCCTTTTGAGGGTAAAACCATGAAGTTCGGCATAAGAACTCTGCAATTAAACATGCTTGAGCAATGAAAATACAAGGATGGATGATTGGGAAGTCATTGTGCTGCTTTAATTTCCGATCCAAAAAAGGGCAATAACTAAATATCTGGATCACGGGGCATTATATAATGCAATCAACCTTTTATAAGGCAAGGAAAACATGACTGAACCACATATTGAACTTCAAGAAGGTAAGAAGCAAGTAAAACTTCAAGATCTAATTTCAGCATAGGGTCTGTTTATTTGTCAGGTTTAAATTTAACAAGATTAAAATTAAAACTTAAATAGAGATACTTTTTTATTGAAAGTTGTGAATGATGTGAAATAAAGTTAATTATTATGTTGAAATATGCGAAAGATGTGATATAAAGTTATTATGTTACTATGTTGAGATATATGAGGGATGTGATATAAGTTAGTTATTATTTTGATAATGTGTGTAAGATGTGAAATAAATTAATTTTTAATATTAAATTTTATGTGTAATGTGTTATGTCTGTTTAAAATTAAACCAGATTAATTTTAAACTACCAAACAAACAAAGGCTAAATCCTAAGTTTCTAAAGTATATTATCATGTTAAAAAAAAGATTAAAATGCAATATGGCATGCTCCACAAATTATTTAGAATAATAAGGACCCTTATATTAGAAAGTTGTGACCCGACTTTTTTTGTGTACTACATTTCAAATATAATGACAGTCTGACAAAAAAACTAGCCATCGTTTCAAGGAAATTGCATAGCAATAATAATCTTTAGTTTCAGAGGAACTGATTTGATTACTAATCATATGTAGTACTTTAGCATAGGAATAACAGAGTTGGCCCGTATAAAAGAAATAAAGCTACCAAAGATGACAATAAGGTATGACCACTTATCATGACAAGCAAAACTATTGCCAAAAGATACAGATAGGAAGAAGTATAAAGTTGAAAAGCGTACCTAGTGTTGTAGTCCACAATAGCATTGTAAGGCTTAACAAGTTCATCTAGCACAACCTAAAACAAAAGGCAAAAGAAAGGCATTAGTAATTCTACTGAAGTCTGAGAATCAAAAAAAAAAACTCTACCGAAGTCTAAAATGCTTTATGCATACTAAAAATTTGGGATAATTCCATCCAGGCCCCTAGGCAGATTCCCAATTCCATGCAGATTAACAAAAATATACACTCTCATCTGAGTCCCTCCCGCACAATTTTTTTTCATAGGGCTTGTTTGTTTGCAAAAAATTAATTTTAACAAAATTTAACTTAAACTTAGCTAAAAACATATTTTAATTGAAAGTTACAAATGATGTAAAATAAAATTAGTTGTTATGTTGATATGTGTAAGGGATGTGATATAAATTATTATTTTAGTATGAGTATAAGATATCAAATAAAATTAATTTTTTATGATAAATTGTGTATGATGTGAAATATAGTTAATTTAATACTAAATGTTATGTGTGATGTAAAATGTCCAGTTAAAATTAATCAAGTTACTTTTAATTTGGCTAAACAAATAGATCCTTAGTTGTTGTTTCAAAAAATTAAAAAAAACATTTAAGCATTGAGAATGACTACTGTAGGCTAAGATAAGAGAAAAAAAATTGCGATTATAATAGCAATTAGAAATGCTTAGATATGCATTTTTTTATTTTTTTAAATAACATAATGACTGTTTATTTAGCCAAGTTAAAATTAACCAAACCTGTCACGTCGCACATAAAATTTAATATTAAAGAATTAACTTTTTTTTTTTGATAAAGAATTAACTATATTTTACATCATACACATAGTTCATAATAAAAAATTAACTTTATTTTACATCCTACACACATACCAAAATAATGACTAACTTATATTACATTTCTCATAATAATTAACTTCATTTCACATCATTCATAACTTTTAATAAAAAAGTATATCCATCCAAGTTTAACTTTAACCTTCTTAAAATTAACATTTACAAACAAGCCCTGTGATAAAACTTAACAAAATCCGTAGATTTATCCACAAAACTATTGATTTTCCTATTACTTTACAATATCATTTCTTTAGTGTTGCAATAATATTTTCCATAGACACTAGTGTTGATAGATAAATTGTATGCACCCCGAACATTCTATCAAATTTATGGACATGATATTCATAGGAAAGTGACAAGCCCATGCAGGATAAGAAAAATATAAATTACAAGAACAACTAAATCTTCTGGAGAAAATCATTCAGGGGCATCATAAAAATGACATAAAGTAACTATAGAAATTAGTTTAAATAAAATCAAATGAAATCATCACATCACCATCAATAGCCCTATTCTAAAAATTAGGACTTCATGTTGATCGTTGTTGTTATCACAATAATGTGATATCATTACTCCAATATATTCATATGCATGCTCAACAACTTTAAGAGCTCATACACAATAACCTTTGTCCTTTAGTAGTTGTGGTCCTCAAGCACATGCATTTCCAACATAAATGACAACTAAATCAAAATAACTATGCAACTTATTAAACACAAGAAGCCTGACAAGTTAACAAAAATTACAAGCTTACCAGAGAACCCATAAGCAATTTATGCATAGAATGGATTTATGATCAGCTCCAATAGAGCTTTTTATCTGTAAACTAAATGTACAAGAAATCAAAGTGCTATATGCTGGATGTACAAAATAAATTCAAAAGAAACAAGCAGCAAAACATGCAGCTAGCATGAAATAGATTCCATGGAAGCAATTAATAAATCTGCTGAAATTGCTTCCATGTAAATATACAATGCTTTATGAACAACAATTAGTGAAATCATCTTTCCCCAACAAAGAAATTTATACCTTTCCTGCGATGTCAACCAAAGTCACCCTTGTAAGTTCAAATCCAACTGCAGTTACACACTGATAAAACATCATTAGTATAATTAAATAGCTTTTATATTTATAATAGAACTGCATAGGAGCTTAAAAACTTCAATTAGTACATCACAACTTGCAGATAAGCAATACTTATAAAGAACTTCATTAATTTTGCATTAGCAAGCATTTGAAACTATAATATAGGAGAAAAACTATATTTTAAAATAAGAAAGGTTTCCTTTATAATTTTACTTTTGTTACCGAACTCTGTTTGAAAGCTTTATCAGCAGAAACAAAAAAAAATATTGTAGAAATAATGGTGCCCTCCAAGTTCAGTGAGGAAGAGGCTTGCCAGAGAAGCAGAGGACCTCAAGTTCAAACCATACCATCACAATTTCCAAATGTAATGGGAGAAAATTGTGGTGTTCAAGAAAAATAAAAAAATAAATAAATAAATTTGTAGAAATAAACAAGTCAAATCCTAATTAAATAATCTTGTTAAGACTAACAAGCTTTACACCTAAAAATGAAACACAAATTTATGGATTCCCCCTGTTTGAAAATCTTATAGAATATTGGATTGCCGTAACTTTTACCATCTCACAGTCAAGAGCCAACATTTCATAGAAAGAAGTACCAATAGGCACATGAAGTGTGGTGATAAAATCTGCATAGAAAATAATTAAATTTATCAAACCAAAATTTAAGGATATTTTACGTCATGCAAAGTCAAAAACATGACCTAGATTGCAGAAACAGTAGCCATTGTCCTCCAACTCCTTTTTTGAGAGCGTGTAGTACATGTAAGGAAAGGGTGAATCCTTTAGAAACTTCGTATTGTTCGTCTTTTCTACACCGAAATCAAAACTTCAATTCATCAAAATGACATATAATCAAGATTGGGTAACAACTAAAGATACATTTAAAACAATACTAATCAGACCAAAAACCTTTCACCTTACAGCCTCTGTAGTCAATAAGTAGGCATTACATTATGCAAGTGTATATCATTTATGATGCAACTCAACCTAAATACATAAAACTTTTTTTTCTTTGCTTCTTCCTAAGTAAATAAACTTAATGCAAAATGTTCCAACTAAATAGAAACAAATACACAAAAGGTACAAGAAAAGTTGAGGATTTGAGGAAAAAAACTAGAAACAAATTTCTTATTAGAGTGAAGCTATAAAGAACTATCAAGCGTATCTATCTCATATTCGTATCAAATATTAATTTTCTTTGATATATCATTGTTACGTACTTGATATGCTAGGTAAGCATATCAGTTTCTTTCATTCAAAAAATATATATCACCTAAAACGACTCTAATACTTATCAAAACTTCCAATTAAAGATAAAATCGTGTTGGATTAGTCGATCTAGCCCATGTTTAAAAAAAGGTCATACGTAAAGAATGACCCATGCTTAGACATTGCGGTCCACGCTGGGTTCACACTATTTGGAGAGTACAGAGCTTTATGAAAGCTAGAGTTCCGGCAACAGAAAAAGAACCGACATCCTCAATAATACTGCTTCCACTAATTCAGCAAACCTTTTCTCGTAGTTCTGCAGACGTCATTGACACGATTGCTTCCTCTACCTCACACGTCAGTTCGGCCCATATCAAAAACACTGTAGAAATTAGGTCTTTTTATTTTATTGATTTATTCAATAAGTTAAAAAATCAAGGAGAAGCATGCATCTAATTTAATATTTGGGTCATGCCTAGGTCACAATAATTCTATTGTTTATCAATTGTACCATGCTAGCATTAAAATATTTGATTTGATTTCAATTTAAGTTAAAATTGAACCTAACCCACTAATATGTTATTCTAAATTCAAAGTTTTTTTAAACTCAGTACTATTGAAGTTACTTTTTGGTTTAAATTATTCATAATATTACTCTTAGTGGTACCAATAATATTTAAGGGATACAAAAAGTGTTTAATTCAAAGAATGTTTAAAAAATATTTTTGAAATTCATGTCAACCAAGTGTACAAATCATTTTGATCCACCATATAAGCTGCAAATTAAATATAATAATATGAGACATTTTATCTTTATTTGTATTTAATCTTAGGGTAAATTGTATCCGAGGCCCTGAGATAAATGGCACTTGCAAATTGGTATTAACCTTCAAATTTCTCAACTTAGATCCTTAAGGTGCGATATAGCAATCAATTAGGTCCTTGAGCTTGATTCTCATCTTTTTGTCAGATCCTTCAGAAGAAACAGTTAATGACAACAAAAAAAATAAAATTGAATAAGACAAAAATGCCCCTCACAATTAGTTGTGCATGCACAGCTGTATGCAGCCGGCTATCCGTACGTGACAGCACAATCGTCCACGCAAATGGACGCCTAGGCAGCCCACTTACAAGCGGTGGTAGACGCGGCTATGCACAAATGGCCTACCTCACGCAATTGGCCAGTTGCAGGCAACCATCCACGCGCAAGGTGCAATCCACAGTCGTCTCCTCATGGGCAACTATTGCGAGATTTCAAGCACCATCTACTCGCGGGATGCAGTCGCGTGATCGCACGCAACTGTCTGCTCGTGAGTAGACATCGCAAGGGTGTAGCCATCTAGTCATGAGGTGCTCGCATGACTGCGCACAACCAGTAGCCCAAGGAAAAGAAAATTGAGAAATGACAGAAAATTTTTGTTAATATGCATATGTAAAATTATAAATATTTTATTTTTAATGAGTCTATTACATTGGGACCTATCCTCTACCTCAAGGGCAAAGATGCAATTTAATTTATTATATTTAATTATTATATCCTAATATATTTACATCGTACTTATTTAAAATTCATCGTATCACCGCATCCGAATTGTACATGTGCTTCATAGGAAAAAAAAAATGACGCCATAAAAAGACATCTAAGAACATTCACGGTTGAGTGAAAAAAAACAATTCATTTAAGAGTAATGGAGTAAACTTTACTAGTGTTAACATTTAATGAAGACAAACTCTCATGATATGCCACTGACCTTCTCTAGGTTTGCTGGGTATCGTTGGCTTCGAATCAGGCTCCTCACGCTTTCTTTTCACTTTGCATGATAAAAGTGCATCAACTGTTTGCATCTCATCTGCCATACAGCTGATATTGAAAATTTAATAAAAAGTAGTTATATAATAATTATACTGACAATCCCAGAACCAAATTAGATTCTTGCTAAATTAAAATTATAAGTGCAACACTTTTGAAGCTGTGTCAACAGGAAAGGTGATAATCTCTTTGAATAAAAACTTCAGCAAGTTTATTGTTATACCTCAGAGACAAAACAGGTTTAGGAATGTGACAGCATTCAGTAAGACCTCTAAAGAGCTCTGGATGTGACATGTAAAGGGCAGCATCCAAGCCTGGAACATGGAGCAGAACAACTTTCCGAATAAGTGGCTTGTTCTACAAAATGTGAAGATGTCATCAGAATTTTTGTTTAAGTATGACATGAGCAAGGAAATGAAAACCTTCGACATGCATAAACCAGTGAACACACAAAGGTATGCATATGAGAAAGAGTTACAAAACATCAGCTGCATATGCAGAGAAGTAGGATTCAGATTTGCACAGAAAAGAAATGGTCTAGCCATGTAATTGTGAATAGAAATTTAACAAATGAAATGTGCATAACAATCAGTAGCTCACGAGTAATGATTCCTGAACTACAGTTGAAGTCAAATACAGAAATCGATGTTTACTTGTTAAGCCATATCATGCTTAGGTCATGCATCCTCATGCTAAAGGAGTTGGAATTTCGTATCTAAAAAAGTTACAAGTGAAATGTCTGATAAAATCACTTGAATGTCAATATAGAGTTCATTCAATGCAAATAAACTAAGGATTTGACATACAACTAATACGTAAAGTTCATCATTGTATAAGTTCATTCACTTCAAGTAGCTTTCTTTGGAATGCCAAAGTTCATCATTTCAAAAATTTTGCATCGAAGTTCATCTACGGTAACCAACTGACCTCAAAGCTTAAGTTTGTAGCTTATGATCTAAGAGAAAACTTACATTATTACACCCCTTCATGTGCAAACTCATTTAGCTTTGCAACATGAATTAAATGGAACATGCTTTTTCCATTTTTAACTACATGCTATACATGATTCAGGAACCCTAGGGATTGACATCAAGCCCTCTAGTTCTACACCATTTTTACATATCTGGGAACCAATTAACCTAATATCTTATGCTTGCAGTTCATCATCAAGGATTATGTTATAATGCTGCAATTCAGCATATCATAATCCCCTCCTCATCCTATCATAGCATAGCAATTAATTTTGCCAAAAGAAATCCTTAACAGAACAAATATATATATTCTGATTTGTTAAAAAAAATATTTAGCAGGAAATATACTTGTTGGTCCCTGAGGTCTATGAGGTTTTCATGTCGTTTCATGAAATTTGAATTGCTTCGCATTAGTCATTTCACGCCTATTTTTATTTCAAAATGATCCCAGAGCTACACTTATTTATTCATTTTAGACAATTTATAATGAATACCGTCAAACTTAAGTGAAATGTAAGCTATTATTCAAGGTCTCATATACTCTTCGAAACTCTTATGTTCTCTCGTACCACTATCCCTCCCTTTGAGGAAGATTTTTTAAAATCATTGTTATTAAATGGAAGACTTGGTAAAATAAACTTAACACTAACTACCCAGTAAATACGAATATTTTTCCTCCTAAGTATCATGACTACCCATTAGATTTTATTTTGGACAAGATTACCCTAACAGTTCAAGTAAGATAAGTATGATATATTATAGGGGTAAAAACCGAAACTACATCAATGTAATATCTGAGAAGACGAAAGGACTTACCTAAAATAAAATTTGGACCTCAAAGACCAAAGAGGAACGATTAAAAATGAATGGAGCTACATGAAAGAATACTTGGAGTTCAGATACCAACAGTAACTTACCCTAATTTCATTTAAAAAATGGCAAAGAGGGATGCATTTGAATATAATTCTAAATCCCATCTATCTTGAACAAACAATTACAGGAAGGGTGAAGCAAAATACCTTGACAAACACCCAGGATGGCATAACACCATCACCTATAACCCAAGTAACAAGTTCTTGAATATCCTGCCCCACGTTAGATGTAATCAAAAGTTTAGACATAATCGAGATACTTGGTATGTTGTATGCCAAGACTTACATACTTGAAGGGTAATTGATGAGGTTGCAGGAGAAGATTTGTAGACAATATCTGCCTTTCCCTGTTGTCCCAAAAAAAATAGCAAAAAAAATATGTATAAGTTAAATCACAATATCACACACAAATGAGAAACTAAGTTCCACTTAACTTTTACCATCTTGTAAGCGAGAAACCAGGTTAAATGCATGAACTTGTAATGCTAACTGTGCCCAACAATAAAGCCTGACTTCTGAGATTTTTTATTCTAGCATAGTGCTTCTCTTGTGTCCTGTTGCACACCTTAATTTGCTACCTTTAATTTTTTGCTTGAAACTATTGTATTATGTGTTTGTCTTTGGAGTACCCCTAGCCCTGTTGCACAAATTAATACATTTTATTGTTTCTATCATATAGTAGAATTAAGAGTAGCTTAACATGCAAATATCCTTTTTGTCATACAGCTATTGTGGGGTTTGGTATTCAAAACCTATTTATTTTGATCTGAATCAATATAAACTTATTTAACTCAAATTTAATCTCAATGACAGCCAAACAATTACATACTCAACCTTAATACAACCATACTGACAGGAATACACTATCTTTAATAAACCCAAAATAGCTGGTCAAAGTTAACCAGAGCTCAAATAACAAATTAAATTATAACAGATCCACTTAAAATAACTTCTAACCAAAAAGCCTAAATCATTATAGAAAGGTGAATAATTTTGTGTATGTCGCTTTTAACCCAATATCAAAATGGGAAAATGAATAACCATAACATAATCTTTCAATGAACCCTACAATCGTAAAAGCTAAAAAGCATTTTTTTCTAACTGTTAGTTGAACTTCCTCTTAAAACACACAGAGTTCCCACGTGAGAGGAAGAGACTATAGCAGATAATAATGCTGGATATAATGGTGACAAGAAGAGTTGTTAAAGCCAATGATGGTGTAACCATGTAGCCAATAATGTAGTGGATTAACTAGCATATTTTAAAAGGCTTGTAATAATCCAAGGGGATGATATGATGAATAATGAAAGTATCTCTTCTTTTTCTTCTTCCCTGAATTCTGTTCTCCTCTGTTTCTCCTCTTATGACAACTTATTCATTTCTATTGTTCTCCAAGGTTTCTTTATTGTAGGGAAATTCTTTTAAAGCTGCTGCAATAAATGGTATCAAAGTGTTCAAGGCAAAGATGGTAGATGGTACCGGATCCCAAGATTTCAAGAAATTGGAGGATTCTCTCCGATAATTCTTAAAGCAAGTGATCGATCGGCAAGATGCTCGGATTGGGAATCACGCTACAAAGTCTTGGATGGAGACAATGGCATCAATGGAGTTCCAACATCATGAAGATATCAGAGCATGGAAAGAGGTGTGGGTGAAGTCAATGGGGAACAACAAATTCTCAGTTGCAAACAGGATGTACAGAGCATTCAGTAATAACAATCTGGCTGAATTCAAAACGTTTACTCAAGTTGTTTCAAGATATCTTTGTTGAACCTTCTGGCTTACCTCCTTCCAGGGACCAAGATCATCAGATCATCCTAAAGAGTGGAACCAGACCAATCAATGTGGGACCATACCGTCCACACTTGCAAAAGGTGGGAATTGAAAGATTAATAGCTAAGATGAATACAACACGAATCACTAGAACAGCACAAAGTCCTTTTTCATCACTTGTGGTATTAGTCAAAGAGAATGATGGAACTTGGAGGAATTGATTGCAGGGATTTAAATGCAAAAACAGTAAAATATAAGTTTCCATTCAAGTAATAGAAGAATTACTTGATGAGCATCATGGTTCTCAATTCTTTTCCCAACTTAATTTAAGAATAGGGTATTGGAAAATAAGAATGAAAGAAGGTGATATATCTAAGATTGCATTTAATGGCCGTGTTTGGTAACCATCCAAAAAGAGGCAAATTTACTATTATAAATTTATCATAAATGTTAATAACTTTATTTCATATCTAATACAAATTTCAACATTAAAAATCAACTTTATTTCACATTCAACACAAATTTCAACACTAAAATTAACATTATTTCACATCTAACACACCTCCCGATATTAAAATAAATTTATTTTCTATCAACTCTATAAAATAAAATATTTTCTATTTCTTCATCTAAAAATAACTCCCAACCAAACAAGGCCATAACACATCAGGGACATTATAAATTTTTAGCGATACCTTTTAGTCTCGCTAATGCCTCTTACATTTTTCAAAGCTTGATGAATGCAGTCTTTTAACCATATTTGAGGACATTTGTTTTGAAATTCTTTAATGACATTTTGGTGTACAGTTCCAGCTGATTTTTGCATCTTCAACATTTGGAAATGGTCTTTACTAAGGCAGCATCATTTACATGTCAAAGAGAGTAAATGTATACTTGGATCAACTAGAGTGAACTATCTTGGGGACATAATTTCTGCAGAAGGTGTGGAGGATGATCCAGATAATGTTGGCAGCAATAGCAATTTTAGATAGAAGATTGGTGAAAAAAGGAAGTGCAACTGCCGATCCAATGGTCCAATTCTAGCAAGGAAGATGCATCATGAGTTAGTATTAAAATTCTTAGACAGAGATTTCCACATTTCAAACTCAACTCTCAAGGACAAGGGTTTGCTGTAAGGCAAAAGAATGTTGCAAATAATAACACTTGGCACAGGAAGGATATAACAGCGACAGTTAAAGAGTCGTTATAGCCAATGATGGTGCAGCCATGTAGCCAATAATGTAGCGGATTAACTGGTATATTTTAAAAGGGGGAAGACATGATGAATAATGAGAGTCTCACTTCTTCTTCTTCTTCCTTGTATTACTTCTCTGTTTCTCCCATTATGACTACTTCTTATTCGTTTTCGATTGTGCTTCAGAGTTTCTTTATTGCAGAGGAATTCTTCTGAAGCTGCCGCAACACAGAATAAGGAAACCAAAAACCTAGTTCCGCAAAAAGAGAACAAGGGAAAATTTTCCGAAGACAGAATATGAGTAAACAAAAGCAAGAGCGTACTCCATCTTTCAAAAAAAAACCATGTTTGATTTTCAGGAAAAAAGAAAACCATCTTTCAAAAAAAAAAAGTAAGATCGTTGAAGAAAACGTACATCGGGACCGTAGACGTCGAAGAACTCGTGGGTGTACTCTACTTCCTTCGCATCGTTAGGGTTTTCAGGGATTATAACGGAAGACGAAGCCATCCCAAGGGAAAAGGTTGAGGGTGTAGGTGAACAGCAGCCGGCGGCGGCCGAGAAATTACGGCCTCGAGTCGGGAGGAACAAGGAGCTAAGGCCTCGTTGGAATAAGTTTTTCGGATTTTTGAAGGTTCTAGACGGAGAAACAAATGGAGAAAACATCTTAGCGATGAAATAAAATTATTTTATTATTAAAAGGGGGCATTTACATAAATAAACCTTAAATCATCTTGAATTACATATTAAATCTCTCATTTCTTAATTTTACAACTTAACCCCCTAAATCATCCAAAAATAAAAACTAATAAAATACATGTATTTACAAATATGTTTATAATATTTGTATATACATATTATTGATAACAAGCATTCAAATAATTATAAATCAACAAAAATATCCTTTAAAAATCTTGAGAAAGACCTAAATATGTTATTTTTGGATGGTTTAGAGGGTTAAGTTGTAAAATTAAAAATTTTGGTGTTTAATATGTAATTCAAGATGATTTAAAGGGTATGTATGTAATTCTCTCTATTAAAAATTATATTAAATATGAAATCCATGGGGTGGTGCAAACTGGCCGTGGCGGTCAATGACAATTAGCTAGTACGACTAAAAGATAAAATATTTAATACATATTTTATTTATTTTTAATGTGGTGTTATAAAAATTGTAAAGTTCAATTTATATAGTCACTACGTATTTCTCAATTAAGAGAGATTCTTAATTGCCCAATAATTTTGAAAAAAAAAATAATTCGATTATAAGATACATTTAAAAAGCAGTAAATCAATAAAAAAAAATCGAATTAAAAGATGGGTAAAATTTTTATCTAAATACGATCTACAACAGTACTCCAAGAACATAAAGCTAGAAAGTGTGCGACATTGTTCTCTAAATGAAGATAAGCATCATAAGCCTTCAGAGCAAACAGAGCAAGCTTGTGGATCACACTAACCATGTTAACCACATCCGACTCTATGATTAATCTCGAGTATTCGCGCTCCCAAAGGAAACACATTACACCTATTTCATTTCCTTGGCTCCCAACGAAGCTCATAAGCCTTCAGAGCAAACAGAGCAAGCTTGTGGATCACACTAACCATGTTAACCACATCCGACTCTATGATTAATCTCGAGTATTCGCGCTCCCAAAGGAAGCAC
The DNA here is from genome assembly GCA_002786265.1 of Apostasia shenzhenica. Lineage (NCBI taxonomy): Eukaryota > Viridiplantae > Streptophyta > Magnoliopsida > Asparagales > Orchidaceae > Apostasia > Apostasia shenzhenica. The sequence goes on from KZ451982.1 coordinate 5,761,170, forward strand.
ATTACACCTATTTCATTTCCTTGGCTCCCAACGAAGCGATGAAGCAAAGGAAGCTCTAGGCAAGGAATGTTTTATTACATAAATTTAGCGTTCTACTAAATTTCTACACACAAATGGATCAACATCTCGACTCGTACTAAATTTTGAACACTAATCAAGGCCCAACCTTTTAACAGAAAATCCATCAACAATTGAGAAAAAGCCCATGCATTCATTTATAGAAATTGAACTAACATTCATTCTAAATTATTTGAATAACATAGAAAACGAAAAGACCATCTTCTTGTTCTCCACACTGCAAACTATAAGTGCAAATATCAACCAAAGCCCATACAATGGACTCCATATATAATCAAACTTCTACTGAAAATACATTATCTACTTACATAGGGGACTAGAAACAAACACAAAGAGCTAAAACAAATTCACTGCAGAACCAAACACCCATCTTGAATTGGAGGAGTCGTGACGGAGGCAGCAGAGAGAAAAGCATTCTTTTCATCCTCTTCCCTCCCCGCATCATCTTCTCCGGCCTCTGACATACCGGTGGCTTCCAAGATATAGGATTTTACCACACAAAACCGGTCCTCGGAAAGGGAGACCTCGGCCAAGAGCTTCCAAGCATAATCCTCAGATGCTCCATCATAATCCTTCCTCCGCTTCAGCACCATGTGGCCACTAATCTCCCACACTGCAGGATTCACCTGTGTCTCCAGGAGTTCTGGCCTCACTCCTCCAAGGGCCTGCTTCTCAGCGTAGCACTGCATGATTTAATCAAAAAGCAGATTCAATTTCAGTAACTATGCTTTTCAGGAGATTAAGAAAAGCATAGCAGAAATTTCAGATTTGTTCCAAGTTGCTGACTGTGCACTATAAGAAAAAAAAATCAAATGGCATCAGAATATAACTTCTGCGGATAGAAACACAACATTTCGCGGGACAAAAGGTTCAAAACATGAAAATTCAGACGATTAACAAAAAGTTTTCATTTATGTTATAACGATGATATATCAGAGCCAGATTAAGGTAAATTTACTGAGTAGAACTTTCACAAACGCAATTGCAGCAAGATTCCATGGAGAATATTGAAGTAAATAATAATATTGAATTGCCATAAAAGAATTATCAGGAAATTATCAAATGGCATTAGAACAAATCTCCTGGTGATAGAAGCATAAAGTTTTGGAAAAACAATTGATCAAAAAAGTAACTTGTGCTAGAAAATTAGGACTGAAACCCACAAATATTCCCTTGTTACATATATAACCCAAACAAGTTCTAAAGCAATACCAAAATAACACCTCACTTAACTTCCATTAAAGAAGCTACAAATTTCTTGTTACATTGTTAATTTATCAAATCTACTGTTGAGAACTACATTATTACAGATACAATTGCCATAACAATCTATTAGCATGACAAACAATAAAGTATCAATCATTGCAACAATGAACAAATTAAGATTCTCAACATCTTTCACAGAAGTTAAGGCATGACTTTCATGGAAATTCAATTTTTTGTGTTATGCATCTATTAATAAGATTCAAGTATTAGTAGTGTTCTCTTAGCCCATGGGGAAGAAAATTACCTGGGACCAAAGGGTCTCAAGTTCAAACTACATTGTCACCACAATTTTCAAACAAGGAGGAAGAAAATGGGTGTCAATGGATGAAATTAAAAAAAAAAATCAAGTATTAAATATGTAATGTAATATTCTATTTATATTATGTTGATAACCATAACAACGAGCCTCAAATCCAAACTAGTTGGGGGAAGAAACTAGGATTTCTCTTCTCCATTGGACTATATTTAAAGCAATACTAATTGAGTTACGTTTGTGAATAATCCTAAAAAATCCATTTGGAAAACTAGTCATAATAAAATGCAACAACAACAACAACCAAGCTTTATCCCACTAGGTGGGGTCGGCTACATGAATTCTTTATTTTCATTGAACTCTGTCAAATAACAACTTCACAATTAACACCAAGTATGCAATATCATCATAAGACAATGCTAGCAATGAAAAAATATCAAGCTATATTATTCTGACTAAATGGAAATGTCAAGGGAGTATGCCAACCAAGACCAAATAACATGCCTCATCAACTAACAAGAATATAAAGTTGACAATAAGTTATATCAAAGAAGCACTTATATCATACTTGTGTCTATTTATATACATACATCAATACATACATATGTACATAAATATATATATATGCATACATACATACACAGATATATATACATACAAACATACATATGAGAGAGAGAAAGTAGAGAACTGAAAAACATGATACAACAGAATGATTAGAGGTTTATCTCTGATATGTTTGACACGCTTGATGAAGTCAAAATGATGCGAGATTTACCTGCGGGAATAGAAAGATTGTCCTACCACAGCCAGAAATAAGCACATTAAAGGGGATGTTATTCTCTTGAAGACAAATGCATGATTGGGAAACAATATCAGATAGTTCCTTAAGGCTATTGCCACCTTCATAAACCAGACCCCGCACTGGGTAGTCAACCAGTCGTGAGACCTTCACGTTACTTTTTCTCAGGCCTTCAACAATGTCAATCTTCTCAGTCGGAGCTTTCTCGACAGGGAAAGCCATGGCAAAGTAATAAGCCTGTCATCACACAAAGAAAAACCCACTTCTATTAAACATTAGAACTTCTTTCTTTTCTTAGTAAAGGCTTCTAATAACCTTATGAAAGATTCTTTTATCCTCAACGAGTGTTCAACATTATATTAGTATTTCACACAAAATATGTTCAGAGCTCCCCATAATAATCACTCCAAATTGTCTCAAAAAGGCTGGAAATCAATTTGAAATTCTGGTAAGGTGAAGTCAACATGCTCAATTTAACTCAAAATCAACTCGACATATGTAAGTTCAAATGCAGTTACACATTTATGAATGCATGCATAAGATATTTAACATGTCTGTGTATACAGTGCACACACACACACACATGACACATAGATATAGATAAAAATTCAATAAATGCTATTACATATGTGCAATATACATTAAATTCTAGGTGTAAGGCAAGTAACTTAACTCAAAATCAACTCAAAACTCGGATTGTACTTAGTACTTTCTAATTGAATCCAATCAAACTCGACTTGTTAATCCAGAAATTGATGCTTCAATCCCAGGTGCACATGTGTCAAGGTATACAAATTGCACGACTAGACTTCCAAATTTGGCTTAGAAACAAGCATATGAACTACCACGTCTCTAATAATAATGTACTACCTTAAGAATGAATATACACCTCAAGGAACAAGTCATAAAGTTTACTCATGGACTTAAACATCTATCTCATTAAGAATTAATATTTCACAAAATCTGATACATGTGTCATATCCATATTGAACACTATTATGCCCCAATACGTTGTCGATATATATGTGATATGTCAAGAAGTAGTGTATTAGATTATTTTCTTTACAAAACAATAATGATATAATTTCATATGATTTGGATAATTACTAATACAATCAAATACATTCATCGAAATGAAAACAATAAACCAACTCGGTTAGGGTTATTATGCACATGGCAACCATTGAAGCCTCGAAGGAAGAGAATAACAAAACCTTTCACAGGTAGTGCCATCATCGCAACCTGCGGGTTGGCCATCGGATCCCATTCATCTGCATCAAACTGCCTAAGGATTCTAGCCTTTTGCCCTCACTACAAAGTGAGCTCTCTATCATTTGAGCTACTACTCAAATATAATAATATAATACATTTATTATATTTATACTTATATTTATTTATATTTAGTATTTTTAATTGTCATATCCCAATGCATCCATATCCTATTATTCTTAGGGTTATTGTGTCAATGTATCCGTATCATATTATATCTATATTATCGAATCATAGTCATGTTAAAAACTTGACTTTTAAGATTTCTGATCATTTCTACAAGCCATACTTGAGGAAAAAACTTTAAAGAATAAAGAGTAACCTTGAAGCACACCATACATAAACATCCTCAAGAATTTACAGCTATAGCATCACAATAGCTGGTGCGCCATCAATGGCCACCTACTCATGTCAATAGTAACCAACATACCAATCTCGACCATAACCACTTCCTCATTTGGTAGAGACATTCCAACAGCTACTCAAACTCATGATAAGGCATACTCTCAAGCCATTATGAGAGCACATATCACCACATCCGCCACTACTTCCACCATCAGGAGAAAGGTTATTGTTGCATCTCAATAAATACTCTTTTGAGAGAAGGAAGACAGACATCTCCAGAATTTCCAACTTAACCCTCTTGTTTTTTACAATTTATCTATGTAGGACTCAAAAAAGCTTAGTGAAATCTTCTAGCCTACAGTTCTCCATATTCTTTCCCTTATGGGGTACAAAGTCTTTTATGAGTTTATCCTTTCTTTATCTCTCTAATTCTCTGTCCAATCTCCGTAACTCTATGCGTGTTATATCCACTTCTGATCTGCCATGCAACTTTTCTAAGTCAACACCATTAGAAATTAAAAACTTCAATTGCTAGTTGAGGCCAATTCCCTCAAAAACTGGACTCCATGTTAACCACATTACATAATTTACCTGGAAGTGCAAGTGGTTGATGGTAGCAAAGGCACCCAGGCTGTTGTAACCGAGCCTGAAGTAAGGGTTCCCTGCTTCAGCTGCCATGTGAAGCGCAAGCAAAAAGCTATCTGGATCAATCCTCTGAGGCAAGCACTCCAATACACGGGGAATCAAAAGAACATGGCCATACTCAATTGGACTTACCTGAAAAGTTGAAAACATTCAATAAGTATATCAGATAAAACTACATGTAAATATCAAAAAAAAAAAAACTACATGTAAATATCAAAAAAAAAAAAACTACATGTGAACATCAAATCTCTTACATTAATGGCAACGACGTTTGGGGAGATAATTCCATCAACAGAAGCAATGCCAAAGAAACAGGATTTGTCATCTTCACCAGCTTCAAACCGAAACAAGACCTCTTCCTGCCCAACTTTGGTAAAATTGAACTTTGAAGGATCAAAAGGTTGCAAGACCCGATCAACCCTGAACTCCGTTGGCCTCTTCTTCAGATGGCGGCCCTCGTTGAGCTGCGCCACGAATCCATGTTTCCCAGGGATCACCTTTGTTTCACATGCAGTCACGTCGTACCTGAACAATCCACGGCTCATGCGATCCTCCCACTGCAAATCCCAATCCGTAGAACAAATTTATATCACGTTACCGCAAATTCCAGATAAAGCAAGACAGGAGAAGATAAAATTTCATGGCCTAATCGAAGAGAATAACCTGCCCAAATAAAAGAGTGTTCAGGAAAAAATCATCAGGGAGATCTCCATGATGGAAGGACGTCTTGTCGCTCCTGAACGCGTACAGAGGAAGCTTTGAGACTGCGGAAATCCCCAAAAACCAAATGGCTAATGAGAATGACGTGAATCTGGGAAGAAATATTAAGAAACTAAAAGGGGAAGTCAATTACCCGGAAGACAGCAATCGCCGAGGCAATTACGGCCGCAGCCGGCGGCCTCCTCCTGGTAGTTAGAGAGGACGGTGGGAACCCTCTTGATGGTTAGCATCTCTGAACGCGATAAGAAGAAAGGAAAAATTGTAGCAGGGAATTAAGAGGGGCTAGTTAAAAGAAGGAAAGCCGCGAGAGAAAGCCACCCCCGGCGAGGAATAGGAGATCGGAGGGGCTTCCACCGGCGGAAGGCAGGGCACCACGGCCGCCGTGTGGGGAGGGGCAGCCGTGCTTCTCGAGGGCTAGAAGCGCCGTGGCTCGCCTCTTCTCCGCCGGCTTCTCCACTTGCGAGCGAAGAGGGGGACCGTGGACGCGCCGCCTTCCCGATCGAAGAGCAGCCGTGATTATCTCAAATCGTCGAAACCCTAGAAACGAAGCACCCCCTCTCTCTCTCTCTCTCTCTCTCTCTCTCTCTCTCTCTCTCTCTCTGTTGCTCGCAGAGATGAACGACGACGGCCGAATAGAGAGAAAGAATCTCCAAAATAAGGTTCTAGCGCGGTCTCACGTTTAAATTTTTTTTTAAAGAATGAAATGAGTCAAATGACCATAACACCCTCGATATTTCTTTTTTTCCGATTAAAATGAGAATATTTATCTATTTAAGCCGTGTTTAGTGCTAAAACAATTAGACATCATTTTTCCTAATTAATATAAAATTTGAATAATTAAAAAACTTTATTTACAAAAAAAATTTATTTATTTTCTCATTAAAACATATTTTGAGTTCAGAACTTTTTATTTCACACTTATTTTTAGTATAAATTATATTCAAACCTCTTAAATTCAAAATCATCACACGTTAGCCCTCAATAGTAAAACTTAATTTCAAATTCAAATATTTAATTACTTTCCTTATACATCCTCAATAGCTGTCCAATAAATTTATTGACTATAATTTAAAGCTTTAATTTATTGAATTATCAAGTGAAATCAATATTATGTTAGCGAATATTTCAATAAATTAACACTCTAAATTATAATTAGTTAATTTATTAATTAATTATTAAACTATATAACATATATCTTTTTTTATATATTATGTTTAAATTAAAAGAAAAAGAACTGCAAAAATAAAATTCTAAAAACCAACAAAGGTAAATATTATATTTAAAAATACAAATAAACTATTTAAAATAATTAATAGTTTTAACAGTTAATTTTTTGAAATGACTTCTTTGAGTAGCCATTTTCTTTCAAATTAAAAGATAATTCAATGAAAATACCAGATTAGTAAAGGATTTTCTTCATAATATATTAGTATCTCATTGAAAATTTTTAGAAAATTGAATATACCTATTATTAGAAATTCATACAATAAATATTTTTTATTTAATTTTTTTTGTAAATATTTCCAACAAAAAGTTTTCATCAACAATTGAGTCCTCAATCTAAACTCTTCATTATCTAACCATTAGCCTTCGAAGCAGTAATTACAACTCCTAATTAAATGTAAAACTATAGATACGAATGAACAACTATACTGATCATTTGTTGAATTGATGTTTCAAGTCTAATTGAAATTATAAATAATATTAATTTTGATGCATTTAATTACAATATTATTTACTTTTTTCAAACTAAATTATGTTTTTTTCATCTTTGCTCAAGTAGTGATGAAATTTAGCATCAAGAGTTCTTTTTTTATTTATTTTATGTAAAAGAATATTTTAAACAATATCTCAATTAAAAATTAGAATTCCGATTCCAATGATGATCAAAAGAATAATTACCTCTAAACATTTGAAAGAAGCCTCATAGCACTCAAAATGCATTTGAATAATGAAAGGGGTATTTTGGGGAATTACCAACAAGTTAAAAACTTATGTAACACTAAAAAACAAAATAAAATAGGAATAATTACACGCAAATCTTTAAATTTAATGTTTAATAACACAGATTAACATATTTAAAATAACAGTAGGTCCTTAAATTTTAATAAATTATCATATGAGTTTTTTTTTTATTTTTTTATTATTAAAATTTTTTAAAATTACCATTTTATCCTTGCACCTCTATCTCCTTCCGATCCTCGCGCACGCCAGCCGCGCGCCCTCGCCGGCAGCGCGCACGACTGGTGGGTCGCGCACGGCGCGCGGCCGCGCACGTGCGCAGCGATCGGGACGAGAGAGAAGTCACCACTCTCGGCGTGCGCACTGCCGGTGGGTCGTGTATGCCGCGCCGGCACGGGTGCCTCTGGTGGCGCGTGACCGCGATCGTGCACAGAGATTGAGAGGAGAGAGAGTGGCGGGTTATCTTTCCTGCCGCGAGCCGTGCATGCTGCCAGCGGGTCGTGCACGCCGCACGGGCACCCGCGCCGTCGGTGGCGTGCTGCCGCACACATGCGCGGCTATCAGGAGAATAGAAAGGCCGCCTCTCTCTAGTCCCAATCTCTGCATACGCGCGAGACCGCGCGACCTGCCGGCATATGCGAGGATCAGGAAGAGAGAGAGAAAGATGAGGAGTAAAATGGTAATTTTAAAAAAATTTAATAACAAAAAAATAAAAAAAAAACTCATTTGATAATTTATTAAATTCAAAAATTCTGATATTATAATTTTAAAAATATGAATCGGTGTGTTATTAAGTTTGAAAATCAAGAACTTGAGTGTAATTATACTTTAAAAAAATTTTGGCCGGCGGACAGTCCGAGGACATGCTATTAAAAAAATATTTTAAATTTGCAGTTATTCCAAAATACTAAAATATTAGTTTTTTGGTATTGAAAAATTAATTTATTAATTACAAAAAAAGACAGAGAAAAGTAATATTAATAAACTAAGAAGAGAACAGATGTATCTTCTCAAGCGATCGCCACCCAATCTCCCATTTGTTCGCATTTTACGTGGTAAATTACATTTGAATCCATGATGTTGGGACCCCTTACAAATAGGTCTCACCACTTTGAGAACATTTTCATTTTTGATTCTCGTTGGACAATATATTGATTCCGAATGTAGCAGGATTTTAGTCTTCATTCACTATTCAATTTGGATTGTCGTTTAATCCCTCACTATTTTATTTTAGGAATTACCTATAAGCCACATAATTTAATTTTATTTATGTCTTACCCATTTATTCTTAATTAATTACGCTATGCACACTCAAAATATCATAAAATCTTACGTACACACATTTGAGTTAAACTTAATCAAAATCTATTTGAAAAAAAATATTTTGTTAATAAATCATTAAAATTATATTTTTACTCTTAATAGTACATATTTTTCTCTTCCTCAATACTACACTAAAGCATTAATTTATCCTAAAATCAATTCACATCGTGGATATCTCCTGCCTCTGTCGCCATCTAAACATTACTCAAAACATATTTAAATATCCTTAAAATAATATGATGAACGGCTTAGATTTTTTGTAATATAACTATAGTTAGGTTATTGAAAAATTATGATTACTCATTATAATAAAAATAAGTTAAAATATGTGTATGTAAAATTTTATAATATTTTGAGTGTGCATAACGTAATTAAATAAAAATGAATGGGTAAAACATAAATAAAACTAAATTGTGTGGCATGTAGGAAATTATTCCTTTATTTTAAATTGAAATCACAAAGTTTGCAGAAGATTTTGCAATAATTTTTTTCCAACATTTTAATTAAGATTTTAAAACTTAGTAATAAGGTTAAAATGCCAATTTTGATAATTTCGATAGTTTTAATATTTTTATAAATTATTTAAATATTATAAATTAAATTTATGAATGATAATTATTAAATATTTTTTTTAAATAATTAAAATATGCAAATGTTATAAGATATTATAAAATAGATTTTAAAATTCTAAACATTTTATTCAGTTTTTTTGAGCCGGTGGTTTGGACCAAAATTCGCCGAAACTGGCCGAAACTATTGCGTTTCAATCAAACCTCGATAGCTTTGATTTCCATCAAAACTGCTCCAAAATCAGTAAAATTCGATTATATCAACTAAGTTTTAAAACCTTGATTTTAATAGGTCCCTAAGTTGTAAACCCAGGAGGAAAAGACCAAACTGCAGGAAGAACTTGCAGTACGCAAGTCTGCAATGGGCGCGATGAAAGCTGACAATAAAGCCTTGCGGGAGGAGCTTATCAAAGTTGTCGAACACCAGGAGGTCGTTGTTGCGGAGAGGTTCACAGCTGCTGTGGAGGCTTACAAGACGAGCTTACCTTGCAGAAAGGAGAGATTAGACGGGATCAAGTGAGCATGGGAAGGATTGGCCTCCACTTTGATCCAAGGGGGCAAAGTCATAGCCTCTGACCTTGGGGAAGTGGATCCCTTTCCTTACTTGGCTGCTGATCCTACTTACAGGAAGGAGGGTTTTGACCTGACTGACGACCTCATCCATCAGGTGTTCGATCTCTTAGATGGGATCAGTGAAGGCTAATCCACTTTCCTCGAAGATGAGTGAATTGTAACCTCAGATCCTTGTAATTTTGGAAATGAATAGAAAGTTTGTTATCTTGCATACCTGTTTCATTCTGATGTATAAAATGCACAAGTACCTTTGTATGAAATTTGAGATATTCTGATTATAACTCTAAGAAAATCCTTTGCAATAAGTTAATAATAAAGGACTTCGAATCACAGAGAATGCCCTGAGTCTGACTTTTGAGACTTCGTAAGTCTGCGTAGGAAGAGAGTAGTGATAACAGGAGAGATACCGTCTAGGAGGAGTTATTTGACCCAATGCCGAAAGGGCTTGGAGTGTCTGAAACATTGTGTCCGATGTTTGTACCTAAGGCATGGGCTGACCTCGGAGGTCTCCTGAATTTGGGTTAAAAGTATACTCTTCAATACACCTGCACAGGAAAGAAGTAGTAATAGTAGTGGAGATCATGCCTAGGAGGAGTTATCTGACCCGATGCCAAAAGAACTTAGTCGTCTGAAACATCGTGGCTGATGTTTGTACTTGAGGCAAGGGCTGACCTTCATTAGAGCGACAGATCCTAGTAGGAAGCGAAGGCACTCTTCTTAGGGGGGACCTGTATCATGAGCAAATAGCAGGGACTGCCCTAAGGTTACGAGTAGGCCTCCAGACATTTCGCTAGTCGGATGGGCTTATGGAAGAGTTCCAGATATATGTAGGAGACCCCGCCTGCCAGGCGTAACTAGGCTTAGTAACCGTCGTTTATGCAAGGTTAGTTATGACCAATCATTGTGTACGAGGTCCGGAGCCTCAGGTACTATGGTCGAGATTTGAGGTTGAAATCATACCTGAGCAGCTGTCGTTTAGGCTGATATGAATACCCCAATATAATTTAATAGGTGTAAGATTCATTGTCATGAGAACCTCGGAGTTTCAGATATAATTTCTGGGGCAGCTTAGGAAAATCCAGATATAAAAGAATGTTCCAGAACTTGTCAATTGAATCCGTATAATAAATTTCTGAATGAATCTATACAAATAAATTCTGTATATGGAGTATAAAGATGAACTGCTGCTAGGAATCAGGCATAGAATTTATTTAGATCATCCCCACTCCAAGTTCTGGGGAGTTGGATGCCTTCAAAAGTCATGAGATAATATGCGTTCAGTCCAGCAACCTTGCGCACGATGTATGGGCCTTCCTAGTTAGGCTCAAGCTTGGGAACTCCCAAATTGCTGCCAGTAAGAAATCGTCGTTTGAGTACCAAGTCTCCTTGAATGAAAGTTCTGGGGTTAACTTTGCGGTTGAAATATCATTCAACCCGACGTTTGTGCTCCAGGTGCTTGAGTGCGGCCAACTCTCTTTTCTGCTCCAAGAGGACTAAATCGATACGTCGCGAATCATCGTTTTCGCCCATCCAGGTTTGCAGATCTTTGAGGTTGAAGTTGGTTGCAGTTTCTACCCTGGGGGAGGAATGTTCTAGCTCTACTGGTATGACTGCGTCCATCTCGAATGAAAGGAAAAAAGGAGATTCCTGGGTGTCCTCGGAATGAGCTGTATTGTAAGCCCAGATAGCGCCTGGTAGTTCTTCTAGCCAGCGGGTTTTGGCGCCGTCAAGACGTTTCTTCAAGATATTCAGGATATTTTTGTTAGCGGTCTGCTTGCCCGTTGGTGTGAGGGTGCCAAATGGATGCATACTTGAGATTGATTTGGTGTTTGCCACAGAAGTCATGGATCCGCTGATTGGCGAACGGGGCACCGTTGTCCGTGATAATTACCATCGGTATGTCGTATCTGCAAACGATGTTGGCCCATAGAAACTTTTCGACATTTTGAGCAGTAGGATGAGTAAGTGGCTTAGCTTCGATCCACTTTGTGAAGTAGTTAACAGCCACTAGTATCCACTTGTAATTCCTCATGGCCGTAGGCATTAAGCCCAGGAAGTCCAGCCCCCAAATAGCGAAGGGCCAAGAAGAATTGATGGGTTTGAGATAACCGTCGGGCTACCTTTGCATGTCAGCGTAGTACTGACATTGAGAACATTTCTCTACGAACGTCTGAGCATCCTTGTGGATGCTTGGCCAGAAGAATCCCTGGCGGAGGATTCGCATAACCAGACTTCAGCCTCGAGCATGAGTTCCACACTCCCCTTTGTGTACAGCCTCCATGACCTCTTGGGCTTTCTCAGGCCTCAAGCACTTAGTGAGGGGTTTGGCATAAGATCTTTTGTAAAGCTCTCCATTGATGAGGACGTACTTGGCACAGTCAAGCTTTAGCTTCTTCGCCTCTTGCCTGTTATCGGGCTGCATCCCATCCTTTAGGTATTTGAGGATCTTGTCCATCCAGCAAGGTGGATGCTCTTCAGAGTGGATTTCTGAGCATTTGAAACTGGGCCTTTCGAATACTTGAGTTTGGCGGAGGTCGGGGAGCCCTACCTTTGCGAGCCGATCTGCCACTTGGTTTTCTTCTCTGGGAATATGTGTCAAGGAGAAATCTTCGAACTGAGAGATCAAGGACTGGGCTTGTTGCAAGTATTTTTTCAGAACCTCGTCCTTCGTTTCGAATGCATGATTCACCTGATTGATGACCAATAGGGAGACGCTGAACACCTGTATGCACTTCACAGCCATGCTGAGTGCGAAGTTCAGCCCTACAATGAGAGCTTCATATTCTGCCTGATTGTTGGTGGGCTTAAACTGAAGTGTCACGGCCTGGTGCAAGGTGGCTTCCATCGGGCTGGTTAGGAGAATCCCAGCCCCCTGGGACTGTAGTCCAAACGCACCATCAACATGAAGGGACCAAAGGTTTGTCCGATATCTGGCAAGCGATGGCTCCGAAGTAGAAAGCTCGGCGATGAAGTCTGCCAACGCCTGAGCCTTGATTGTCGTCCGCGGGACATATTTGATGTCATACTCGCCCAGCTCAATGGACCATTTGAGCAACCTTCCCAAGACCTCAGGAGTGTGTAGTATCTTTAGGAGCAGTTGATCAGTGACAACCTGGATAGTGTGGGACTGGAAATATGGGCGTAGCTTCCTTGCCGTCACCAGGAGAGCTAAAGCAAGCTTTTCAAGTGTGAGGTACTGGCTTTCAGCATCCAGGAGTATGTGGCTGACGTAAAAGATTGGATGTTGCACCCCCTTATCGTCGTTCACGAGGACTGCTGAGACTGCAGTGTCAGACACACCCAGGTATAAAGATAGGACTACCCTTTCTTTTGGTGCCACTAATATCGGAGCTGAGGTAAGATATTTCTTCAATTCCGTGAAAGCGGCTTCGCATTCGTCGGTCCACTGACCCCCTTTGTTGTTGCACAGGCATCGAAAGAATGGCGAACATCGATCCCCGGCTTTCGAGATGAATCTACCCAAGCTGTTGATTCGTTCTACTAGTTTTTGAATCTCTTTTTGCCGTTTTTAGAGAGGGCATGCTCAGAATCGCCGAGATTTTATCTGGGTTGACTTCTATTCCCCTGGCCGAGACTAGATAGCCCAAAAACTTTCCTGAGGCTGCACCGAAGGTGCATTTGGTAGGATTAAGCTCGAGGTTAAACCTTCGAAGGGTGTCAAGTGTCTCCATGAGGTTGCCGAGGTGTCCTTCTAAGGTCTTGCTTTTGACTAGGATGTCGTCGACATATGCTTCAAGATTCCTTCCCCTCTGGTCCCTGAAGACGGTATCAATCATACGCTGGTAAGTAGCACCGGCATTTTTGAGGCTAAAGGGCATGGCATTGTAGCAGTATGTGCCGAAGTCAATGATGAAGGCAGTCTTCTTTTCATCTTGTTTGGCCATCCGGATCTGATGGTACCCAGAGAAAGCGTCCAGGAAGCTCATAACCTCGTACCCCAAGGTACGATCTACCATCGTATCGATGCGTGGGAGAGGGTAAGTATCTTTGGGGCAGGCCTGATTCAGTGTGCGGAAATCTACGCACATCATCCACTTTCCGTTGGCCTTTTTCACCATGACGACGTTGGTGAGCCATTTGGGATACTGGACCTCTCTGATATAACATGCTCTAAGTAGTTTGTTGACTACTTCTTTGATAGCGTCCTGCCTCTCCCCTGCCATTACCCTCTTCTTCTATACTATAGAAGAGGCAGCCTTAGATATGTTCAGATAGTGCTCGCAGATGGCCCTGTCAATGCCTGTAACATCTCCAGGAGACCATGCGAAGACATCAATGTACTCAGAAAGCAAGGCAATGACGTCCGCTTGCTGCTTGTTATTCATTAAAGAAGATATGTTTACAACTTTAGAAGAGTCTTCCCCCCCCCCCCAAGGTTACATTGATGATCCCTTCCTATGGTACAACTGGTTGAGATTCCCTGGGATCAAGTTGATCGACGACGAGCTGCGCGGCGATCTGAAAACACCGGGCAGCCTGCCTGGCATCTTCTCTGATGGCGACAACGTCGCTGGAGGTAGGGAACTTCGCGCAAAGGTGAGGCGTGGAAATCACCATCCCGAAGGAATTAGGTGTTGCCCTTCCAAGGATGGCTTTATAACTTGACTTAGCTCTGATGACAATGAAGTTTACCATGTTCATGGCGTAGCCCTTGTCGTCGCCAAAGGAGATGGGCAAGGTAATGAATCCCAAAGGTTGAACCCTTTTCCCGGAGAAACCGAGTAAGGTGGTTCAAGCGCGGAGGAAGTTTGCCTCTTCGAGCCCCATCTAGAGGAAGGCAGATTCGAACAAGATGTCGGCGACACTCCCAGAGTCAAGGAGTACTCGCCGAACATCAAAATCAGCTATGCGGTCAATGACCACTACCGAATCATTATGTAGATTGCCCTGCTGGGGGAGATCTTCTTGGCAGAAAGTGAGGAATGGACGAAGAATGTTGCTCAGAGATACCGCCAACCTCAGCTACTTGGCGGTGAGCAGCAGCAGGGTCAATGCTAAAGATGACCTTGATTGTCCTGGCGGTAGGGGGTAAGGATGCCCTGGTTGGCTGGGGCCTGGAGACGGTAAAGTCTTAACAGGGGCCTTAGTAACTTCGGGGGCCTTCCCTTTCTGGGCAGTGGTGAAGGTTGGAGCCATCTGCATGAATTCTTCGAGCTTGCCCTGATCCACCAGTTTGTCAAGTAAAGTTCTGAGGCCTCGACACTTGCGAAGCTTGTGCCCGTAGTTCCCGTGGAACTCACAATAATTGTCGGGATCTACTCCGACTGGAGGCGCTGGTTTGGGTCCGGTAGGTCTGACACAATCTTGTTTGACGGCCGCCGCGTGGACCTCGGGGAGCGGCCGAGAGAAGAAATGCTTCTGGTGCTGGACGTGTCATGGCTTCCCTTCACATCGATCACGACTTTCGGCCATATGTATCTTCGTGGCCGTGGGTTCATCACTCCGATGTTTTCTCTTTCTTTTCACCTGCTTGGCTATAGAGACATCGGGGGGAGAGGATTCAACATCCTTTAAGAGCATAAATTGGCTAGCTCTGGCCACCAGCTCTAGATAACTCCGAGGTTTGGCCAGCTGTAGGGATTTAGACAGATCCCCCACCTTGAGTCCCCTCCAGAAATTGTGCGTGGCCACCGGAGGGTCGACATCTTTAGCTTCTGCCGCGGCGGCAAAGGCTTGTTGGTGTAATCCCGGAGGCTTTCTCTTTCACCTTGCTTGAAGTTGGCGAGCACCATGTCGGAGACGACCATTCGGGTCCGACCGATGAAACGGGTGATCAGCTCTCATTTCAAGTATTCGTAGGAGATGTGACCCCTGGGCAGCTTGATGAACCAGCTAAACGCTGCCACTTTCAAAGTGTTGGCTAGGAGATGGCACTTAGTGGCTTCGTCCAGCTGGCGGTAACGGACTGCGGCCTCGAACCCCTGAACATGCTCGCGGGGGTCGGTCGCGCCTCTATAAGCCTCAAGCCTGGGCGGCCTGAAGTCCTATGGGATTGGGGCCAGCCAGATGGCGTCGATAAAGGGGCATTGCCATCCATCGGTCCAAAGAAGAGGTTAGGCCCATGATGAGGGGCCTGAACGCCTGGGAAGAGGGGATCTCTTCCGGCAAGGAAACGAGGGAAAGCAGGCAGAAGAAAAGCAGGCTGTGGTAGCGGACATGGTGGAAAAGGATTCTGGTGAGCCTCCTGGAGACGAAAGGGGCGTCTGGGTGGTTGAGAGGAGCCAAACGTATGAATGGAAGGCGCTGCGACAGGAAGCGCGGGAGCAGGAGCTTCATCGACCGGAAGGGGGTACAGGGGCCAGCGCTATCGGCGGAAGCAGCTCTGGGGCCGTCGCGACCAGTGGGAGAGGCGCAGGAGCGGCCGCAGCTGGCGGGAGAGGGAGTACTGCGCATACTGACTGGGTCTGCCTGAGGATCACGGCCTGTTGGGCTAATTTTGACCCAAAACATTTTAGTTCAACTTTATCATGACATTATATCATATTATTTGAAAAAAAAAATAATACTATATTTAAATGTCATAAAAAAATTACAAAACTCTCTTTAAAATAATATATACAGAAATCACCCTAATTACAACAAAAAAAATTCTTTTAATATAATAATATTAAATTAAAAAATTTTTAAAAATAACATAAATATTTAAATAATATTAAGATCTAAATATCACAAACATCTTATAACAACAAACTAAACGCACCCTAAGCACAATTACAATGTACCATGACGAATCAGATACTGAAAACTGTTGCTGTAATTAATCAAACTGCCATAAGAAAGATGAAAAAGCCTTGCAAAACTCTCTGTGAAAAAGACGGATTTTAAAACACTTACAAGAGCACAAATACCTTTGCAGTTATGCAGCCCAATCGCAAACTGTTCCGAAATCACATTTTTGCTGCTTGTGAGGAAGATCTCTGCCATCTACAACAGCATCTGCACATGGACCTTGAAAGAGTATGAAACCTTCATTTCCTAAAATGTGAGACTATTTTCTCGATAACGACTGCACTAACCTTAGCAAAAATGCATGTATTATATTTCTATGTAATCACAATCTGCAAGATTACTATGTTAACCATTTGATATTGAGAAGCATGCATTAAAACTGCAGTTCCATTCTAAGAAAGTTACATTTTAATAACAAGAAAATGGTATCATTCCAAAAAAAAAAAAAAAAAAAAAATGAAGAACAAAATTCACTAGTTAAAAATCAAGATCAAGCTGAAATAAAGAGGTAGCTTCTTGTGAAAAGAACTGTATCCCCAATGTTTGGATTTGCTAATAACCAATTTGATCCTGAGGTAAAGAATGCAGTCAATACAAGAGAGAAAATGGGGCAGAGGGGGAATGGTCAACAACTCACAAGGGCACAAAGTTGGTTTACTTTTCTAGAAATTTTTAAATTACATCATGTACAAACAACATTACAGTGTGCCATGATACACAAGATCCTGAAAATGTTGCTATCATCTACAAAATGCCATAAGAAACATACCGATGCAAAAGAATCGAAATTGAAAACAACCCAAGAATAGTCACGGAGGGACAAATGGAAGCAGCCTTGGCAAGCTTCCAGTTCCACACAACGCTCCATTGAACCCAACTAAGAATATTCTATACACATCTTTCTACTGACAACAACCCAACAAGAGTTTTTTTCTGCTGAAATGGTATTCCCAAGAGGGGCAAAGTCGATGATGTACATGAAGATGATTAGCACAAGCACGATTAGCACAAGAATTTGCAGAAATATAGCTCAGAGCCTATCTGTACCTGTGTTTTCCAACAGCATCTACTGTACAACAATGAAACTGGAATGTGGGATGATAACTTCAACTCTCCGTATCATCTAAAATCTAATATCAACAAAAGGGATGGCAAAGCAGATCCCAACTTCTACAGAAAACTAACCGAAGCACTGGTAAATTGAGCTTCGCATGTCTATCCCTGCAAACCTGAACTTGTAAACTGACAAAATTGAATCACCCATAAAGCGAGCATTCAAAACTTCAATTTTAGATGGACACATCATAAAATCCCATTGAGTACTCGCTGATAATAATCATACTGCCTGGTCCGCCAGGCATCTAAACTGCTACTTATCAAGGAGAGCACCAAAGATACACATTGCTGCATGAAAAATAGCAACAGAGATCACTGAGAAATATAGGAAATTAACGGATAAAGTAGCAAACGTAATGGCATGGAGAAGGCACTAGACCTCTTCTGTTAGACTTAAATGAAAACGTTTCCTTAGATTTTGTATTGTTCGAGGACCCCCTTTGAAACAGGGGAAGCCAGAATCCTGAAATGAGTAAATCATGAGAAAGCAATAGAACTTACCTTTTCCTTTTCTTAATATACAGAAGAATAAAGGGGCATTTTTTTCATGACAAAAAGTAGGCTATTCATTTAACAGCTAAATTATTCACAACTTCACCAAACCCAAAAATATTGCATTTTAAACACCTTTGCCACGCTCTGTAGGCTTTGTTAAGTTAATTTTATTCTCCGTCAAAGATGGAGACCTGTCCATTTAGCTGAATATGGATGTCAACATATATCATTTCAATCCAAAAAAAAAGCATATATTAAAATCTTACAACATTTATATATAGATATGGGTAAATTAATGATAGTTTATCTATAATTACACCTTTGGTCTTCATTTTTTGAAATCGTTTAAATATGTCCCTATTTTGAAATCTAAGAACCTATTAGATCCCTATTTTTCTTTACTATTAGATCCTGATATTAACTTCTAGGGACCTAAATGAAGGATTTCAATAAATATGGACTAAAGCGTAATTATAGGTAAATTACAGGAACCTTACACAACATCAAAGTCATCCACGTGGCGACTATATGGCATGCAAAGTTAATCAACTCACCCACCACCAAGCTAACCATCATAGTCCATCCTCCGTCAAGAAAAGTAAATGCCTTTCTGCAACTCCATAAGCTTCGAAGTCCACGATGGCACTATGTAGCAGGATTCTTCGTTCCAGTAGGGACCATACTACTGCATTTTGAGTAGTACGGCACCCAACAGTCATTACATCTCACACGAACACTCCTTGGCGCTATTCTGACAACCTTGCAACACCATTTCCAACCCCAATGATGATATACGTCGTACAATCAGAGTAGGTCACCAACATCCTTCGCAAACTTCACTGGCCATCGATGGCACCATCATAGCCATGGACAATGACAAAATAAGTCGGCAGGTCAAGTTCAACCCAAACCCAAATCCGACTTGACCCGAATAGCACAATCCAAACCCAACCTGATTGATAAATGGGTCAGGTTAACTCGAAAACTCGATCCATATAAAAAACAAGTTTTTAAATGGGTAACTAGAGCCCGTACTTAACCCGACCCAACTATGTATAACTTGAACCCAACTCATCCGGGTTGAATCATATATTGACACCCCTAACAACTAACTTGCCGACCATTCCTCCACCGTCGCCATCCAAGCTCCACATGGCAAGATCTTTGCCGTCTTGATGGACAACTCACATTCGACAGCTATTTGAAAGCAAAGAATCTCCTCCTCATTGACCCTATTGTAGATATAAATACCAGGGCTTAAGCTACGCAAAGGACTTCTTCGAACATTTCCCTCCCTTTCTCAGCTATACTCTTCCCAGCTTTGTACTTAGCTCTTGTTATATTGTAACCACCTCCTATGGACTCCATTTGTTGGAAATAGTGGATTTTAGACTGTCTCAATTAGTAGATGTAGGAGGATCACTTAAAACCATCTAAATCTCCGTATGCTTTTGTTTTCATTTCCTCTTCCTAGATTTCTCCCCTTTTTCTGTAGCTCATATAGGTCATATGCTGCATGCTGCTTTTTACTAGGATTCCCCACATTTTTTCGTTAACACTCCCTTATTCCAAAACGTCAAATGCCTTTAGGATAACTAATCTCTTTGAGTTGTCATATTAAACGAGATACAAAAGAATATGGTATCAGACAGGGATGTGAAATTCTCCATTGCATATCAACCAAAGATAGATAGTCAGGCTGTGGTTGTCAACATGAATCTAAGCAACCTACTAGGATGTCTAGCAATAGAAAATGAGAGAAATTGGTATCGATCATACATAGGATTGAGTTTGCGTAAAATAATTTCTACAATAGGTTCATATGTATGAGTCTTCAAAAGGTTCATATGTATGAGTCTTCAATAGGTTCATATGTATGAATCCATCCAAGGTCGAGCATGGTATAAAAATTAGAACCCCTGCTAACCTCATCCTTCAACCCATACATACTAGAGTATTAGGGCCTCTACAATCATTTGTAGAGCATGTTAGGCATTTGCATAAGGAAATTAGTAAAATGGATAACAGTAGTAAGGTCCCCCTAATTAAACCTATGTGCAACAAGGTTCGCGTAATTTTCTTTTTTCTGGAAGGTTAGATTCCTTTAGTTTTCAAATTAATCAAATTAGTCCTTTAGTTTGAGGTAACTTGGAAATAATTCCTTCGATATTAGTAAAGATACCTAATAGAGGATATTTTCTCTGATTAATAAATCAATTTGGGCATTATATTCCTCTAAAATATTGACCTAGCCTTTAAATCAATTAAATTAGTCCATAGAAAAAATATCTTCCATTGATTCTCTTTATTAATGTTAAAAAATCTATTCACATTTTACCTCAAATTAAAGGATTAATTTGGTTAATTTTAAAACTACAAAAACTTAAATGCACATAGACCTAAATTAGAGGGACCTAATTGCTATTACCATAGTATAAAGATAAACATCAACAATAAAGCATAAAAAAAGATGGCAAATGCTCATAGAAGGGTACACGAATTTTTTGAAGGTGATTTCATGCTCAAGGTGAGACCTAAACGATTTCTTTCAAAAGTCAATAAAAAAATTAGAAGCTCGTGGGGTAGGCATATTTAAAATCCTAAAGAATCAAATGTGTATTTAGTGGATCAACCATCGAATGTGTAATGAAACTTTTAATATTTTAGATCTGGGTACTTACAAGAACCGATAGCAATACCTAATAATTCATTTAAGGCTTCTCCCCCTAATGAGTGAGCCCTTGAGCACACCTATATAGCCTCCTACCAAAAAAGAACAAATTGATCTTGCTAGAAATACACTATAGCAGAGTTGACCCATACTCGACAGAATCAAGTTCATTTCAACTGAGGACAATTGGCAGGGATATGTCACCATCAGATCATCATTCAACCCAGTCAGATTTTAAAACTGACACTCAAGATCTTACTATGTGGCGTCAATTTGGATGGATGGATTAAATCTAAGTAGATTTGGTAGTGGCATGATTGACATTTGATTGAATGATTAAAGATTCTAGACTATTATGACTATTTATTATGAGATTTTCAAATTTTGGAATTGACTGTTATTGTCATCTTTATTATCATGAATTGTAAGTATGGGTAAGAACAATTCGAGTTCGAGTCACTTAGAATTAAGTTCGAGATGGCTTATTTTAACTTCCATCCTCTAATCAAGTCAATTTAAGGCCTCCAAGAAATAATTTTTTTTAAAAAAATTAGTCTCAGCTAGGATTTGAAATTGAATTAATTATGCCCAAAAAAATTAATAGATGCCCTAATGATAACTAACACATACTTATGTATAAATAACAAATAATTATAATAAATAAAAATACATTATGTATATTTATAGAAATTAAGCCAAGTCAATCCGATCTAACAATGTATCGTGGCTCGCCTCAATAAACTCGAGCCGAGCTCAATTTGAGATAAATATCGATCCGAACATCGAGCGACGATCAATCATCAAGCCAAACTCTCAGCCCTAATTGCAAGTAGTCCAATGCAAGACAAAAATATAAGGTAGGTTAATATTGTCCTTTTATTTCATTAATTTGAATTTCAAATGTAATCAACCTATATAAAAGGGCGCAGTATTATTAAACAGTTGATCCTAGATGAATTAACATTCAACTTGCAATTAGAGTATTATATTCCAGTGAAAATGAATGTTAAAGTCTTGAGTAAAAATTCTTAAATATCTAAATTTGATTAAGGTATTTCCCCAACTTTTTTTGATATTCCCTCTATGATTCTGAGCAATTCAACATTCTAGAACCCCTCATTTGCACATAAAGTTGCTCGAACTCGATAAATCATTGCGTGTATGCCAGACTCCACACTGACCCCACCAATGAGGAAAATCTCCTTGTGCCTCAAGCCTTATTGGTGGGGACACCATAATTAATTTATTCCTGGGGTATATTATCGACGACCAAGATGTGACCTAACTACTTCGATCTGAATCAACTAATGGTTAGGAGATACATTAAGGAAGTTGGTTGGTGAAGATTGCTGACATAGCTGATTGAATATACCCCGAAATCATGATGGCTTTTATTAAAAGAATATTTTATTTTGGGTCAGTTTTTATTTATTTTGCAAGGGCTAATATTGTACTACTTATTCCATATTTCGTTTGTGTTGTCTTAGGTATAATATTTTTTTTAGTTAATTTAGGTATGATGTTTTTTAAGTTATTTCAAGTATGATGTTTTTTAAGTTATTTCAAGTATGATGTTTAGTATTTACTTGTTTGTGTGAGGAGATTATAACATGATATATTTTCCTTTCATTGAATCAATTTGCATAGAAATTTATATAAATGCCTCCCTACTATTATTTCTTTTGTCAGGGAATTTACATCTGTCAACTCCAAAGAAGTCTTTTTTACAAGTAGCACCCTTATTTTGAATGTGAATTTACAGCAAGCATTCCCACGCTAATTTTAGTTTGTCATCTGTTACTTTAACCCAACTAGGGTTAACATATGTAACTAAGGTTACATTTAGCCCATCATTTCTAGCGCTCAAATGAAATTCACCATTAATGTTTTTCATCTTTATTTTTTCGAAATTTATTTTATTTCAATTTTTTGTCTATTTTCAAGATCACTATTTGTTTCGAAACTCCTCCACTGTGAATCTTCTTGAAGCAGGCCATATGTAATTTTAGTTACATATGTTAACCCTAGTTGAGTTAAAAAAATGACAAATGAAAGTTAACGTGGGGGTATTGCCCGTAAATTCATATTTAAAATAGAAGGCGCCACTTGCATATATTTGACTTTGGGGTGCCGCATGTAAAAAGGCTTCTTTGGAGGGTGATAGACGTAAGTTCTTCTTTTATAATAATGAGTTGAATATCATTTGCCTATACCCTTAGGCCTATCTAACTTTAGAATGAATCGATATCCCAATTAGCCAAGTTCTAAAGGCTTGGATGAAAATCCCTCCTTGGGATCTAGCCTTAGTCTATCTCTCATTGAGACCAATTCCTTTGTCCTTTCCTCCTTATCTCTCTTCATACGTTGATCTCGCGCAGCCTCCAGCGGAACACCTCTAGCTACACCAACATCAACACTGACAAGATCACCGTGAAGTTTGACCGACGCGTCCTCACAGTGCTCGAATGATGCTTGCACATGAAACTTGCACTGTCCCTGCGCGGCACCCATAGTACCTGCATGCACAACCCGAACCACATTCATTTGATGCTCGAGCCATGTCTGCAACCGATCAAGTTGTGCGAGCCAACCTCGCCCTCTTCATTACTTGCACTATAATGTCCCAGTGCCTGTCAAACTCGCCTGCACATGCTTGAAGTCGACTCACCACGCCCATACTTGAGCTCCATTGGTTGAGCCTGCCACCAGCCCGCATCAAGCAGTTCGCTCATCTACATGAGGCCTAGTGAGACAACTCGAATACACTCAGGCCAATGAGGGCTAAATTAGGCGAGAAAAATACATTCTTGAACCCAAATTCTTTGCCTTAGGTACTATCAACAAACTTCTAATTTGGATAATCAAATGTTGCTAATTTCCTTATTCTCTCGAGATTTACTAAAAAATTGCTCAGTTATGTAAAATTTATTATTGAGTGAATATTAATCATCGTTAGTCAAAAAATTGTGTGAACCCATCCTGAAATCCCTGATTTAGACTTAATGAAAAAATGGACTGTCTTAATCAGATTTGACAATTTCTTAAATAACTTCAGTCTCCTTTATTTAAAATTTTGACAAGATTAATTCTATGGATTTAATAAATTTTCGAAGTTTTCACAAAAACATATTTTGAAAATATCTGGCACTTGACTGAGATAATTCCATTGATTATATTTGCTAATCTCTTTCCATACATTTTATCCATTTATATCGCATTATATTTGGTATCAAAGTATTAGATCTAAGGCATACTTACATTAGCATATACATATATCATATTTATTTTTTGTGTGCATACCTGGTCGTTCTGGTTCCGCCCCAAGCAAATTAATGGCATGGATCCCCAACTTCAAAAAATACTAGCCGATATACTGGCTAGATTATACTATATGGACAACAGGATGGGTCAACTTTAGGGCTTAGGAGAAATGAGTATAAACCTATGGGTGTTATCATTCTCAGTAGATATGTGACCCAAATGACAATGACTGCGAAGGTAGAAGCACCAAGCTTTGATAGTCTACTAACCTTAAAGGCTTATTTAGTCTAAAAAGCTAATATAGACCATTATTATGAATGATAGAAGTTTGAAAATTGAATATTAGGTTTGTGAAGATAAAACTTACTGTGCAAGCTAAGCTTTATATAAATAATATTGAGCAAATCTTGCAACACGTTTGACATAAATCGATAGGGTCGTGGGGTGAGCTTATTGTATAACATAGAGAGAAGTGTGTTCTATCATATTGGCATGACATCACCTCTTAGATCAATAGTAGAAACTAACTCAAAGCAATAAAATTAATGCCGAGTGCATTGTGAAATTCAAAGGTTTTTTTATACGATATGGTATTCATGAGGATACTGAAGTAGCAAGATAATCATAAGATAGATTTTGAACTGGACTTTGGGAAGGAATCCAACATGAGATTATCTTAAGATAGATTTCCACTCCTGAGCAAGCCTATCAAGTATCTTAAAGACCTTGAGAGGTATCAGAGGTTGATTGTACCTCGTAGGGTTGATCTGTGCTTGACTGCAGCTTTAGTAAGGTTTGCACCTATGGGACTGAAGTTAGGCTATCGCCCACCAACCATTAGCTGCCCTCTTGCAACAGACAAAGGCAAGACCGTCAGAAAGACCGCTCGTAGTCTAATAATCGATCTATACATTGTTTTCGGTGTCAGGGATTTGGACATAACATTTAAATGTCCCACGAGTACATGATCATAGAACATGAGGATGATTCCCAAGCTTATGAGGATGATGAGCCTACTTGTGTGGTTGATTTAGCCCTTGCTAATGAGTTTAAGGACCCTAAAGACGAGACTGAAAGCGTATAATTGACTTACAAGCTCGAACCTCATATTGATCCTATAATTGGGGTTGTTCAGTGTGCCCTAACCAAACACAAAGAGAGTGATGATTGGCGCATGACCTCTATCTTTTACACCTACATCAAAATCAATGATTAGGTGTGTAAAATTATCATTGATAGTAGGAGTTGTGTTCATTACTATTGTGTCGAAAGTAGACCTGATTCTCGAATCACCCAAATTCATATAAGGTATCCTGAATCAATGTCTCTTCGTTAGAAGTTATACAACAATGTGAGGTCTCGATTCAATTCAACTCTTATTAGGATAAGGTTTGGTGTGATAGTCATACAAGTTGGTAATATCATCTTGGATAGGCCTTGGTTATATGATTTGGATGTTACCCCACGAAGAAGGTCCAATTCCTGCATGTTCACCTACAATGGTGATAAATAGGTTGAGTTCGCAGGTTTAAACGAGTCAAGTTCGAGTTAATGAACTTGTTAGCCCCAAGAGCCTTGATAGTCTTATCGTATTTGATGATAATAAACTCAAAAATGATCATCTAACATTGTAGTTTAATGTTTGCAATAGACAAGTTTCACAGCATAGATAAAGCCAAATCTGATTACAACATACCTTAACAGAGACAACTGAAGACCACATAAAAATGCAATGAAGAGAAGATCAAGCTAAGAGTGTTCAAATATTCATCCCACATAGTATCTATGTAAAAACATGACCTTATAAGATGACTTTTGAGTGTGAAGTATTTTACATGAAAATTATTTTGAATAATTATAATTACATACATTGTAATATTAAATATTGACTAAAAATATATTTTAAGATAAAAATATAAGCTCTTACACTTAAGTCCCCAAAGGTATAATATTTTTATCCAAGTACAATAATAAATAAATATTATATTTTCAATTAATACATTTTAATGAAACAAAATGAAACAAAATTGTTATAGAGAATATTCATTACATATTACGAAATAATTAATTAAATTAATTAAAATGATATATTTATGATGGATAAATAAAATATGATTAATTTCTTTTGAGAATAATTATTAAAATAATTTTAAATATTAATTTGTATAATGATTTGAATTGAGATTAATTATGATATTTTTTCTTACCCAAAAAACATTGATGAAATATTTTTTGTTTAACACCTTAAGGCAAAACCATTAACGCTTGATTGGATATCCAACTTAATTCACAATAAATAGATATAAAATATTTTCAAATTTGAAATACCTTTAATATAGATATATATATATATATATATATATATATTAGAAAAAGCTAAAAATAAAGTAACTCTAAATCAATTTTATGTTTAGAATGTATCATAATATAAATATCATGACATGATTACTCTTTAAATAATAAACTAAGACATGATTAAATAAGTTAAATATGTAATATAATATTGTTAAAATTGTGAAAATATTTATGGCATATCCTAAGTACTAAACATTGATATTAGTTGATCCACGTGGAAAGAAAAATGACCATAAACAATTGACCCTTTGACCAAATTGTCCAATCTACATCTAGATCAAAATTAACCATTTTAAATTCATATTTTGACTCAATTGAACTTACTCTTCTCTAGCAGTCACGTGAGGTTGAATTGCTTATAAATAATCTACGTGTGTGGAGGAGAGAAGAAAGCCATCCTCGGATTCACTTTTTCATAGCTCCTTATTGTACTAATGTTTTTGTAAGAAAAATGATATTGTAATTTTTCTTTCTTTTATACTAGGACAAAAGGGTTGATCTTAGAAAGTGCTAGCCTTATAGGATTGGTGCGAGGGTTCATCTCGCCCCCTACCAGGAGAGAGGGTTGATGTGCCCGATATGAGGAGAGATCATACAAGCATCTCTACCTGTGTTGTCAAAGGAGGGATTATAAAGGCTTTTTCCCCTTGCAATATGCAAAGCAAAAATTGATTGGGTAGCGTAGGCATGGGGTTGAGGAGCACTAGGGTGGAGTAACCGTTAGTATCGAACCACTTAAATGTCTCTTTATCTTGTCTTCTCTAATTTCTTGCGTGCCAATTTTATTGATCGAATTTTAGATCACTTAAAAGTCTTTTTGGATTGATTGATTTATCATCCGCCCCCCTCTTGGGGTGCTCCTAGGGACAAAAAAGCTTGAATCGTTTAATAATGAGCTCGAGTTCAAGTTGAGCAACTCAAGTTGGGTTGTGTTTGGGTTTGGGATGAACCCAACCCACCAACCCATTTTGCCACCCCTAGTTGTGCAATCAACAAAACCGCGCTCAAATCACTTTTCCATTGCCCTTCTTAATGACTTGTTAGAAATAATCGTCGGAACCACTATCTTCTCAATGATTGATTTTAAGAGTGGCTATCATCAAGTTTGGATTAATCCCGAGGATAAATGAAAGCCAGCCTCAAGACGAAGGGAGTTTATAAGAGTATTGGTGATGCCCTTTGGGTCATTCAACGCTCTTAGCACCTTCATGATATTGATGATTCAAGTCTTGCGACTATTTATTAGCATCTTTGTCATGATCTACTTCAATGACATTCCGATCAATAGCAGGACTAGGGAAGATCACTTGACACACCTTTCTTAGAATTCTCAAGCTTCAAGGAAGAACAATCTTCGTGAGAATTTAAAGAAGTGCGCATTTACAACTGACCAAGTTATCTTTCTTGAAATTAATTGAGTTGTCTTTCTGGGACTTATAGTTTCTACTAATGGTGAATCTGCTAACCCTCAAAAGGTGAGTGCCAATGTGAGTTGCCCAATTCCCCAGAGCATCCACGATGTGTGTAGCTTTCATAAGTTAGCACTATTGTGGCCATGATTATTGACTGTATTCAAAAGGGATCGTTTGAATGGACAAAGGATGCTCCCAAGACCTTCGAAGAAATCAAAATTATGATTGAAGCACTTGTGTTACGTCTTCCAAATTTTTCAAAGGTTTTTTGAGGTCTAGTGTGATGGTTCAAACGTTAGCATAAGTGGCGTGTTATCCTTGAAAACCATCTTATTTCCTTCCTTAGCGAGAAATTAAAAGAAGCTAAACGGAAGTAATCAACCTACGATAAGAAGTTTTATGATGTAGTGCAGGCATTGAAATACTAGCAACTCTCTTACCTCACGAGTTCATTCTGTTATCTGATCACGAGGCACTAAGAAACTTGAATTCACAAAAGTTTAATTCGAGACAGGCCAAGTGGGTACAGTTACAACAAGAGTCCGCTTTCATACTCAAGCATAAGCCGGGAGTCAAAAATTGAATTGTAGATGCTTTAAGTTGTAGAGTCTCCCTCTTATCTACCATGAGTATGGAGATTGTGAAATTCAGCAGGTTCATGAAATCCCATAAGGATTGTCTTGACTTTCATTTAAGCTGCCATAAAAGATGATTAATCAAGGGAATTCGCTAATTTTCGAATTAAGGATGACTATCTTTTTTATAACCGTACACTGTCTACCGCAGACATCTGTGAGAGACTTCCTCGTTTTGAGTCATAAAGTCTCTCGCTTATCTATTATGAGTGTGGGGTTATGAAATTTTGTAGGCTTATAGAATCCCATAAGAACTATCTTGACTTCCATTTACGTTGCCATAAAATATGGTTAATCAAGAAAATTTACTAACTTATTAATTGACAATGACTATCTTTTTTTGAGACTGTAGACAATGTTTATCACAGACATCTGTTAGACTTCCTTATTTTTGAGTTACTCGCAAGTGATAGAATTTGTCAAGTTGCCTAAAAGAGCTAACAAACACGATTCGATTATTGTGGTTGATCGATTTTCCAAAATGACACATTTCCTTCTCTGCTCCAAAATTTCTGATGCCTCTAGGTTCGCTCACTTGTTTTTCGATGAGGTTGTTTGATTATATGGACTACCTCAACCAATGATTTCTAATAGAGATATAAAATTTGTGTTACTTCTAAAAGACCCTTTCGCACCTCCTAGGCACCAAGTTGAAATTTTTCATGACCTTTAATCCAGAGACTCATAGTCAGATCAAAATAGTTAATAGAAATTTGGGAGAGCTATTTTGTTATTTGGAAGGTAAAAATAGAAGAAATTAGGACTTTACTTTATCTCGAGTTGAGTTTACATATAATAATTCTATTAATAGATCTGTAAATATGAGACCATTTAAGATTGTGGATGGTTATAAACTAAAGTTTCTATTGACCATTTACCTATGTATGAGTCTACCAAATCACTCCCATAGTATATTAGAGAACTACAAAAAGAAATTATTAAAAAAATAAATACTAATAATGATACTTATAAAAAATTAGTAGATTGTCATAACAGAATGCAAGAATTTTCAAAAGACAATTAATTATGTGATGATCAGGTTAGGCCCGAGCAATTCCCATTTAGAATTCCTCAAAAATTATAAGTTTATGCAGCTGGTCTGTTTAAAATATTAAAGAAAATTGATTCAAAAATGTATATTATTGATTTACACCAAAATATGTTATTAGTTCAACCTTCAATATTTCAGACTTGGTAGCATACAAGAAGCTAATAGTGATATCTAGTAATCCATTAGCCATCATCGCCACTTGAGAGTGAATCCCTACCCAAGTATTCACAAGCCAAATCAACTTACAAATCTTTGATAAACAGATAATTTTCCAATGGATCAAGGATAAAAATGTATATAGTTTGTTGGAAGAGTTTGCCTCCATCTGAAAATTCATGGATTGTTATATATGAGCTTCAATAACTTGAGCTACATCTGCTAGAGAAATATCATAATAAAGAGGACTCTTACTTGACAAGAACGAATCTTTCCCGCCTTGGAAGATTTGGTGAGGGTACTACGGTTGACCGTCGATTCATTCCTGATATAGTTTATTGCCAATAACTGAAATGTAATTGTATTGCTTCAATCTGAAACGACCGATGGTTGTAAAGGATTGCTAACAATAGCTATTTGAATATTCTCCTGCCTATGTTAAGATGGCTTTCATTGAAGAAATATTCTATTTTAAGTTGATTTTTACATATTTGCAGCAGCTATCTTATATTAGTTATTTCTTAATCCATTTGTGTTATTTAGGATATAATAATAAGTACTTTCTCATTTGTCTGAGAAAGTCATAACATGATATATTTTTCTTATATTAAGTTTGTATGGAGGCCAAAGCCTATATAAATGCCTCTCGACAATTGTTTCTTTCTTAATACTAAATGAATTATTGCTTGCCTACTTGATAGTGATGTAGATCAACATAATCTGACGGTGATGATATTAAAATTTAAATTCAAATTTAAATTGATTAAAGCTCATTGAAGAATTTCATATTAGTTATATTCAAATTTGACTTGATTTGATGAAAAATTCAGAGTTAATTTGGGAGATTTGAAGATCCATCATATTTGAAGCGAATTTTGCTTTATTATGATAGAATTAGTTTCATATTTATATTAGATTTATTTGGTATTTTATTTTTTATATTTAGTATTGTATTTTTAAATTTCTTTATAGGATCTCTCTATATAAAGAACTTGCCTAGCATTGTATTGGAGGTTGTTATTGCTGAATAAAATTTAATTGTGTTTAAGTTGGTCAATCCTAGTGAAGAAAAGGGAATGAGTTAGCCTTAGATGAAAATTCTTAAATTAGTCTAGTATCCTAGTTATGTTAAAAAAAAACTGAAACTCTAATCTCCACCATTGTCAACCTCCACCAGTGCCATCATCTATGTATCCACGCCTCCATGCTTTGCTCCAGTCACAGCGACTACGCCCAATCTCAGTGTCAGATCGGTGCACCTCCGTGCTTCCTTTACTGCACTGTGTTGCGCCGTCATCTATGTTCCGGGTGGCAAACCTGCAACCTTGACAGATCAGCAGCCCTGTCACACGAACGTTGGCCTAAGCGCTCGAGTTTAGGTGCTTTGACTCCAAAGATCCCGCCAACAATGCTAGACATTTGCGCCCCTACAGATGCTCCTGAGCCACAACTCCACTGGCACTTGCAAGAGAGCGTGCGTAGGCTCACACGTGCCCTCACGCATGAGTTACTGCTCACAATTGCTGGCTTTTGACGCGCGGTAGCTTTGCCTCCATGTGCCTCACCTAAAGGCTTCCGCTTGACCTAGTCAAGCTGCGCGTTCAGTGCGCAAGTCTCTGTCATGCACTAGCTAGTTAGATCCTGAGTTGCATAGGGCTACATCTGATGTTCCAATTTCACTCTGAATCAAGTGACCAAGGTGAAATCTTTTCTGTTCTCAAACGTTTTTGATTATTCAATATAATTTGAAAATTCTAATTCACTTAGATTGATCGATTAAGCTTTAATTGTCTAACCATATATTTATTTGAGAGATAATTATTATTAGACTTAATTGCAAAACATCTATCCAGAATTTTTTAAACTCTGATATGATGTATTGAATTAACCTAGAATTCCTAATCTAAATTGATACATTTTTATTTATCAAATGAACTATTTTAATTTCAACTTTAAAATAATTTAATTAGCGAAATTTAAAATCTTATTTATCATAAATAATATTTTAAAAAATATTTTGAGCTTAACTGAAATAACTTGCTATTTAATTTTGTTGATAATAAACCTAAAATATCATTTGCATTCTCATTATGCATCAACTCCCTTAGGATTGTTTGATTCTAAAATAAATTGATATCTCAAAAAGGGAAGGGTTAAGATTTTAATGAGAATCCATAAACCCCTATCCTTACTCTTCCTTTCTTTGAGATGATGCGGAAAAGAGAAAAAAAAAATTTAAAGATATTTTATATTTATATTCAACAAATTGATTAGCAAATTATTTTAATTAAGATAAAAATATTTTCTAAATATATTATATGATAAATAAAATTTTTGAATCCCGTAAATTAAGATATTTTAAAATTAAAATTAAACTGGATTATATGATAAATAATAATTTATCAATTTAGATTAGGGCGTCAATTTAAATTCAATAAATTAGATCTGAGATTCAGAAATTTAGGACAGACGCCTCACAGTTAAATCCAACAGTAATTGACACACAAACAAATATCAGGTCACACGATTAGAGCCAAATAAATAATCAGTGAATAATTTGTGTTGAAGTCAAATAATCAACTTAGTTGAGTTGGTGAAAAAATTTACCAACGATTTGAATCGGAGAAGAGCCACTGACGATGAGGGTTAACTGATCCGGTCGTAGCCAGGAGGGTTGAAAGCATCGTACCTGATGTTATGGAGAAGGTCGTTGGCTTAAATCTCATGTTCGATGTTGCAGAAGATCGACGGGATCGAAGTTTGGCCCAACATCGTGCACGAGGTTGCAGAGGCCAAACGTCGGGCGAAAAAGGTTGCAGAAGGCCAAACGTCGTGCTCGAGAGGCTGCAGAAGGCCAAACGTCGTGCACGAGGCTTGAGATGACCAAACTAGTATGCACGATGTTAGAGAAGGCAGAACCAGCGTGATCGAGATCAGACGTCTTGGGCGATGACTGCTGGCCGCACGGCTGGAGCTGCGGCGGCGGGCTTGCTAGCTCTCGCGGGTAGCCGGCGGGTCGACGGAGGCGAAGGCGGTGTGAGCGGAGCGAGCTTCGGAGGTAGGTGAGTGCGCAAAGTTTTTTTCTCTCTTTTTTTTTTTGAAAAGTGAATAACTAGGCTAATTTGAGGATTCTCACTAAAGCCTAACCCTACCATTTCCTTCATCGGAATATCGACCCCTTAACCCGAATCTAAGCTCTGAGAAAACTCAAA
Source organism: Apostasia shenzhenica (assembly GCA_002786265.1). Lineage (NCBI taxonomy): Eukaryota > Viridiplantae > Streptophyta > Magnoliopsida > Asparagales > Orchidaceae > Apostasia > Apostasia shenzhenica. Next base: position 5,794,089 of record KZ451982.1, read on the forward strand.
CATAATTTTATTCATCAAATGTTATTCTCTTTACAATGCAAGGCGACCTCTTTATATAGAGAGATCCCATAAAAAAATTTAAAAATACAATATTAAATGCAGGAAATAAAATACCAAATAAATAAAAGCAAATATGAAACTAATTCTATTACAACAAAATAAAATCAGCTCCAAATATGGTGAGTCTTTCAAACCTCTCAAATATGCTCTGAATCAAATCAAATCTAAATAAAGCTAATATGGAAATCCCTAATAGCTCTAATTAATTTAAATTTGAATTTTGATTCAGCACTTGACATCATCCTAGCCATCCAATTCAATGTTGATTTGTGTCCCCACCATGAAACAAATTCATTTGTCTTTTTCCTCCCTCATCATCCCTCTTAGCATTCACTCTATTGAGAATTACTCAACGTACATCGATCCCACACAATCATTAGTGGAATACCTACTTCATCGCATTGACAGCAACGCAAATTACTACAGGGTTTGCTCGGCCCTCTGCACAGTCCTTGCACATGAAAACTGCATTATCCGCACGCGGCATGCACAGTGCCTACATGCACTGCTCGACCAATCTATGTTCGACTCCCTAGCCTTGTTTGCAGCCAATTAAACTTTGTGACCCAACCTCGCCCTCTTGTTTGACTACTCATTCTGTCAGTACCCAAACATTTTGGCTTAAGTTGGAACCTTAGCAAGCTTTCAGTTAGGATACTCGAATGCTATGGATTTCATTGTTCTATTGGGTTTGCTCAAACATTAAGAGTGCAAATTAATTACTATTGATTAGTAAATTGTGAGAACCCAAATCCTGAAATCCCTAATTCTAACTAGATTCCATGGGTGTACATCTGCTGATATATTAATGGATGTTTAGCACATCACAAATGATGAATAAACTCTACAAGATGCCTTAGCATGATGCCTACTAGGAAAGCTGAATTACTTAATTTTGAGAAGGTCCCATATTGCTTTTGTGGTAGATGCAGTCGCATTATATGCTGAGCCCCAAACAAAATTATGTGAAAGTTGTTTTTAATATACTCTAGTAAATCAAGAAGACTGAGAAAGGATATGCTGTACAGGTAATTGTATGAGTGCAAAGGAAATCTGGTGACAAGAAAAACTTGAAAAGAGAAGTGTTGTGTAGAGTTGTAATTGAATCGAGTGTACGGGGAACAACTCGATACTCAATTCAATAAGAACTCCTTTGTGTTCGATTCATAAGGATTAATGAAAAAGCTTAAACATAATTCATGAATAAATCTGAACATACTAATGTTCAGTTTATTAACATTTAGTTGAGAATTGTTCATATGAAACTCATGAACATATTCGATTAGATTGCTCGACATGAGGCTCTTTTAGAGCTTAATAGTGACTCATTTAGAGCATTTAGAGATTTTAATATATTTGTTTATTAATTTAAATGAAAAAAATTCTTAAACAGAAATTACTGTGATGATTAGGTTGTTCATGAACACATTAGTGTACTTGATAAGAGCTTGTTTATAGTTTTCATATTCATAAGCTCAAATGTATATGAGCTCATTGGTGAAAAAACTAATAAACTCGTTCGCAAATCAAAAATGAACCAAACTCAAACATATCTTTATGTTAGGGATCTAAGCTCGAAACAAGTTCGAGCTTGAGCTCAATGTTAATAAATGAACAGGTACTTGAACTGACCATTACAGTTTGGTTTATTTACAAATCTAGTGTTGTGGCAAGTCTAGTGTTGAATCAAAATACAAGATGATGGCTGACACTACTTGTGAATCAGTCAATCAAGACATTGTTAAATAAAATGGGTTTTCACATTGAACAGCCTATGATGATGAAATATGACAATAAGGTTGCAATCCACAATTAAAGTAATCATGTATTTCACAAGCATGCCAAACAGAATGAAGTGGACTTTCACCTCATCAGAAAAGTTGTGTTATCAAGAAAAATTATCACATCTCACATCAGAACCAAGGATCAACTACAAATATCCCTACTAAAGGTTCAGTGTCTTCTCGGTTTTCTGTTCTTCGTAACAAGCTACATCTATTTGCTATATATGCTTTAGCTTTAGGGGAGTGTTGAAGAATTATAGTAGATTGGATGATATCTGTAAAATATTTCTCATATATTCTCATCCTAAATTTAGAATATAGTTTTATTTTTATTATTTGTTTCTTTATTGAGCTCACTTCCTATATTATAAATAAGAGGATCCTTGTACCTTGAATATGTAGAAAAATAATTTTATGGCGCAATAGGTAGGCTAATCACATATAAACAGCATAAATTTGAATTCACTGAAAAACCAATCAAAAGACAAGATACTAAGAAATTCCCGGCATTTATCGTTGCTTTAAATGCATGTCCTGACTCCATCCATGATTTAACTACTAATCCAAAGCATTTAAAAGATGTCCAATTTTGGTAGCAAAATGATCCTCCAACCAATAACCCACCATCATGTTTCTCTAATAACTATGATGATAACGAATTCATGTTAAAGAATATGCACATAAGAAAATTGCATCAAGAATGAATTGACATACAAGACGACAAGCACACATCTCAATAAGTGACTTGAGGAAAGCAAAAAGTTGACGTCTTATACAATATAAACAATTGTCCAATATCACAAAGAAAGCATCTTTCTCTTATGGGGATAGTCAGATATGGGAAACACAAACAATCAATAGCAGAATTATATTGTTAAACTGTAGCATAAGAATTATATTGCTCTATCCATTTTTCTTCTTATTCATCATGCAATAATGTCATCTATCCACATATGTGATGCATCTTCCATTCTCCATCATGCATGCCTATACCACCAATTATAATCTCTATAGTATCTCTCTTCAATAGATAATCTTCAATGGACTCCATATGTAATCACTTCATATTGAATAATTTTGTCTTCCAACTCTGGCCTCAATAATCTTAATTCCACAATACTAAATTATCTTCTAGAGATTTTTTCTTAGGGTAAATTGCATCCAAAGAGGAATTAGTTAAGGGAATGTTTGCAAGTGTCCCAACTTTTCTAATTTTGCAACTTTGGTGTCCATCATGAAATTTTGCCTATTGTTAGTTCCCAACATAAATAGAGACGCTAAGTTAGGTGAAATTTATCATTTTACCTTCATCATCTCCTCTTATCTCCCTTTTGTTTCTCTCCGAAAAAAACCTCCTTTGTGGTCACAACTGCCTAGCTGTCAACACTGCCTCCTACCAGTATCATCACCTCAAATGGAGCCTCCATCACCCCTCGTCCTCTTTGCCATAAAAAAAGAGAATTAGAGAGACTTCCAAGACCTGCTCCTCCATCGGTAAAATCATCGGTGCGCTCTCCCATTGATCTTATAATGCTACAGGACGAGGAAGAACATGTGACGATAGTTGAGCAGACAAATTGCTCTTCGTGCTCAGCGGACGAGAAGGACAATTGTAGGCGTCCTAGCTGCATCACTTTTGGAGAAAAGTGGGACAAGCTAAGGTAGAAGACTCTTTCAGAGGGCTCTTTAAGAGGGAATAATACTGAAGTACTAGTGCCTGTTCCGTAAGATCTAACATCAATTTTTGCAGCATTGAGCACATCAAACCATCTAAATTGTTAAATTAGGATGAGGGAGAGAGAGTCAGATTTGCTCTCTTTGTGTGTTTGTGTCTCACTGTCTCTTTCTGTATCCCCCACTCTCCCTCCTCCCCTAATCTCTTGTACAAGATGCCATGAAGTGGCAAAGGCGACCAATGCTGATGACTAAAAATCTAGATTCCTATGGTGCTGCCAGCAACACTGAGGCTCTGTTTGGCAATGGCCAAAAAAGTATGGCTAAAATTATCCATCACCAAAATCTTAAATTTATTTTAAAAAAACTTAAAAAAATTATTTTATATTTCTTCTCACACAAATTCCAACATTAAACAATCACTTTATTTCATATCCAACACAATTCTCAATAAATTAATCAACTTTATTTCACATCATACATAATTTTTAATATAACCAACTTACTTTATTTCACATCATACACATTTTTCAAAAATGGCTAAAAATTCCAACTACATCTTCTTTTTTTCTTATTACCAAACAGAGCCTGAGTTATTATTGAGGATATATATATGCAGCAAAAAAAAGAGAGGGCGAGGTGAGGGTAACAAATATTTATTTAAAATAGACGTTTTCCATTCAAGACCTCCCTAGTAAGATAAAGGCATAGTTGTCGTCATTGTAAACGTTTTCCATCCAAGTGGACCAAGCAAAAGGCGAATACCAATCTCAAAGACCTAAACAATGAGAACCATCTGACTTGAGGGACCAAAATTGCAAAATTTAAAAAGTTGGGAACCACTTGCACATATTATCCCATCTCAGGCGCTGACCGCAATTTACCCTTTCTTACTGCCTAACATACGAGTTTAAGAAACACAATTGACCTCACTAGCATTTCACAAAATTTTCTTTGTAGTCCAAAAGTTCTACTACAAAAAAAGACGATTCGACATAAACGCATCTAGCTCCATTTATGCTAATGATGCCATCATCTGTATTCTCATTTCATTGATTAATAACCATGATACATCAAACAATCAAACCTAGGCATTACCATTCTTAATCTTTAATCATCTATTAATTTTAATTCCACTTCAAGCACAAATTATGTGGTCAGCAGCTCTCACTAAATCTATGCTCTCCAATCATACTACTTTTTGACCTTTCATTTACTCTAAATAAGCATCACACATAAAGAATACTACAGATAGCATGTAAAAATTTAATTCTTAAGTTTTGACATAAGCACAGAAATAACTAATATAGCAATATGAATATATTTGTCGATTAATTTTTCAATTGGAGAAAAGAAATTCATGAAGTAGACGACAACTAGTTTGAGATTAAGGCTTTATTGTCACTGCATTGTACAACCACCTATAATAATAGTTAATGCTCCATTAGTTTAAGAATGCCAAGGAAATATAGCATGTGAAAACAACTTGGGATATCCATTAAAATCTGAATCTACTACCTGTAGCATTTCAACAAGGAGTATAATCTGTTCTGCATGCTTACGACAGGTAAGAAAACCTTGAATGCATAGCACCTATATACATAACAAAATTTTCACTTGAAACAAGAACTAAAAATGCAGAAGGCCATATAAGAAAAAATTCAAATCACATACTTTGAAGTAGTCAAAGAACTCGCTTGGGTTCCCTTCTGCATCAGAATCCATAACCTAGCACAATAATGTTTGGTCATAAGCAGAAATAAGGGATACAGATAACAGTTGCAGAGCAATAAAATAAGAGCAATTTCTTCAGGTATCAACTAGTGGACCTCAAGAAGCTCTCGAGTTAATTTGAATGGGGCACTTTCAAAATTTACTCCTCCAGGAGAATTAGATAACATGAAACCAAAATCAATATGGATAATATGGCCTTCTTCATCCATTAGCAGATTCCCGTTATGCCTATCCTTCACCTGACAGTTCAAATGTTAATATTCATGAATCAAGTACTTACAAAAGCTTGATAATGCATTATAAGGTGTCACTCTCAGTTAAGGAAAACATGAGCAGACCCACAGGGCCCGTGATATGAAAACAGCATTGGTTCCCTTTATCAAACTTTAACTGTTGAAAATAAAAAAAGGCAAAGTAAACAATGGTAACATCCATATTGACAGAAACTTTACCCAATGGGAATTAAAGAACGAAAAGAATTAAGTGAAGATAAAGAAACAACATTAGGAAATACAGTGAAATGATCCCAAGTTTACTAAAAAAACAACAAAATAAATTGTTCTTAATTGTATAAAGCTATGAATAATAGTGATTGTTCCTATGGAGCAATTTTGCATTAGGTAGCAAAGTAATAGTCATTTCAAATGGAATAAAATTCAAGTAATTTTCAATCTTAGTAATTGCGAACTAGTGAAAAATTGCTCTCTAAATTGCTGACACTTAAAAGGAGAGCAAATTACAAGCATAGATTACATCTAAGAATAGAATTAACCATAAAACACACACGATCAAGACTCAATAAATGTTTGCTAGTCCAACAACAAGAGTAGGAAAACTTGAATAGCATGGAAACAACTCTTCAAAGTAAATAATATAACTATTAGGTACACGACATACATATTATAAGTAATATTTCCTTCAAGCTAACAAAAGTATAACAATGACATGATTTCAATTATATGATACCTGGAGAAGGTAACAAAAGATGGAATATCCAGCCATGCTCTCAACAAAATTTCTCTGTAAAATCCAACAAATATTGGTACCACTACAGTAAAATGTGAACAAGAAACATTTGAATAAGACAAAAAAAGTGAAGAATGGGGCATTTGCCAAGTGATGATAATGACATGTTAGAAAGAAGCTGCAATTCATGCACATGAACTGCAAAGACTGAGTTAAACCTTGAAAAAAAGAAGAAGAGCTAATAGAACAATGGAATACATGGAAATAAGACAACATTTAAACATAGTCGGGATTCAAGTCAGCCCAAGGCCAAATTCAGCCCTCTTCCTAAATGTCCCAGACAGTAAAAAAATATCTGCAGCATGAAAACTATAGGCAATAACATATCGCAGGGAAACTCTAGCACTGAGGTTGCCCCAAGAAAAGCCACTCTTGTCCATACATGCTTTCAAGGTTCACCAGATATTCAAGCAAGATAGCATCAAAGATTTATCAATCAAAAGGTGGACAAAAGAAGTATAAGTAATCGTACAAGGATGACAAGAGATGGACAACTTTCATAATTTGTTACACGCTAAAGTGTCAAAATAAGGAAAAATGGCAAAAAAAGCAAAGCTTTAATCCCTAACTACTTGGGCCGGAGCTTTAATCCGAATTTATAATTCCAAAAAACAGTAACAAAAAAATACATGATTAAAATATTCTCGTCAATTTTGCATGGTTAATAAACAAGCTTTTCAAACTTCTTTTATTCTTTTTAACTACTAATTACCTGCACAAGCTTAAAACTTGGAGAATTCTCTTCATATTTGGCCACAAGATAATCACGCAAACTTGAGATATTAGGAAATCTGCTTTTTATAGAATGTATGGAAGCCTGCAAAGAAAAAGAAAAAACAATAATGAAAAAAAACCAAACGTACAATTTGATGCACTAGATTTAAAGAGGGGGGTGAGAGCATCACAGTATCAGGAACGGTTTCAATGAGGGCTGTATATGATGAAGTGACAAGAACTTCATAAGGACGCAACCAAAGCGGCAAGCCAGCCTCTTGGTAAATATCTGATATGAAATTCACTAGTCAGATGCGCAAGCAACCTGATTAAAATCACACGATAAAAGAGAATCTCTTAATTAACTACTGTAGCAAATTTTGAAAGATATGTAAAGACCCAAACTATTTAGCATCTTAAATTTTCCCCAAATGTATTATTAGAATATTCATACGAATATAGTTGATGTCAAAAGTGAATATGGCAAGAGGTATTAAAGGAATCACAAACAACAAAGAATCACAAAAATGGTTCACTAAAGAGCCAGATTTAAGCTGCATATAAGTGGCAAACATTTTGAATAATTCATGAATTCAGATAGTTAAGAAAGTTAAGAAAATTATTGTAAAACTGCTGTTAGTTGCTGCATGCTCCAAAAAAATCCCAATAGTGACAAATATATAGGGCATATTGCTTTGTAATTCAGTTGAATGAGAAAAAACTGAACAAGTACACTGGTACAAAAAAATGGCAGAGAATAAATTTATCAAAACTCAAATGTGTCATCCTATGAAGCACTAGTATAATACGGTGATATAGATATAAAACAAACACAGCGATATAAAAAACTTTATGATACAGATACGTTATAGTTATATATATATATATATATATGTGTGTGTGTGTATAATGCGCCTTATTATTATATTTAAAGTGTAGTTCATATGGTAGATAAAAATGACATACACCTTATTGATATGAATTCCAAAGACATTATTTGAACTTCTTCAAACAAATTATATATTCTTTTCAAGCATTCTCCGTAACACTAAAAGTATTAATAATTTAATTTGAAAAAATAAAAATATTATAGAACTATTAAATTTCAAAAAGTCTTAAATTTAAAATAATATCATAAAATTTGTTTCATTACTTTCGAACTTAATCACAAATTATTTAAGTAAGATAAAAGTATAAATATATATTCACAAATTATTTAAGTAAGATAAAAGTATAAATATATATTTATAAATTAGGTCCAATTTTAATCTAAATTCGACTCAAATCATTTAGCTTGATACAAATGAAATACAATAAATAAATAATAAAAGTAATGCTACTTGAAATGTGATATATTAATCTAATCAAAGTAGATATATGCATTCTTCTCAATCCTCCAAAAAGGCATTGAGGCAATCAATAGCAATGTAATGGGATAGGTTTTCTCTCTAGTCTTGTAACTCTTTCATCTAGGTTACTGATCTTAATACTCAGGTCGCTTAACTTAGCTCTTAACTCGGGAAGCATTTAGATACAATAGAGCAAATTATGTAAAATGAACTTAATAGCTAAACAAAATATATAAAAAAAAGTATCCAACTAAGATGCCTTACTCTAAACATGCTTTAATACCAATTTGGTGCCAAATAAAAATAGAATTATATTTTAAAATTTAAATCAGCAATATTAATTGAAGAATTATTCAATTAAGCTCAAAATATTTTCTAAAATATAATAATATAATAAATAAATTTTTAAATTAAAAAATAAAATTATTTTAAAATTAAAATTAAATTGGATCGTTTAATAAATAAAAATTTATCAATTTAGATTAGAGTGTTAAGTATAATTCAATAATCCAAATCCAAAGTTTTAGAATTTAATTAGGCATCTCACAGAATAAATATCAACAGTAATAAGAATCTGTCAATTGAATTTTAGATTTATCAATTTAGAACTTAATTGAATGAATCTGGTGAACAATAAGATTTTAATCAAAAACAAATGATTAAGCAATCATTGATTCAATATGAGATTTACCATGATAAGTTTGTTCTGATTAAAAGAACTTGGGATTCAAGCTCAAAATCAATCAAACCAAATCTAGGGCTAAACATGGTTGGGTGCAACCCAAGTAGGAATGGGCTTAGCAGGGCTCGGATGCGAGTGTGTGTGAGCAACCCGGCGTCGACAAGGGAGGAGAAGCCGAGGACTGATAGGCAATTGGGTCATTGGTAGACATTTGCATTGAGGCGCGTGAGTCGTTAGAGTTACAAAGCACGAGGCACGCTGGTGACCGGAGAGGCCGCGTGTTGGAGGAGCTAGTAGCTAGAGGGGACATATGCGGAGCGGTCTGGCGACCGGAGAAGTTTAGGATGCGCCCGCAAAAGGTCATGGCAGAATCACAAAGATGGAGTCAGGGAGAAGAACAGAGAGGGAACGAGTAATTTTATTTTATTTTTCAAAATAAGAAGATGATGACTAGACTACTATAAGTATTCTCACCTAAAGCTAACCCTATCATTTCCTTCACCGGAATATCAACCTCTTAACCCAAATTTAAGGTATGAGAAAACTCAATCTTTATTTCATTCAACACTCCAAATTTTATTACAATGCAAAGCAACCCATTTATATAGAAATCTTTGAAAATACAATACTAAAGGCTAAAAATAACTTACCAAATAAATATATACTCAAATAAGGAAAAAATATAATAGAATAAAATCAATATAACATCAAATCAGCTCAAATCTCTCCAAAATCTTCAATCTATCATAATCATCAGGATCTTCAATTAATCCAAGAGTCTCCAATCAAAATCCAATTTGTCATCAGTGTTCTTGGCGATCTTCCAACACTCTGAGTGGTGTAATGAGATCTCGGCCATTGGATGCATCACCTGCCTAATCTGAGCATGGCAAATCATGTCCCCATCACCTAAACCATTGGATTTTGTTTCTATTAACTATGCCTTGATTATATCATTGAGATATCACATTATGAAATGCAGATTACAAAGCTCTTCCCCATATAAATTTCAAAATTAAAAAGATAAGCTTCCCATTTTGATTTCCATGTTACTTTATTAAACTAAGAAAAAAAGAAGATGTTTACCAAATCCTTCTTCATACCAAAGAAAACTTAAAAGTATAGTAAAAATCACAGCACTTCTACTGCTTCACATGTAGATTCGATGTTGTTTGTGAAGATTTGTGAGAATCATCAAGTAATTATATGACAAGTTAAAAAAGATTTCATAAAGAGATTTAACACAAAAAATTGCAAGCACACAGTAGAAAAGTGATCATTTTTATGAAAGACCGGACATGAAATGGGAACCAAACAACATTAATAGGTACCATAGAAATGAGCAACCAGTTGTACTGCCAAATGCTCTTGTCTGCAATCGTCGCCACTCTTTACAATAACCTGCTTATAAGAGTGAACAAATTAGAAAAACAATTGCAATAATTTCAAGGCATTTAGAATGCACCTACGATAAAATTAAATTTGAAATAATCATACCATCAAAAGGTTCATAAATGGACAATAACTTTAACCTAACAAGAAACACATTTAAAGCAAAATATAATATGACGAGAAAATTAGATGCACGCAAAATGAATAAGGATATCAAAAAGTGTGCAATTGGGATGATATTTGATTTTGTGTTAAATTGCATTCGAGCACCCAAGCTCTAGGTTGTTGCACACAAGCCTCAACTTTTATAAGTTTGTAAGTTAGGTCCTCTAGGATGGAGTTCACTTGTCATTAGGTCATTGAGGTAGAATCCCATCATTTTACTAAGTTCTTTTGGATGAAAACTGTTAAATCACTTCAAATTGTAATTTTTTTGGATCAAATTATCTCTCCTCTCTTTCTCCCCCCCCCCCCACTTTTCCTCTCTCCATGAAGCCCACCCTCTAACCAAAGTTTATCAATGGCAAGCTTTGCGACAGGAGTAGATTGCTCATCGTCTTACGAGAAACAAGTTGAAGAGAGAGATAAATAGAAAGAAAAGACTAATGAGAGGAATGGAAAGATTATCATTCCTTCAGTGAGAGCTAGGGACAAGAGAGTGACAATGAGAGTAAAAGAGAGAGAGAAGGGAGTGGTAGAGACAATGAGTAAGAGAGAAAGAGAGGGAGTAGGTGAAATAGAGAGAGTGGGACAGAGAGTGAAATAAAAGGCTGGACAGAGGGTGGGGTGGGCTTATTGGCCTTTCTGCGAGAGGTGTAAAGTAAGAAAAAGAGAAGAGAGAAACAATTACAGAGAGTGAGAAAGTGAGATATAGAGAGAGTGAGAGATAGTCAAAGAGATTAAGTGAGAGAAGAAGAAAGGTTAGGAGAGATAAAATGAGACAAGGGTTGAAATCTCCAATAAGAGGTAGAATGCAAGAGCAAGAATACGAGAGACTAAATAAGAGAATGAAGAAGAGACCAAAAAGGGGAAGATAGCGGAGTAGTGGGCTCGCTTTTACTGCATTGAAGCATAGAGAGAGGGGGAGCGAAAGAGGGGATACGCAACAGAGACAGAAATATAGGTGGAGAGAGGGGCAACAGAGTCGCTGGGCATTAAGAGGGGATGGAATTAGGTAGTGTCGATAATGGAAGGCGACCAATGAAGTATGCTTATTTAATAAATCAAACTGCTCAGCAACTACGACACATGATAACTTACAAATATACAAGCTGGATCTAGAAGTGGTTATGACCATAATGTTGTAGGTCATGCCACGAGCAATAAACATTCTAGTCAATCATATTTTTAAATAGAAACAAGGTAGATAGAGAAACAAGAGTGGAAGAGAATCAAAGTTAATTTAATCAAAAAACAATATTAAGATGTTTTGGTGAAGATGCTGACAGAATAGGACACACATCATATCTCACGCTCAAAAAATAATTACATAAAATCAAAAAATAATTACACAAAAGTAGCATTCATGTAGATTTGAATATTCAAATAATACGCCTATCAAACAAATCTGAATATGGAAATTTTTCTATACACCAAAAATGGGCATTCCTATGCTGAACACCCAAATCTTGTTATTTACTTACATGCCACAAAGAAAGGTTTTATAACTCTCTTCCTTCATCTTCTAATGACGAGTAATTGAGGGCATCAACTAATCTTTTGTGAGACTAGCTCGTCATGTTCATTAGAGTCTATCTTAGGGCTGTTATCGGACCGACTCGAATCATATCCCATTTCGATTTCGGACAGATTTCGAGCTCGACTCGGCTCGAAATTGGTCCGAAATTGAAATGGGATATAATTCGAGGCGGCTCGGCTCGAAATGACTCGATTTTGAGCAGGCTCGAATCATGATTCAAATCGGCTCGTAATTGTAAAAACAAAGTAGAAATATTATGTATTCAAGTGGATTTGATCCCTAGACTTTGAAAAAAATAAATCTTATATCTTCTCTACTCTACTACTAAACCACTAACTAAATTTTATATAATAACATTTTATTTATATATATATTTATATTATATATCAATATTATTTATGCTATACATATAATTTCGAGCCAAATCAAATCATATTTCGAGCGAGCTAGGGCCAACTCGAAATTGGCTCGAAATGAACTTCGAGTCAAAATCCTTAGCTCATGATTCGATTCAAAATTTTCAAATTGATTTTGAGTCGATTCAAAAATCGCACGAGTTCCGAGCGAGTTTCGAGTTTCGAATATTTTTAACACCCCTAGTCTATCTGGCCTTCTTTATAAGACCCTAGTTATTCATCACCTCTCATGATGGAGCCCAGCTCATCATAGCTACCCTTCAAGAATCTAGGTCATCATCACCTCTCATCAGAGACTATTTCTCCCACACCTTCCAAAGCTTCAACACTTCCTCACCAACATGTTCTATATCCACAACATTTTATTCCTTTCCTCTTCCATCAAATCCTCTAGTGGATTAGGTTCCTAATCAAATCCCCTCAAATAGCAATTTTAATCCTTCATTTACTTCTACCTCTCTTTTTCAGCCTCAATCTAACTTTGACCGCCTTCTGCCCTAATATTCTCCTTCAAGTAGCTAGCTAAGCCAAAGAAAAGAAGATCAACCAAACCCAGCTCTAATCCAACTACAATTAAAAACTGGATGGCTAGTAACAACTAGATGAAAGAAGCAGCACAAACAAAAAATGTTCTTAGTGACAGAGGTAAATACAAGTTTTTTTAATATGTAAATACCCCCCTATTTATGGTATTTTGAAAGTTCTATTTATGATATTTTAGTTGGAATAATACTACCACTTTTGAGATTTATAAATAAGAAAATTCATGTTTAATGTTCATTTACATACTTAGCCTTAATGAAAGATAACTAGGCTATAAATGAACCGACTTGAATAGAGTTATGGTCTGTTCATGTACATGTTCAATAACTATAACCGAGCTAAAGCTCGAGCTCATGCCTGTTTGAGCTCTTTTTCCCAAACATAAAGACATAATTGGGCTTGGTTCATGTTCAGTTTGCAAAAGGTTCACTTATTTGCTACTGAACAAGCTTATATACATTTCAGTTAATAAACACAAAAATTATAAATAAGATTTTTTTCAACTTCTCCAGGTTGAAAACTCTTGTGGAATTTGATTTATCTCATCCTCTACACTCCATTTTCTGACAAAAAAAATCCTTTATAATCCTTTAACCAGTGGGATTAATGACTTCACGTATCCAATTCTTGTGTTTTCTTCCTGTAGCTCCTCGGTGAAAAAATGTTGTATTCTAGTCACCCTTAGCAAGCCACTAGGCCTTATCCCTCTGCCACCAACAAGCTTCAGCCCTAGCAACAATGCTATGATAGGTATTGAGTAAAGCAAGCATCTCATCATGTTCTTGTTGTGCCAAGCCACCATTCTCTGCCTCCTTTACCTATAGGTTGAAGATTGTTTGCTCAAGATCTTTAGACTTTGCCATAAGAGCACCCACCTCCTCTTTGCTCCACTGCTTGAGTGCTCTGAGAAATCTAGACATCTTATTGAGTACACAAGCTGGACCACCCTTGATTGGTTGCCGCTAGACTGCCAAAACAATCCTAAACGATGCCTCATAAGTTAACCAAACATCTTCAAATTTTAGGCCATCCTATGGCTTGAGAACATCAACACCATACTGAAGTAACAATGGACAATTATCAGATGCAATGCGAGCTAGGTGACTAACAAAGATTTTCGGTAATTGAAGCAATGCAGTAGTGTTGAGGAGAACTCTATCAAGTCTAACCCACATACGAGTTCCCTTCCTGTTGTTGCACCACGTGAAGGATGGCCCTGCGAAACCAATTTCCTGCAAATCAACCCTTTGCATAAAGTAAAAAAAATCTCTAGTGCCTATAGATTGTCGAAAAGGTTTCCATCCCTCCTATTCTCCTGCCTTACTGTTCAGTTAAAATCACCACCAAAAAACATAAGTATATTGTGGCCAATAAGAGGTAGAAGGGCTTCCCATAACTCTTTCCTAGTATAGTCATTCTTTGAGGCATAGACGCCACCTACATGACATTTTCACCCTTTAATTATAGTGACCTCCAAAAGAACACATTGAGTGTGTTCCAACATTGTCCTAATTGATACCCTATTTTCATCCCATAAACAAATGATGCCACCCGATCTACCTTGAAAGGGGATAAAAACAAAATTCCACCTTCACCCAACTAAGCGGTCGATAAACTTCATATTTATACGTGAAATTCTAGTCTCCAATAAAAATAGAAGACATGGATTGTTCTCTCTGAATGTTAAATAAATGACTACGGAGAGTGGTCTTAGCCGCTCCCTTATAATTCCAAAAAAGTGCTCTATCCACAAAAACGTGAGTGAAGACCCTCCTCCAGCCAACCGGTCTCCCAAAGAAGTGTCCAGTTCCTCTTTCTTTGGTTGTCCGGATGCTTAATAGGTTGGTCTAGCTCAAGGCTTTCAAGTAGATCAACCTCTTTCTTGTCTTTTGACTTCTTCTTCTTAAGTTTCTCGCTGTAAGTCATTTTAGTTTTTGTTTCCTGCATGCTGCATTCCCCTTTAGTTGAAATCTGCTTTGAACCCATCAGGGTAAAGGGTGGGAAAACCAACTGGTCATCTTCCTTGTGTTCTGTGATGGTTCTACATATCTTGTATCGCTAGATTGGTCATCTAGATTGCTAGTTCCAGCCCCTTTTCCACATGTTGCACACAGATTTCTGCACTGCAGTTTCCAGCCATAGCTCCATCTTCACTTACCTTTTCTCTTCCAACTAGCTTTGGTTGCCACTTGGTAGTCCCCGCTAGTTGTTTTAAGTTTGAGATGCCCACCAGACCTTGCTCTTGGCTGCTGCATGTTACCTCCTAAACTTGGTCCCATCATCAATTTATTGAAGCTACCCAAGCCCTCTCCTGGTGCTTGATTTCATTTTTGCCCACATTTTCCAAGCTCTTCTTTCTACTAGCAACAAGATTCCAAGGTCCAACATGCCCCTCCTTTGCCTCTTCAGGTGTAATGTTTTGTGGAATATTTAAATCATAATGTCCCATCACAATATCTATGTTATAATCCTGTTGATTTTCCGCCAGAACTTACCTCCTTTGGTTTGTTGTTGTTGGTTTTTGTGCTTGGCAGGGCATTCCACGTTGTTATGGCCAACCATCCCACATCCAAAGCAAAGAGAGGAGACTCCTTCATACTCGAAATATTGGTAATATCTACTCGTTGTGTCTTGTATCCAAGTCTCAAGCTGCAGAGGCCTCTTCATATCTACTTTAACACAAACTCAGGCATAGAGCCCTCTCGTTCTATCTGTTGTGAAGTGATTCGCCATAATTAGTACTCCAGCTTTGCTTGTGATTGCGGCTAGAGGTTTTGGGCCCTAGAATTCAAGGGGAGCCCAGGAAATGTCACCTACAAAGGGATAGTAGTGATGACACTAGCTGATGACCTAAATCCTGGCTTCCACTCATCAAACCCGATTACTTGACCTGCAATGTTCCAAGGCCCTCCCAGCTATACCTCTTTTTTGTCTTCAATCCTTGCGAAGTTTATGATAAAGCAACTATGCCCTATGTCAATCATCTTAAATCCCATGTTGTTTCCCCATTTCTTATGTGCTTTTGCCAGAACAATATAGAATGGTACACGCCTTCCAAAAAGGCTTCCCACTAAAGCATGTTGCTGTTCTTTAGCAATATGTCTAACCTTCTCGTCATCAAGGACTACAACATCCTCCTTATAAGCCATAGCTTGTTCAATTACATCTGGAGAGATTGGTATGCCTCCACCACCTCTACCACTCCCCTTTCCATTAACAGCATTTGCAAGTCATTTTAGTCTTGTTAGTTGTGCCGCTATGCTTACAAGATGGTTGGTTTGAGTTCGAATTTCCACCAAAAAGAATCCTTTCTCCTCTATGTTTCTCATTCTGCATTTTGTTCAAAATTCTGCATTTACAAGATTTTCCCTTTCCAAGCTTTCAGCACTGTTATTCACTGCAACAGTGGGATGAACACCTAGTGTATGACGCCTCCCCACATCATATCTTGCATTGCTAGTGCCCCCGACATCTTGCTGATTGTTCACATAACATTCCCCACACATTTCCCCAACATTACATTGCATACCTGTTTCACAAACATTTTGACAAACATGTTGCGTGCAGTAAGAAAGGGCTGATTGCACAGCCAATTGTGAAATAGTTTGCTGAGTTCCCTGCATAAAAGCTTGCCCCTTTGGGCCTCCATCATATCCAATAGCATTCACCATAGAATCCACATCCATGCATTCATTTTTACCATGCCATGTATCCTTTTTAGAGTAGATAATGGTCGTAGGGTGATGCGAGATTGTACCTCGAATTGAACATCGAACTGTTCACCTAACACTCGATTCATTTACAGCCCTATAAACAAACTAAAATTAAATATATTTAGATGCTACGGATGACTTCAACATACAAGACACAATGCAGTTAAATTTGACTTCAAAATTATTTCCGTGTCAGTTGTATAGTAACTCCTCTCTTTTGGATTTTCTAATTCATAATGTGAAAATGATGCATCACAACATGAATTGCATAGATGAACAGAGATTCAGATGGGAGTAATGCAAGTTCAGCCCTAGCTACCATTATAACTAGGAAATTTTATGCAAAAACTTACAGAGCGCAAATCCCAACCGGGCAATTTTCCATATGGAGACAACTTGCGTATCCTTTCTTTCTTTACTTCCCAAAGCTCACCAGATAATGCATCACTTGGATTATGAACGGTGCCATTTGCCACCTGTCGTAAAGAATGTCACACGATGGTATTTATCCTGTGTTAGAATTCGAATAGTGAATTTCTTTGTATCAAAAAATTTCACCTTTGGTTGTTCATCTGAAGAACTTTGTCCAGCCCCTATTAAAGGGAGTCCAGGAGGTGTCTGACCACTGGCTGCTTTTACCTAAAGATGTAAATGTGCAACTGTTTAGTATGAATAAAGAGTAAGCTATGCTACAACAACAACAAAAATCCCAAACAAAGTGGAAGTGGATATATGGAGTTTTCTTTCTCCATATATCTCTATGTAATGCAATATTGTCCATGAAGCGATCCAAGGTCATGTGCAATGAGCATATCCAAAGCAACTTTGGTTTGCACCTTTATCTCTTTTATGTGGTGAATTGGATCCCTTTTTATTTACATACAACAAGCAGGACATGCTTGGGAAAATATATAACAAGAAAAATAGAATCTTCTTACCTATATTGAAATCTCAATTATTATCAAAACTAATCTCTATTTTTGGAAAATAATATTTTAACCAAATCACACTTATAGGCCCACCTTTACTTCCTCTATGGCAATGGTGCTGGGAACACGACGATGTTCCTTTCGATGAGGTGCCTCTTGGGGACGCACATCTTCCAAGTTGACCCCAGGAATAGCCGATAAACTAACTTGTATCTTTTCCAAACTGTCATTGGTGCTCTCTTTTAAATCATAAGAAACAGAATCATGTTCTTCACCGTCCTTTAACATGCTAGCCTGTTCTTTCTCAACTGTCAAGCTTACATGGACAAATTTTACTTTATCCTCCCATAGTTGAGCCATAGCCTGGTCAATAGCCTGTGAGGTTCTATTTAACATTCTATCTGTATCAAAATGATGCACTGGATGCTGGCTCCAAAGAGGATATGCCCATGGAGGAGGCTTTGGTGACCGCACATCACCATTTGCTAAAGGAATTACTCCTCTAGAGAGCTTATGAGCATCTAATGCCACCTTCATTTGGCTAATTTAAAGAGAAAAAAAAAAAAGAATGCCAGACTTAAATGAATAACATCATTAATTAGCTAAATTAGAAAAAGAAAAGGGCATGCATTGAATAAATACACCAAGAAAGTACAAATGATAATTATGTTATAGGTATCCCTCCAAGAAAGGGGGGAAACTAACCGTACATCATCATACCTGGGTGATTCAGATTTCAAAACTTCAACACATATTAGATAAGGTGCCTTCTCTCTTGAATTCAAAAGAACTGCTTCATCCACAGGTATATGGACAACACGATACATTCCTCTTCCCATTGGAAAACAAACACCTAAAGGTTCAATAATCAACATGCTATAACAAATTCCTAATTTTGTTTAAAATGAGAAAAAATGTAGAATAACCTATATCACTCAAAATTGAATGTTGAAATTCATTTAGTTGTTTGTAGTTAGTAAGGATCATTTATTTGTTTGTAGTGAATAAGTATCAACCGTATCAATAGTAGAATATGAAAATTATCCATAGTATAACAGACATGCATAAAGATGACCGGATTCACATCGATGACATACAAGCAAAGAAGGTGAGACCTAATGTCTCAAAGATGATAACGCATTCTGAAAGGACCAGAACTAGGCCTTAAGAAACAAAACTACAAATTGGAATTCAAGCAATACAAGAGCTGGAGATAATTTATGTCATCAACCGCATGATAATAGATTTCAGGAAAAGAAACAGACGAGCTCATGTGACCAACGGGTACCAACCAAATTCAACCCACAATTCCCATTTGATCATTTCCACCTCCCTTGTTTTAGTTAAAAGAAAATATATACATACATACACATATACATATATATATATATATATATATATATATATATATACTGTAACTCAAGAAAAACAAAATGAACAGTCCATTTCATTGATGATTGTAAAAGTAACATGAATATAGCATATTTCAAAAAAAAAGTAACATTAGAACAACCAATTCTTTTCTGCAATAATTAAAAGCAAATTGAATATATTCATACCTAATTCTAATAAACAACAACAACAAAGCTTACATAGATTTATTTTCTCCATTTATATCTATTTAAAGCAATGCCCTCTGTGTGAAAAAGTGATTCAACGATGTGTAATGAACATATATCCAAGTCATATTCTGTCTTTCCTTCCTCTACTTAACATTGCGAATTGGATCCCCATACATTTACACATAGATGCCTCTAAGCCGACGATTAACATGGTCAACCCACCGTTAACTTGCCTCGCTCATCCTATCCCTCCATAGGTCTAGTGCCATTCCTTCTCCTAATACAATTATTTTTAATGTGAACCGCTTTAGTGTGGTCACTCATCCACCACTTGAGATGCATCTGAACTAAACTAATACATTATCAACTAAATGCCCAACACTTATTCCCATGTAATGTAATAGGTTAAAAGCAGTTTTCTAAAAATTTCAACTTGACTTGATAGAAATCCTGTCACACAAATCTATTTGAACCATTGTGTCTTAGATATACTAACAACCTGTTATACTACAAAACTGAGTTATTTAAAGTTCTCACATGATGAGACATTGTCTCATCTTTCTCAAAGCATAAGGCCTACAATGCATGTGCCTTATCTTACTTCTAAACAACTAGATTCACTTCTTAAGGTGCTCCTTAAAAATGATAACTTCTGATTAACTTCTCACGAGTTTCAACAATTATAAATATATCATTCAAACAAGGAATGCAACATTAAATCTCAACTGAAAGATGCATAATTAACTCAGTCATCACCAAAATGAAAATATAAGCATTCAAAATAAAACAATAGTGTTGCTTAATAAACACATTCGCATTGCTGCAACCAATCCTCACACCAATAAACATTGCACAACACGTCACTAATAACATTAATATTACTGATGCACACACATTTCTTGTTACTTTGCAATATGTCTTTTCAAGAACATTCAAGGGCCTGAATTGGACGCATATTGTATACCGGTCCTAAGTTTTTAAGATTTCCAAGCTAGGTCACTTAGGTAGCATTTTGCACTGCTATTAGGTTCTTAACCTCGTTTCCTGCTTTTTTGCCTGGCCCCTTCGAATAAAAAGGGATTATTTTGACTAAAAGAAAACATGACTTGCTAAGGACAATATTGCCTAAGTGTCACTTCCTCTCTCCCTCTCACCCCCCCGAAGAAATTAAAATTTTTGTGTGGAATTTCTCATTTTGAAAAAGCTTAAATACTTTTTGGTTTATAATTTCGTTTAATTATCATGATCTTTTGAAATTTAAAATCAAATCAGCCGTTATTTCTGAATCAATTAACTAAACAAACAAAATCAATCAAATGTGCACCCCAAAACAGGAGAGTTACAAAGAGAAAGTAAACTATTTAGAAATTAAATTAAAATTTCTACTTTAAAATAAAATAAAATTTGCTTTCTAAACTTATTTTTTTAGTTCTGATCAAGAATTTAGAAACTAAAAATTCTTGACATGTTAGGCACAAGGAGGTTTTAAAAATAAAAATAAAAAGATAAATTAATAAAACTGAAACATTTAAAATTTTTGAAATCAAACATTAAATTTTAGAAACTTTTGATTTTTAGTTTTAGATTTTTAAATCTTAACGGATCTATCTGACTCCATACTATGAGAAAAAAATTTCAAGATTGTTAAACTTAAACATGTCAAATTGAAAATGTAAAATTTAAAATTAAAAAAATCAAAAATTTAGTTACTAAATTTGCAATATTTTAAATTTGAAATGAAATTCAAGTTAAGAAATTAAATTTTAAATTTATTAATAAAAACTTTAGGAATTTTAATTTTAAATTTAAAGTGTAAAACTTTCTACTTTATCTAATTTAACACATCTGTTTTATTTTAAAGCACACAGTAGTATGGAGCACTAAATTTGGATATCTCCACAGTATCTTGCAAAACCAACAGTATAGAGGTAACAATGCTCTTCTTGTCAGGACAACTAATGGCTTAGGAAAAATCCTCCTAACCTGCCTATGTGTTTGAAACACTCACATTGGAAATGCTCTGCTGCATACAATAGCATGCATGCTTTTGCAAGCCTAGGGGTGCTTGTCTGGTTCGTGCAAGGCATTGCTTAAACTTGGATATCCCCACGCACATTGTATTATGCTAGGTGTTGCAAGCTCCTATCAATGGTTTGCCTTGGCTCTTCATATTCCTGCATCTTGCAACTACAAGTGCTCTACCTAAAACTACAACAGTGCACATTCTTGCACAATAAATTGTACTCGGCGCTTTGAACATGTCTTGGAGAGGAATACAAGACAAGTAAGGCTAACCCATAATATTTTGAGTAAGATTCTTGGTGCAGAGAATGATGAGATATTATGAATAAGATGTCATCAAAAATGGACATGAAATTCTAACAACAATTGCAATCAATAATTCTTTCTACTCAGTTTAAGAACATCTTGATTTTCAGTAAATAACACATTACAGTAACTAAAAAAGACATGAACTGCAAAAACTTTAAAGAAACACAACAACATAGGTTCACCAAGACACTATTTTGCTCGGTAACTGCCATCATCCATGTGCATAAAATCTAAAACTAACATAACTTCATGTTCTTTTGATTTACCAAATTAAATAAAGGACATGAAAAACAAAACATAAGGGGATTTCAGAAGATACCTCCACATTTTTGAGATACAGAAACTCGAGAATTTATCTCATGAAGTGACTGGCAACACAAAAAGAAAATCACAATTTTGGAAAGCACAGATATAAACAAAACAATAAATAAACAACAAAATCACATTGACAACAGAAAGAGTACCTCTTGAAGTGCAACTTTCCTATCTTCAATTGGAAAAATATCTACCAATCCATAAGATGTATCACATAGAGATTGAACAAACTCCAGTGAAGAATGATAAGCTCCTCTCCTAATTTGTGAAATCAAAAAATTTGGCAAAGGTGGTTTTGCATGTAATCTTTCGTTTTGTTGTCTCGGTGAGCCAGGACGTGACTGGTAAGCATAGCAATTTAATGATCACAGAAGACTGAAGCATAATTCATCTAATTTGTAGCTTAAATAGAACATGCTAACAAAAACAACATCACCAACAACAACAAGCTTTAATTCCAGACAAATTGTCTCCCATTCAACTCTATTTAAAGTAATCCTCTCTGTGAGTGCAAGTAAATTGAGATGACTAATGACTGTATCACAAATAATCTATAGTTTCGACCTCCTCTTGTTGTCATCCTCACTTAGAACAACTCACATTTAGGTAGAAGGGGCACAACACAAACTTCATTCGGTAGCTTCAACTAATTTTATAGCATAGATTTCCAGACCTTTGATGGAGTAAAGGACAAACTAGAAGCAATATGGTCTGACTTCCAGACTGAAAATATCCTAATCACTGTTAAACAACTCACAGAAGTCCTTTATAGAGTAGTAATTACCAACAGGTGGGATAAATGAAAATGTAGCACTGGCATGTCGCAAGCTCAAGGAAATAACTCAATAATGGTGAAAATGGAATAAGCTCATTTATAGCCGGTCACTATCAACTCACGACAACACAATTCAGCCACGCAGAAGAATTGACGCTTGGCAAGAAAGATATTTCAAGAAACAGAACACATTTCATATATTTATCAAATAAAAAGGTCTTGATTTCACTATTGAGTATAGAAATGCCCAAACACCCATTCATACCACTTCTATTAAGAAAGACAAGATTTTACTCTTCCTTTTTTCACCCAAGCAAAATCATCCTAAATTAGGTTCTTGGCTTCTAAAAGGAAAAAAAAATTAACAAAAGACAACCTATGGAGGAACTCTAGATAATAATGAATAAATGCCAGCAGATTGTGTGTTATGCCAAAGTACTGTAGGAGATACATGTGAATCATACCTCTTTTTGTCTTTTTGACCCAAAGAGCTCTGAATCTTCAATAGACCGATCACGATCACGAAACAGTCTACGAAAGAAATTTTCAGTCCCTGGACTGCTATCAGATGGACTACCAGTATTACTATTCATAGCTGCATTCTTAGTATCTTCAGGATGCACCCTAAATAATCTGCGAAATGACAAAAAATCAGAACTCTCTTCTTCCTCACAATTAGAGTTAACCTGGTTCTCTTCTTGTTTAGTGTTATGTCCCTCATCTTTCCTATCTTCATTCTTGTCTTTGAAAAGCCTACGAAAGAACCCATCCTTATCAGCATCGTCAATATTCCTTCTAAATTTGCTCCCATTCTCATCATCCCTATTATGAGCAGCTTCTCTTTTTTCTTCATGTTTGCTCTTAAAAATTCTAGGGAAAAAACCATCCTTGTCATTTTCATCGATGCTCTTGCTAAGTCTTTCTTCATCCTGGTACTTGCCATACCCGGAAAATCTTTTTTCTTCATTCTTTTCCTTGAAAATTCTATGGAAGAAACCATCCTTTTCATCATCTTCGGCACATGAGTCGACCCCGCCTTCATACCCATTTTTATCTTGCCGAACAACTGCTTTCTCTTCATTCTTTTCCTTAAAAATTTTATGGAATAAACCGTCTTTCACATCATCCTTGGCAGTCTTACCAATCCTTTCTTCATCCCCAGCCCTCTCAAGGCCAGATTCTCTTTTTCCTTCACTCCTATCCTTAAAAATTCTAAGAAAGAAACTACCTTTCTCATCGTTATCAGTACTTCTGCTAACTACCTCTTCATCTTCAATCCTGATATGCCCAGCAACAACTTTTTTGTCTTCATTCTTGTCCTTAAACATTCTGCGAAAAAACCCATCCTTCTCATCCTCCTCAGTACATCTACTGCCTATTTCCCCATTTGGAAACTTAACATGCCCAGCAGCTCTTTTTTCTTCACATTTTGGAACAACCCTTTTTTCTTCATTCTTGTCCCTAAACATCTTATGAAAGAAACCATCTTTATCATCATCCTCAACACTCCTGTTGCACCTTTCATCCCCATGCCCCAATCCAACATCTCTTCTCTCATCATTCTTATCCTTAAAAAGCCTACGGAAGAACCCTTCCTTCTCATCTTCAGTAAGACCCCTATTGGTTCTATCTTCTCCATGATTATCATTAAAACCATCAATTTTCTTCTCACTCTTATACTTTGAAGACCTCCTGTTAGAACTATCCTTCTCATCTTCCTCCGTTTTCCCATTTGAATGGTCGTCTTCATCATGCTTGTGATGCTCACCATCCCTCTTGCTAACCACTGGTTCACCATCTCTCCTGCCTTCACTCTTGTCCTTAAAAAACCTACGGAAAAAACCATCTTCCTCTACTTCATCCCCCAGCTTCCCATCTTTATCACGAAACAATCTCTTTAGGAAACTCTCTGAACTTGACGTCAGCTCTTCATCCTTCTCTTTGCTGAGCAACCTGCGGAGGAAACCATCCTTCTCTGCGTCATCCTCCTTGTCTTTGCTGTCCCTGAGAAGCCTACGGAAAAACCCATCTTTATCCGACTCCTCCTCCTGCTTCTCCATGGACTTCCTGAAGGACAACGCCTCGCGAACCTTAGAACCGGGTATGAGCTTCTTTAATAGCTTGCCATCCTCGGATGATGTCGATATCTTATCAATAACTTCATTGCCGGTGCTTCCACCGTTGTAATTCTCCTCTATCGAAGAATTGGAACCCACTGGTGGTGACGATGCGAGAGAGAGCAACCGCTGCTTGGAGGACAGTAGCCGATTGAGCATGGGATTCCCCTTGGGGCTCGAGGGAGTGCCGGAGGAGCCAGGAGGGGTCCGGATAAGCGGCGGCCAATCGCCCATCAAGGTGGACGCGATCTGGCACTTCTCCTGAATCCTGCTTATGCCCTCACTGTCTTCAGAATCCTCCAGCTCTGCAATCAGAAACCAATGCACCTTGAGCGCGATACGCAGCGATTTAGAACAGGTATCGATGACAAACTTATCAAGCGATGGGCTAGGCTTGTGAACCAGCATGTAGCAAATCTGAAATAGGTAGCTCTCCAGACCGGTAAGCGGTAGAGTATACATCCGATTGCAGAGGTAATCGCGGACGCCTGGGTGATCATGCTTATAAAGATAGCTGACGGCGATCCACTCGCAGAAGAAAGCCGAATCGAAAAAACGGATGAGCCATCCATTCTCCCCACTCCCGCCCTCGCCTAGCACGAGGCTAGGACGGGTTATCTCCCGCGGGGTGTCGTCGCCTCCGAAGCGAGGGAATCCTAGAAGCCGCACCATCATCAATCCTCCATCGGAGTGCCGGACATCCCGGGAGGAAGACCTGGATCCGGTCGCAGTCCTCCCGACGGACTCTGGCGCACAAAACCCTGGGAAACCCTAGCGATCTCACGCCGAAACCTTAATTAGGGCTCGGCGCTCGAAATTCACAGCTGAAAGCAATCATCAGGAGGAAACATCGACTAATAGATTAATCTCGATTAGGGTTTTCGATGCGACCTCCAATATCTCTCTCGTTTCTTCCCTTCATTTTTCTTCAATCTCCGCCATCGGAGACGTCGGCGGGGAGACAGGTAGAGGGGGGCGGAGGCTGCGGACGGAGGAATCAGGACAGCTCAATGAAACGCCGGAAGGAAAGCCTCCGACCGCCCCTCGTTGCGCTCCACGTGGCATTAATATTACCGCTTTGCCGATCCTTTGAGACGGCTTCCATGCTCCTTGTGAGGGAAGAATTGGCCGTCTGTTTACGATCAGACGGCTGCCATGAAACGTAAAAGGATTTGATGGCACCTTTCGGACCAATCTGACGGCTGATATCGCAGAATGAGAGTCCACTGTCCATGTACAAGGGACAGTGCTAATATCGAGACAAGTTTGGGCAAATTTGTATTCACTTAAAAGCCCCTCCAAATTTCTGACTAACATAAATTTTAATTATAAAATTTGATTTTATTTTACATTTAATTTAAATATAAATATTAAAATTAAAAATATTTCATATTTCATACTTTTTAATAGTAAAATAAATTTTTTTCTCATTAAAATTTAAAAATAATTTTTTTTTTCATATTTAACAAAAATTCGAACCAAACGAAACCAAAATTTAAAATAAAATTAATACTAGTTAACTAAAATTTAATAGATTTCAAATCTTCTTTGACTTTAAAGAGCCGAGTATTTCAAGATGAAGTTCTTATTATTGACTACATAAGGCTTATTTGGCATAAACCTAAAAATAGACAAAAAAATATTTTAATAATATTTTAAATTTATTATAAATTTTAATAATTTTATTTCACATCCAACACAAATTTTAATCTTAAAAATTAATTTTATTTTACATTCAACATAAATTTCAATCTTAAAATTAACTTATTTAACATCCTACTCACCTTTCAATATTAAAATATTTTTTTTCTATCAATTTTATAATAAAATATTTTCTTTTTTTTTATCTAAATTTAATACCTAACTAAACAAGCCCGTAGGTTAGCCCAAAAAGATATTTCCAAAGTTCGAGATCATATTATTTTTATATACATTTACCCTCTTTTTTTAATATGAGATGATTCATTTATGTGCTCTTCTTGTCATTCATTAAGCATAGAAATCTGCTACAAATTGCTTTTTACAACTATGATCAAAAATTTTAAATTCAAAATAAATTTAGTATGAGTTAACTAAAATTTAATAGATTTCAAGCCAAACTTCGAGTAAAATTGAGGTTAATTAATTGTTAATCTTATTTTTTAATTTAAAATTCATTTTAAATATAAAACATACTATATAATATTTTTAGTTAAATGTATATGTATTATATATTTATTTAAACATAAATCCTTTTAATATATACTTTAAATCTTTTCGATAAATATTTTATATAACATATTCATGTATATATAATAATTTAAAATTCATCTAAAATTCTTACATAAGGATAATTGTATAGAGATTGAGTTGATTATGAGTTGAATTAACTTTTTTAAGCAAGCTTAATTCGAGTCAAAGAAAATTAAGTCAAATTTGAATCGAGTAAAATGTGAATAAGTTTTGAATTGAGTATTAAGTTTCGGGTATTTTGCTCACCACTAGGAGAGTTGGCTAGCAAGTAAATGAAAATCCTTTTAAAATTATATATCTAAATGAGCTAGATCACGCGATTTGATCCAAATTCAAATCTCATTACGGGGGGCTTGGTTCAGTATTATCATAATATTATATCATTTAATTTATATCATGACATTTAAATGTTATATTTTGAATAATAATTTTATAACTTTTTAAATGTAATTTATATATATCATTAAATCAAATAATTATTTTCTCTAGATAATATAATATAATACTAAGATAACATTTTCTTGAATCCCAAAAATGGCTTTTTTATCTAAGAATCTTAATTGAATAATTAATTGAATCATTTATTTATTAACGTGCCAAATCTAATTGATTGTGTTCCAATGAGTCAAATAATCCAATTCGGTTATTTAATTATTCATTAACATGATTAGCTAACCCTACCCTAAAATCTGCCTAGATAGGTGTAAATTAAGTAATATCGTAATATTGAGAAATATTGTGTAAAAAAAATATATAATATCTCATATCTCGAATATAAAGAAATTATTTTTGTTGACTTTAAAGAGCTGCTAACTCGAGTATTTCATAGAAAAATTATTTTTTTTGACTTTAAAGAGCTGCTAACTATAGTTTAAGTATATTTAACTATGAAGTTCCTGTTACTGGCTACATATATTAGACCAAAAATATATCTTTAACGTTCAAAATTAAATTATTTTTATATATATTTGTCTTTTTTTTTTAATATGAGATGATTCATTCATGTGTTCTTCTTATCATTTATTAGGCCTAGAAGCATTCTAGAAATTGCTTTTTGTAACTATGATTTCTTACTCTTGCGAACTCACTCCGCGATCACTCTTTTCTTTTTTAGCTACGGTCCTCATAGGCCCACCAATTTCATCTAATTTATCCTCAAACTATATTATACTGTGAAATAATAACTTTAATATTATATTATAATATCTCATGCCCATAAAGTAGAAGTATTTTTCACTTTAGTTTTAGAAAATTATATAACTAAAAAAATATGCAACTATTTAATATTATATTAATTTATTTCAATTTAATACACATTTTTAAAGATTAAATCTGTCAGATATCAATGTGCTGGAATTGAAATGTGATAAGATTAAATACTATATCAATTAATTTAAAAAAAAAATAGATGCATTTAGAGATGATTCATTATAGCTCAAGTTATTTTAATTAAATACTATCAATTATATAATTATATTATAATTTTTCAATATATTTAAATGAAATATTAGTATTTGAAAATCAAATTATTACTTGCCAAGGCAACTTAACTTAATACTCATAATTACATAATTAATATATATTATATTGACATATTTTAATTTAATACACATATTTAGAGACTAATTTGAAAAATATTAAAGTATTTTAAGTTAATCTAAGCAATTATATATCTATTTTATAGTATACTAATGTATTTCAATTGAATATGTACATTAAAAACTAATTTATTACATATAAAGGTAATTTAACTTAATACATATAATTACACAATATATATATTATCTTGAGGTACAGATTCAACATTTGCATATTGAAGTATTTTAAATTAATACTAATAATTATATAACTATTTGATAGTATATCAATGTATTTTAATTAAATATATATTTTTAAAGACTATTTTGCTACATATAAATGTTACATATCCAGTTATTCTAATTAATTACTATAAGTTATATGACTATTTAATAATTTTTTAATATTTTTGAATTGAATATAAGCACTAGAATATCAATTTATTACATATCAAAATATTTTTAACATAATTCTCACAATTATATAATTTATATATATTATATCAACGTATTTCAATTGAACGTACACATTTAGAGACTAATTCGATATATATCGATATATTTTAAGTAAATACTATGTCTTATACTACTATTCGTATCTTTTTGCTTTAATTATTAAAGTCTTGACTGCACATATCCAAAATGAGGTACCTTGGTGTATACTTTTCGCAGATAGTAGAGCTGCTTATTGGACCGGTTCAACCCGGAACAGGTCCGAAACTGGTCCAGTAAGGACCGGTTCGATCCAAAACCGGTTGAATCGGACCGGTTCTAACCGGTTCCAGATAGCAGAATCGGTCCGAACTGGTTCTGCATGTGCAGAACCGGTTATCCGATTCGAAACCGAACCGATCCCAATTTTTTTTTAAAAGAAATAATAATAATTGGGGGCAGTGCCCGCGCAGCACGCGGGAGCTGCCCCCATGAACTGCAGACTGCAGCTAGCAGCATTAATGCTGCCAGCTGCAGTCTGCAGATATTATTAAAAAAAAATTTAAAAAAATTGAACGGTCATTTGACCATTATAATTTACAAATGGTCACATGACCGTTTTAAGGTCATTTTAGATTTTTTTAACATGTATTGAACTTTCTATAAATAGCAGAATTTTGTGATGATAATTCCTACAATTTTCATCAATTTTTTCTGTTCTTCTGCTCTGTCAAAAAATCTGCAAACACATTTTAATGGCTTCCTAATATCGATGCTCTGTCAAAAATATATTTTTTTAAATTAATTTACCTGATTGACCCGACCCGACCCAAATATATGGATCCGGACCAGACTCGGACGAGATCCAAGCTAACCTAACCGGTTCCGGACCGGACAGGACCTGATCCAGGTCCAACTGGACTTAGAACCGGTAGAACCAGACCGGAACTGGTCCGGTCCGGTAACCAGGTCTAGCAAATGATATTGTCATTATTGATAAAATTAAATAGGGAGTTGAAAGGAAACTGGAGATTTAAAGGAATGCTCTAAAATCTAAAGATTTTCATTTCAGTAGATAAAAAATGAATATATAAAGTATACATTTAGTCAAAAAAGAAACACTTATAGTGCTAATGTGACAATTGATGATCAAATTATCAAAAAAAGTGAGCATTTTAGATACCTTGGTCAATCATACAAAATGATAGTGAAATAAATAATAATGTTATTAGCAGGATTCAAGAAGGATAAGTAAAATGGAGAAATGCTTCTAGTATATTGTGCAATAAAAAAATTTCATTAAAACTTAAGAGTAAATTTTATAAAATTATAGTAAGGCCAGTGATGATGTGTCGAATGCTGACTAACAAAGAAAAAATATACAAATAAAATAAATATTACAGAAATAAGGATACTGGATAGATGTGTAGATATATACAAAATGATAAAATAAGAAATAAGTTATTCAAAAGAAAGTTAGTGTTGCACCAATTGGGGATAAACTTAGAGAAAGTCTGCTTAAATAGTTTGGACATAAATCATAGACTGATTGAAGCTCCAATTAGAAAATTCGAGTTATTAAATCTTATTCATGTACAAAGAGGAAAAGAAAGACCAAAGAAGACATAACAAAAAATTATAAAGAGTAATTTTAGTTACTTAGACTTAGATAAGAATTTGTTAATTAACAAAGCGCAATGAAAATAAAGAATTTATGTAGTCAACCCCACCTAGTAGGATTAAGACTTTATTATTGTTGTTGTTATACTAGGTATTATACTACTATTTGGTAGCATATTGATATATTTCTAATGAATATTTACTTTTAAAGACTAATTTAATACATAAGAATGTATTTGAACTGAATAATAATAAATATATAATTATAAATTATTATATCGATTAATTTAAATTGAATATATATATTTAGAGACTAATGCATTATATTTTATATTATTTTAACTTTATACTAGTAATTATATAATTATTTATTAATTATTTAATAATTTTTAAATGTATTTGAATAAATATAATATTTAAACACCACTTCATTATTTATAATTGCACAACTGATATATGTGATATTAATATATTTGAACTAAACAATTATAATTATATTATTATTCATTGTTATATCGATGATTTAAGTTAAATATATGTATTTAGAATTCGATTCATTATATATCTAATTAAGTTTACAGAATGCTAACAATTTTAAGATTATTTAATAATTTTTCAATATAATTGAATAAAATACTAGTATTTTGATATAAATTTATTATATAACATGGTAGTTTAACTTAATTCTCACAATTGCGTAACTTATATGAGCTATATATATCGATATTTGTCACGTGAATATATATATTTAGGGATTGATTCAATACATATTAAATATTTTAATTTAATACTAGCAATTATATAATTGTTTGATAGTTTATCTATAAATTTCAATTGAATATATTTTAAAGACTAATTTTTTGCATATCAATATATTTGAATTGAGTAGTAGCAATTATAATAATAGATTGCTATATCGATGAATTTAAGTATAATACATATACTTTGGGTTTTGACTTATGCATATTAAGTTATATGATAATTCAATAATTTTTTAATATATTTGAATAGAATATTAGCATTTGGATATCAATTTACTATATATTAACATAATTTTACTTAATGCACATAATTACACAACATATATATTGATTTGTGGTATCAATTCGAGAAACAATGAAGTATATTAAGTTGATATCATTCAACTATTTAGTGATATATCGATATATTTTAGTTTAATATGTACTTTTAAATACTAATTTGTTATATATAAATGTATTTGAGTAAAATTTACGTAATTAGAGACAGACTCATTACGTATTATGCTATTATAACTAAAAATTAGTAATTATAAGATAACTCGATAATTTTTTAAAGTATTTAAATAAAATACTTGTGTTTGGACATTAACCTATTTCATATCATGGTAATTTAACTTAATAGTTATAGTTACATAACTTATATTAGTTATATCGATGTATTTCAACGAAAGATACATATATAAGGACTGATTCAACAAATATCAAAGTATTTTAATTTAATAATAATTATTATATAATTTTTTAATAGTATATCAATGAATTTCAACTGAATAAATGTATTTAAAGATCTAATTTATTAGATACTAACGTATTTGATTTGAACCGTAGTAATTACATAAATACTTATTGCTAAATTAATAAAATAAAGCAGAATACACAAATTTAAAATCTTATTCATTGCTTATCACATTATCTTAATAAAATACTAACAATTATAAGAATATTTGATAATTTTTTAATATATTTTAATGAAAAACAAGTATTTAAAATCGACTTATTACATATCAAGGCAATTTAATTTGATTCTCATAATTACGCAATTTATGTGTTATCAACGTATTTCAACTGAAAAAATGTTTAAAGAAAGATTCGATGTATATCAAAATATTTTAACTTAATATTAGAAATTAAACAACTGATTGACATTATATCAACATGTTAATTTCAATTAAATACATGCTTTTTTGATTAATTTGTCAAATATCAATATATTTGAATTAAAATATGTAATTATACAATTATTAACAGCTATATCGATTAATTTTTGAAGACTACATTTATTTAGGAACTTTAATTAAATAACAGTAATTATATGACTATTCAATGATTTTTCAACATATTTAAACAGAATAATAAATTTTGAAATTAATTTATTATATGTCAAGACGACTTAGCTTAATACTCAAAATTACGTAACTTATACAGGTTGTATACTGACGTATTTCAACCAAATATATATATTTAAAAATTAATTCGATATATATTAAAGTACTTTAACTTGATCCAAGCAATTATGAACCTATTTAATAGCATGCCAATATATTTTAGTTGAATATATACATTTAAAAAATAATTTATTACATATTAATATATTTCACTTAACAATGATATTATACCATAATTAATTACTATAATGATGAATATAAGTGGAATTTACGTATTTAGAGATAGATACATTATATATTCAATTATTTTAACTAATTACTATCAATTATACAACTATATAATGATTTTTTAATATTTTTTTAAAAAATACGAGCATTTGGATATCAATTTATTACATATCGAAGATGTTTAGCTTAACACCCACAATTATAAAATTTTTATGCATCATATCGACGTATTCAACTTAGGACATATATTTATCGATGTATTTTAAGTGAATACCAAGTATCACACAAATATTGGGTAGCGTATTGATGTATTTCCGATGAATATTTGCTTTTAAAAACTGATTTGATATATATGAAAGTATTTGAACTAAATAGTGGTAACTATACAACTATTGATTGTTATAGTGGTGAATTTAAGTTAAATATTTGCATTTAGAGATTAATTTATGGCTTTTCATATTATTTTAATTTAATACTACTAATTATACAATGATTTGTTGATTATTGAGGATTTTTGAATATGTTTGAATAGAATATTAACATTTAGACATTACTTTCTTATATATGAGGCATTTTTTCATAATAATTATAATTGCACAAATTGTATGTATGATATTGAAGTATTTCAATTAAGTCCATATATTTAGATACTGATTCGATGCATTGCAAAATATTTTGACTTACTACAGTAATTATATAATTATTTAATAGTATATCGATATATTTCAATTAAATATATCCGTTTAGAGATAATTTATTTCATATCAATATATTTGAACTAAACAATGACTATTATACTATTATTCAATGTTATATCGATGAATTTAAGCTGAATATGTGGATTTACGTATCAATTCGATATATATTGAATTATTTTGACGAAATGCAAGCAATTTAATGACTATTCAATAATTTTTCAACGTAGTTGAATAAAATATTAGAATTTAGATTTGGATTTATTACATAACAGGTAAGTTAACTTAATAATTACAATTAAACAATTTATATAAGCTGTATCGATATTTGTCATCCTACTACACACATTTAGATATCAATTCGATACAGATTAAACTATTCTACTCTTATACTAGTAATTATACAACTATTTCATAGTATATTTATAAATTTAAATTGAATATTTACTTTTAAAGACTAATTTTTGTATATCAATGTATCTAAATTTAGTACTATCAATTATATAATAATAGATTGCTGAATCAACAAATTTAGGCAAGATACATGTATTTAGGGTTTGATTTATCACATATCATGTTATTTAAATTTAAAACTAGTAATTATACGATATTTCTATAATTTTTCAATGTATTTAAACAAAATGCTAGCATTTGGACTTTGATTTGTTGTATATCAACATAATTTAACTTAGGGGTAATTCCACTTAGCCCCCTGAGATTTACTCGGCTTGTCACGTAGGCTCATAATTTTGAAAATATGCTAGACAGGTCCCCAAAACTTACTGTATAGGTCATTGTAGGCCAGTGACCTGCACGCCATTGACCCGCGAGCGGGGCTGCGCACTGCAGTGACCCGGGCGCGAACACCGGCTTGCACGGCGACACCGACAGTCGCCCATAGTCGCGCGCTGCCGGCCGTCTGAGTACAAATGCCAGCGCGGCGAGCAGCCGAAGATCAGAAGTTTGGAAGGGTAAAAAAAGATATTTTTATAATTTTAACAGCGTTTTACGGATACCGCTAGAGAAGGACCACAATGACCTATACAGTAAGTTTTGGGGACCTGTCTGATATATTTTCAAAATTGTAGACCTGCATGGCAAACCGAGTAAACCTCAGGGGCCTAAGTGGAATTACCCCTTTAACTTAATACAAATAATATACAACATATATATATATATTAGTTTAACATATCGGTTTGATACACATTCAAGTATTTTAAGTTGACAACCTTTAAATGATACATCAGTTATTTTAGTTAAATATGTGCTTTTAAACACTAATTTGCAATATATAAATGTATTTAAGCAAACTTCAAGTATTTAGTGACCGAATCATTATGTATAAAGTTATTTTAACTAAAAAGTAGTAATTATAAGATAATTCGATAATTATTTAAAGTATTTAAACTGAACACTTGCGTTTTGATATCGATTACTATATATCATGGTAATTTAATTTAATACTCATAATTACACAATTTATATAAATTATATCAATTTATTTCAATTGAATACATAGACTTAGGAACCAATTCAATACATATTAAGTATTTTAACTAAATAATAGCTATTATAAAATTATTTGATAGTGAGTGCATTGATGTATTTCAACTGACTACTAATGTATTTAAATTGAACAGTGATAATTATGTAAATATATATTATTATATCATGTATTTAAGCGAAATATTCAAATTTAAAATACGATTTATTGTTTATCAAGTTATCTTAACTTAACACTAGTAATTATACAAATATTTAATAATTTTTCATCGTAATTGAATCGAATACTAGCATTTGAAAATCAATTTATTATGACTAAACTTATATCTGTTGTATCTATGTATTTCAGTTGAATACAAATATTTAGAGAAAGATTCGATGTATATCAAAGTATTTTAATATAATATTAATAATTATGCAACTCATTGATATTATATCACTGTCTCAACTGAATATAAACTTTTAAAAACTAACTTGTAAGATATCAATGTATTTACATTAAAATGTGATAATTATACAATTATTGATTGCAATATCGATTAATTTTAAAAAAATACACGTATTTAAAGACGGGTCATTATAAGTCAAGTTATTTTACCTAAAAGCTGGCAATTGTATAAATTTTCATAGATTTTTCAATATATCTGAATAGAATATTAGTATTCGGAAATCAATTTACTATATATCAAGGCAACTTAACTTAATGCTCAGAATTATGTAACTTATATGCATTATATATTGACGTATTTTAACGGAAAACACACATTTAGACATCTATTTGATATATACTAAAGTATTTTTAGTTAATCCAAGCTTTTATGCAACTATTAGAAAGTATATAAATATATTTCAATAGAATACGAACATATAAATATTAACTTTTTATATGTCAATGTATTTAAACTAAACAATGACAATTATATAATAAATAATTGTTATATCGATAAATTCAAGTAAAATTCACATAAAAGATGGATACATTACATATTCGGTAATTTAAACTAATTACTATTAATTACATGAATATTCATTGATTTCTCAATATTTTTAATCGAGCACGAGCATTGGATATCGATTTATTACGTATCGAAGAAGTTTAGCTTAATACCAAATAATTACATAATTTATATATATTATATCAATGTATTTCAATTGAATACACATATTTAAAGACCAACCGGATACATGTCAATGTATTCTGAGTGAATACTAGATATTACATAACTATTTGGTTGCATATTAATGTATTTTCTATGAATATTTGCTTTTAAAGACTAATTTAATATATATGAAAGTATTTATACCGAATAGTGACAATTTAACATAATATTAGTCGAGTGATATTGAAATACTTCAATTGAATCCACATTTTTGGAGACCGATTTGATATATTGCGAAGTATTTTGACTTACTATCAGTAATTATATAATTATTTAGTAGTATATTGATGTATTCAACTAAATATACTCTTTTAGAGATAATTATTTTGATATCAATATTTTTGATCTAAACAATGGCTACTAGTTCACTGCTATATCGATAAATTTATAATAAATACATGCATTTAGGGATCAATACGATTCATATCAAATTATTTTGATGGAATTCAAGAAATTTAACGACTATTCGATGATTTTTCAACGTAATTTAATAGAACACTAACATTTTTATTTGGATTTGTTACATTATAGAGTAAGCTAACTTAATACACACAATTTCACAGCTTATATAAGCTATATCGAGTCTGTGATCCAACTACGTACATTTAGAGATCGATTTGATACTGATTAAAGTATTTTATTCTAATACTAGTAACTATATAAGTATTTGATAGTATATCTATGAATTTCAATTTAATATAAGCTTTTAAAAACTAATATTTTGTATATCAATGTATTTGAATTGAATACTAGGAATATATAACAATAGATTGTTGTATCGAAAAATTCAGGGAGGATACATGTATTTAACTTTTAAGGTCTGATTTATCACAAATCAAGTTATTTAAATTAAGAACGAGTAATTATATGATAATTCGATGATTTGATAATGTATTTGAACAGAATGCTTTGAACTTCGATTTGCTACAAATAAATGCAATTTAGTTTAATACACGTAATTACACATCATATATATATATATATATATATTATTTTGAGATATTGATTCGATAGTCATTGAAGCATTTTGAGTTAAGACTAAAAATCAAATAACTATTTAGTGATATATCAGTATATTTTAGTTAAATATGTGCTTTTAAATAGTAATCTGCAACATATAAATGTATTTCAGCAAACTTCAAGTATTTAGTGAGCAAATTATTATGTATAAAGTTATTTAACTAAAAATTAGTAATTATAAGACAATTTTATAATTATTTAATATATTTAAACTAAGTAATTGCGTTTGGATATCGATTTACTATGAGTTTTTTTGGTTGGAGGATAAATTTGAGTAAGAAAAGAAAAAATATTTTATTTTATAGAATTGATTGGAAAAAAATTTATTTTAATATTGGGAGATGTGTAGGATGTAAAATAAAGTAAATTTTAAGGTTGAAATTTGTGTTGGATGTGAAAAAAAATTAATTTTTAATATTGGATTTGTGTTGGATGTGAAATAAGATTATTAAAATATATAATAAATTTAAAATATTATTATTTTATTGCTTGGTCCATTTTAAGGGCTTTGCCAAACAAGCCCTATATAAAATAGTAATTTAGCTTAATAATCATAATTATACAACTTATATAAGTTATATCAACGTGTTTCAACTGAATACGCACGTATAGGGGCCGATTCGATACATATCAAAGTATTTTAACTTAATAATAGCGATTATACAACTATTAGATAGGGTATTGATGTATTTCAACTGGCTACACAGATTTAAAAAAAGTAATTTGTCAGATACCAATGTATTTTAATTGAACCATGACAATTATGTAAATATTTATTGTTATATCATGTATTTAAGCAAAATACACAAATTTCAAGTACGATTCATTGCTTATCCAGTTATCTCAGCTTAGGCCATGTAATTCTATTTAACACCCCAAAAGAGCCTATTCTCTTAAAATTGATCGATATACTGACAAATAGATGTGTAATTACTGGTATTACATTAAAACGCAATCAAATGCCCCTAATAGATTGCCAAATATCAATTTTCAATTAACATACATCAATATAGCAAACATTAGGTGTGTAATGAGAGTATTATGTTAAAAAACCTTCATCTAGACAAGATTACAATCAAATTGCATATATTCTCTTCAAATACAATAAAAAATAATGGAATACACACACAATTGCTTTTATTCAGTTAAAATAACTTATTATGTAATGAATCATATTTTAAATGCTTGTACTCCACTTGAATTCAAGGAAATGCAACGAATATCAGC
Source organism: Apostasia shenzhenica (assembly GCA_002786265.1). NCBI lineage: Eukaryota > Viridiplantae > Streptophyta > Magnoliopsida > Asparagales > Orchidaceae > Apostasia > Apostasia shenzhenica. The sequence goes on from KZ451982.1 coordinate 5,832,744, forward strand.
ATAAACATCGCTATTCAACTCAAATTTATTGATATGTTATAAATAATACCCAAAATGTGCCTATTCTCTTAAAATTGATCGATGTACAAATAAATAGATGTGTAATTACAGGTATTACATTAAAACGCAATCAAATGCCCCT
>KZ451982.1:5845620-6042965 GCA_002786265.1 Apostasia shenzhenica
AATTTTCAATTAACATACATCAATATAGCAAACATTAGGTGTGTAATGAGAGTATTATGTTAAAAAAACATTCATCTAGACAAGATTAGAGTCAAATTGCACATATTCTCTTCAAATACAATAAAAACTAATTAAATACACAAATAATTGCTTTTATTCAGTTAAAATAACTTATTATGCAATGAATTGTACTTTAAATGCTTGTACTCCACTTGAATTCAATGTAATGTAATGAATAGCTGCAAAAAACATCACTACTCAACTCAAATTCATTGATATGTCATAAATAACACCCAAAATGTGCCTATTCTCTTAAAATCGATCGATGTACCGACAAATAGATGTGTAATTACAGGTATTACATTAAAATGCAATCAAATGCCCCTAATAGCCCGTCAAATATCAATTTTCGATTAAAATACATCAATATAGCAAATATTAGATGTGTAATGAGAGTATTATATTAAAAAAATCTTCATCTAGACAAGATTAGAGCCAAATAGTATATATTCTCTTCAAATACAACAAAAATTAATTGAATACACACACAATTGCTTTTATTCAGTTAAAATAACTTATTATACAATGAATCAGACTTTAAATACTTGTACGCCACTTGAAATCAACGTAATGCAATAAATAGCTGCAAAAACATCGTTATTCAACTTAAATTCATTGATATATCGTAAATAATGCCCAAAAAGAGCCTATTCTCTTAAAATTGATCGATATACCTACAAATAGATGTGTAATTACAGGTATTACATTAAAACGCAATCAAATGCCCCTAATAGCTCGCCAAATATCAATTTTCAATTAAAATACATTAATATAACAAATATTAGGTGTGTAATGAGGGTATTATGTTAAAAAAACCTTCATCTAGACAAGATTAAAGTCAAATAGTATATATTGTCTTCAAATATAACAAAAACTATTTGAATACACACACAACTGCTTTTATTCTGTTAAAATAACTTATTATGCAGTGAATCATACTTTAAATGCTTGTACACCATTTGAATTCAATGTAATGCAATGAAAAGCTGCAAAAACATCACTACTCAACTCAAATTCATTGATATGTCATAAATAACACCCAAAAAGAGCCTATTCTCTTAAAATTGATCGATATACCGACAAATAGATGTGTAATTACAGGTATTACATTAAAACGCAATAAAATGCCCATAATTGATTGCCAAATATCATTTTTTGATTAAAATACATCAATATAGCAAACATTAGGTGTATAATTAGAGTATTATGTTAAAAAAATCTTTATCTAGACAAGATTAGAGTCAAATTGCTTATATTCTCTTCAAATACATCAAAAACTAATTGAATACACACACAATTGCTTTTATTTAGTTAAAATAACTTATTATGTAATGAATTGTATTTTAAATGTTTGTACTACACTTGAATTCAATATAATGCAATAATAGCTGCAAAAACATCGCTATTCAACTCAAATTCATTGATATGTCATAAATAACACCCAAAAAGAGCCTATTCTCTTAAAATTGATCGATATACCGATAAATAGATGTGTAATTACAGGTATTACATTAAAACGCAATCAAATGCCCCTAATAGATCGCCAAATATCAATTTTCGATTAAAATACATTAATATAACAAACATTAGGTATGTAATTAGAGTATTATGTTAAAAAAACATTCATCTAGACAAGATTAGAGTCAAATAGCATATATTCTTTTCAAACATAACAAAAACTAATTGAATACACACAGCTGCTTTTATTCTGTTAAAATAACTTATTATGTAATGAATCGTACTTTAAAAGCTTGTACTCCACTTGAATTCAACGTAATACAATGAATAGCTGCAAAAACAACACTACTCAACTCAAATTCAGTGATATGTCATAAATAACACCAAAAAGAGCCTATTCTCTTAAAATTGATCGATATACCGACAAATAGATGTGCAATTACAGGTATTACATTAAAACACAATCAAATGCCCCTAATAGCTCCCCAAATATCAATTTTCGATTAAAATACATCAATATAATAAATATTAGGTGTGTAATGAGAGTATTATGTTAAAAAAACATTCATGTAGACCAGATTAGAGTCAAATATCATATATTCTCTTCAACTATAACAAAAACTAATTGAATACACACACAATTGCTTTTATTCTGTTAAAATAACTTATTATACAATGAATCAGACTTTAAATGCTTGTACGCCACTTGAATTTACGATATATCAATGAATTTGAGTTGAATAGTGATGTTTTTGCAGCTATTTATTGCATTACGTTGGATTCAAGTGGAGTACAAGCATTTAAAGTACGATTCATTGCATAATAAGTTATTTTAATTGAATAAAAGCAATTGTGTGTGTATTCAATTAGTTTTTATTGTATTTTGAAGAGAATATATGCAATTTGACTCTAATCTTGTCTAGATGAAGGTTTTTTTAACATAATACTCTCATTACATACCTAATGTTTGCTATATTGATGTATTTTAATTAAAAATTGATATTTGAAGATCTATTAGGGGCATTTGATTGTGTTTTAATATAATACCTATAATTACACATCTATTTGTCGGTACATCGATCAATTTGAAGAGAATAGGCACATTTTGGGTATTATTTATGACATATCATCTTATACAATTTTATTTATTATTTATTTATTTATTCATTTATTATTAGTAGTATATATATAAATTTTGGAAATAAATTTTATTGTTTAAACTTGAAGCGATACATTAAAGAGTAAAATTATCAAATTAAATTCAATAAAAAATTTTAAATATTTGAAGATCGAAGGAAATACGTTATGGAAAAATGTACTGTTATAATTTGGAATTTTTTGAAAATCTTAATTCATCTAAAAAATAAATAAAAAATTATTCAAAAAACAAGAAAATCACGAAATAAATTTAATTATATTTAAATAAATGAGTTATGAATGTTTTATACTTATATGATAGTTTAAAATTTTAGAGCAAATATGTCTTTCATCTTAATTTTTTGCCTTGATGTTTCTTTTCTTGGCGATCATTATTAACTTTATTTTTCCTTGGTATTGGCTTGGTTTCACTAATCTTGGGCTAAGATTATCTTGATAATCAAATTTCTTTAATTCTTAAGCTTAAAGTATAATATGTACTAATAAATAGAAAATTAATCGAGTAAATTATTATTAACGTGTTTGTTATAAAAAAAATCAATAGAGTTCAACAATCTCGCCCATTTTGATGATGACAATCTCGTTAGTTGTTGTGCATCTATTCTTTATGTTTATATAAAATAGACAAATAATATTTAAAGAAAATTTAAAATATTATATATAATATCACAATAATATTAGAACTACATAATATTACATTTAACATTACACATAAATGTCACAAAAATATTAGAATGTAAAAAATATTACTTTTAACATTAAACATTAAAATGATATTAAAAACAATAAATTGATTCCCAAATGCTAGTATTTTATTACATTACGTTAAAAAATCATCGAACAATCATACAGTTGTCATCTTTTTGTTAATATAACTTGACTTTAACAAATCAGTGTTTAAATAAATGTATTTTTCTAAAATTAATTAATATTGCAATCAATAGTTGTATAATTATCACATTTTAATTTAAATACATTAATATCTGATAAATTAGACTTTAAAAACTTGTATTCAGTTGAGGTACATTGATATAATGTCAATCAATTGCATAGCTGGGAATATTAAGTCAAAATACTTTGATTTACATCGAATCTTTCTCTAAATATTTGTATTCAAGTGAAATACATCGATCAATATAATAGATATACGTTGTGTAATTATAATAAATTGATATCCAAATGCTAATATTCCATTCAATTATGCTAAAAAATCATTAACTATTTGTATAATCACTAGTGTTAAAGTTTAGATAAGTTTACAAGCAATGAATTGTACTTTAAATTTGTGTATTTTACTTAAATACATGATATAACAATAAATATTTACATAATTATCGTGGTTCAATTCAAATACATTGGTATCTGACAAATTAGTGTTTTAAATTTATATAATTAGTTGAAATATATCAATACACTATTAAATAGTTGTATAATAGTTATTATTAAGTTAAAATATATTGATATGTATTGAATCGGTCCCTATACATGTGTTTTTAGTTGAAATATGTTGATATAACTTATATAAGTTGTATAATTACGAGTATTAAATTAAATTATTATGACATATAGTAAATCAATATCCAAATACAAGTATTCAGTTTAAATACTTTAAATAATTATCGAATTAACTTATAATTACTAGTTTTTAGTTAAAATAATTTTATACATAATGATTCGGTCACTAAATACTTGAAGTTTGCTTAAATACATTTATACGTTGCAAATTAGTATTTAAAAGCACATATTTAACTAAAATATACAGATATATCACTAAATAATTGTTTGTTTGTTAGTCTTAACTTAAAACACTTCAATGGGTATCGAATTGATATTTCAAAAATTATATATATGATGTGTAATTACATGTATTAAGTTAAATTGCATTGATATATAGCAAATCAAAGTCCAAATACTAGCATTCTATTCAAATATGTTGAAACATCATTGAATTATTGTATAATTACTAGTTTTTAATTCAAATAACTTGATACGTGATAAATCAGACCCTAAGTATAAGTATCCAGCCTAAATTTATCGATATAGCAATCTATTATTATATAATTGCCAGTACTCAATTTAAAAATATTGATATACAAAAAAATAGTCTTTAAAAGCTTGTGTTCAATTGAAATTCATAAATATACTATCAATTACTTGTATAATTACTAGTATTAGAATAAAATACTTTAATCTGTATCAAATCGATCTCTAAATGTGTGTAGTTGGATGGCAAACGTCGATGCAAGTAAAATAAATTAGCACAAGAAACTGCAAACAATAAATAGAAATTAGCAAAATAGATCCGATGAGAAGCCCAAAGATGAACAATAAAATCTTGTTACTATTGTGTAACTACTAATATTATGTTAAAATTGCTACTATTTTGTATAAATACATTCATATGTATTAAAACAATCTTTAAAAGTAATTATTCATAGAAAATATATCAATACAGTACCAAATGGTTATATAATACCTAGTATTCACTCAAAATATTTACTTGTATCTGATCGGTCTTTATATATGTGCGTTCAGGTTCAACTGAAATACATTGATATAATCATATAAATTATGTAATTGTGAGCATTAAGCTAAACTTCCTTGATATATAATAAATCATTATCTAAATGCTCGTACTCGATTAAAACATATTGAGAAATCAATGAAAAGCCCTATAATTGACAGCAATTAGTTAAACTTATTGGATATGTAACGTATCCATCTTTAAATATGTGAATTCAAATTGAATTCATCGATATAGCAATCATTGATTATATAATTAACATAATTTAGTTGAAATACAATGATATGTAATAAATTAGTATTCAAATATACATATTCAGTTGAAATACATTAATATAACATCAAATGATTGCATAAATGCTTGGATTAACTAAAAATGCTTCAGTATATATCAAATCAATCTCTAAATGTGTGTATTCGGTTGAAATATATCAATATGTAACGCATATAAGTTACGTAATTCTGAGCATTAAGTTAAGTTGCCTTAACATGTAATAAATTAATTTTTGAATGGTAATATTCTATTCAAATATGTTGAAAAATCTTCAGACAATCATACAATTACCAGCTTTTAGTTCAAATAACTTGACTTATAATGAACTAGTCTTTAAATACATGCATTTTTCTAAACTTAATCGATATTGCAATCAATAGTTATATAATTATCAAAGTTCAATGTAAATACATTGATATCTGACAAACTAGTCTTTAAAAACTTGTATTCGATTGAGACAACGATATAATGCCAATCAGTTACATAAATGTTAATATTAAGATAAAATACTTTGATATACATCGAATCTTTCTCTAAACATTTGTATTCAACTGAAATACGTCGATATAACATATATAAATCATAATAAATTGATATCCAAATGTAAGTATTCGATTCAATTACATTGAAAAATTATCAAATATTTGTATAATTACTAGTGTTAAGTTGAAATAATTTGATAAACAATGAATCGTACTTTAAATTTGTGTATTTCTCTTAAATATATAGAAGATATAATAATAAATATTTACATAAATTACGGTTCAATTCAAATACATTGGTATATGACAAATTAGTATTTTAAATGTGTAGTCTGTTGAAATAACTCAAAAAGTTAAGTTTGCTTTCTTGTATATAAAACTCTTGTAAGATTTTAAATTGAGTTAATTTATTTATTGTATGACCCATAATGGTCATTTAATTTTATATTCATATTTTGGTCCTATGCACAAAGAAATTTCTCTAAGTTGTCCCTAAGTAAAAGAGGAGGTGCAATTATTCCTTCTCTCTGGTGAAAAAATTGAGGAATTAGTTTATGCTTTTGGACTAAAAAGGTATAAGTTTTCTCTTTGTATTAGGGCTTGAGTTTGGCCATAACAAGCTTGAAATAGTAAAACCCCCAAAGGAGAAACAAAGAGAAGTAGATTAGATCAGAGAATAGCCCAAGCATTATATATCCTATGTATTTTTTATTTTTATATTTTTTTTTGCTTTTTACACTATTTAGAGGCTGGTGTACTTGATAGTGATTCTATTTTTAAAATAATTTTCAAAGTCTCAAAATAAAATTTCAGTAATCAGAGTTTGGATATAATAAATTGAACTAATTCAAAATACTTAATAATTTATATTGTCCAAACATTGTAAGATAAACAAATTTTATAGGTTAGTTAATTAATGTTTGAGTCTACTCACCCCCTCAAACCTAATTAATTTAACCAAGAATTCAACATATAAATTGTGTAATTTTGACTAAATAATATATGTGACTATTAGATGATTACGGTAATTTACTAACTTAATTATTCGTTATATATCAAGGTAATTCAACTTAATTTCATGCTCTTAAATAATTGAATTGTCGTTTTTTGGAGAACTATTTGTTATATACCTAAGTAATTTAATTGAATATGTGTAATGCTACTATTAAGTGATATATACACAATATATCAAAGTAATATAAATGAAAAAAATTATATTTCTTATACAACATATCAAAATAATTCCATCATTTACTTACCCTTAGACAAATTAAATGAGACCAATATCTTAATAACTCAATGAATTACTTAATGTTAGATAATTATTTTCTATATGTCAAGATCATTCAAATGAATACTTATGCAATGTTTTTATAAAGAAATTTCTTATGCAATAGGTTGATGATATATTGAAGGAATTCAATTGATATTTTCACTTAGGAAATTATTCGCAAATCTTTTAAATACATACTTTTACATGATCATGAGATGATATATCTAAGCCCCTATTTATTTGGTAATTTAAAATTAACCTGATTTAATTTTAAATAGATATATCATATCACACATAAAATTTAATATTAAAAATTAATTTTATTTCACATCTTACATACATTATCAAAATAATAACTAACTTATATCATATCTCTCATATATTCCAATATAATAACTAATTTTATGTCATATTTCTCACATATTCTAACATAATAACTAATTTTATTTCACATCATTCATAAATTTCAATAAAAAAATATCTATATCCAAATTTAATTTTAACCTTGTTAAATTTAAACCTTACAAACAAACAGGCCCTAATAATTATATTTAGAGCTTATTTGGTTCATGCCCAAAAATAGTCAAATCATCATTTTATTAATGTTATAAATTCATCACAAATTTTAATAACTTTATTTCACATCTAATATAAATTTTAATGTTAAAAATCAACTTAATTTTACATTCATCTAAAATTATAATATTAAAAATAAATTTATTTCACATGTGACATATCTCTAATATTAGAATAACTTTATTTTCTATCAAATACATAAACTAATTTATTTTCTCTTGCCTAAAAATAATTCAACTCCCTTAAATGTTTACTTCCTTTTAAAAAATTATTTGCTACCTAACGAATTAATTTGATTAAATATATGCTCGTATATAACTATTAAATAATGTATTGAGTTTTATACCTTTTGTTTTGTGATGGTCATACACTTTTAGGCCTTGTTTGGTTCGACCTTTTTTTTTAGACATGGAAAAAAATTTATTTTATTTTTTAAGTTTAATGAGAGAGAAATTTATTTTACTATTAGAAAATGTGTAAAATGTGAAATACTTTCAATTCTAATATTCATATTTGTATTGGATGTGAAATAAAGTTGATTTTTATAGTTGAAATTTGTGTTGGACAAAAATCTCACCTCGAACCAAACGAGGCCTTAAACATGATACTTTCATCTATCTTACTTGATTACTTACTTTTATGCAGTATATATTAAACTAATTCAATAAAAATAAATTTCTTACAAAATGTTAGAAGCTATATCAATATAATTTGATAAATATTTTCCACGGCACAAATATTTCTAAGTATCAATGTAATTTAATGTTTGCATATTATTAGCTAGATGACTATTTAAAGATACATTAAAAGATTCAATTAATTACTTATTTTTAGATAATTTTATTGAAAATATGCTTTTATAGTTCCATTAAACGGTATATTTTGTTAATTTAATTGATTAAAATGTAAGGTGAAGGATCTACATGAAGCTAAACGAAACAGCTAGAAAAGATGACAGTATGCATATCTAAGGTATCCATCTTTAATTTTTCCTTTTTTTTTTGATATTTATTTTACCCTTCTTTTCATTTTCGATAACGGGCGGCTCGAAATCCCTAATGCGTGGGCTAGATCCGACGGGTCGAAAGACGAAGGGGAAAACCTGAACTGAGTTGAAGGAGAGCGGCGGCGGCGGCGGCGGCGGCTGTGGAAGCAGTCGTGATGTTTTCCACGAAGCCAAAACCTCTGTTCTCTCATTTCCTTAAACCCTCGCATTTCTCTAATCTATCGGTTTCGTTCGGCGATCAAGACCCCGCGATCGTGAAACGCTCCTCGACATGGTGTCCTTGTCGAATGCCTCGCATCAGGGCCCGGCGCCTTATGGTTCGAGGCTTGCTTTCCCATTCCCCTGTTCTTTCAGCCGGGGAAGAGCCGACAGCTGTATCAGCTACGGTGATGGAAGGGGAGGAGGATTTTGAAGCGGCGAGGCTCTTGGAGGTGAGGTTTTGTCATCTCTGTTTTTTTTATGAGCTTGCTGAAATTTTCCATAGCTGCTGTTTGTCAATTGATAGCTGAGGTTAATAAAAAAGGCAGGTTCAATAATTAGGATATCATTTGAAGTGTTTGAATCTATAAGAGCTGATTCAGGCGCTTGGCTGAACCATGGAGAATTTAAGTTCACCTGGAATTTTTTTTTATGAACTATGAACTATGGCCTTTTAGGTCCTGGGAAACCAGCTTGAAGCAGCTTTAGGTTAAAAAAGAGCTGTCTTAAGTAGGGGTGTGTACCCAACCCAAGCCAAGTTGGTTCCATTATATATAGACCTAGTTTCGACCCATGCATCCATAGACCCAACTTAGACCAGAACCATTGGGTTTGGATTAGGTATAGGTTGGATCGGGTCCAATAAATAATTTTTAATGTGACATAAATATCCTAATAAATATCATAATAAGAATGTTTTAATTCAATTTTTTTAATAAAAGAATGTATATGGTAGAGCTAAAGATAGTAAAAGAGAGTATAATATAGATTGAGTAATATATTCTATTTATAATTAAAAATATAGTTATGAATTTCAAAAAGTAAATCTTTAATATTAAGATATAATATTTAGTTCAATATCCCAGAATGTGATTTCAAAGGTATCTTTTTTAGAATAGAATTATTAGGAAATAAAATAAGATTGATTGATAGAAATTATTTTGAAGTTTTGTATTTTACGACATATAAATCCATACATTAGACTCAAGAACTGAATCATATAATCGGTTATGAATATTTTAAGGCCCAAAATCGACCCAAACAAATTTAGATCTGACCCAAGTTCATCGTTTCGATTCTGTTTTTGGGTTGGTTCTTAGTCTTTCGGGTGCTAATGCACACCCCTAGTCTGAAGTTAAACCTAACAATCATAATGAACAATTTTCTTTAAAGACATAACAAAGGTATTACAATAATAACAAACATGCATACTATGAGATGTATAGTAGAAGTATAATAGACTTTTGAAAAATAACCTCATTTGGGAGCATTTGAATGTATACACTTCCTTTGGGATCCCTCACAAGCATTGGTTAGGGATTGTGATCAACATCATCACATTCTAAAAAGGTTCGTATTTGTTGAAAGTGTATCTAAAAATAACAAAATGCTAAATGTCTAAGATTTTACTTTGACAGAAGACGTTTGGCGGCAACACATAAGAATCTGAAATATTCGACACATGAAAATTACTAAAATAACATGTCTTATTCTTTTGATAAAGTTCAATTTCTTAATGAAATTTCTCCATGAAAAGAATAACATGTCTTGTACGTTTATTAGATTCCACGCTCAACGAAAGGTTTTTTTTTTTGAAAGTTGGCAATGCCAAAGAATTAATTAAGATTACTATGAAAGCATAAGGGTCACCTAACACTCTCAAAGAGGATGTTGTAAAATCATTGGGAAGAGGTATACCCCTTTCTCTGCAAAAATCACTTAATGTTACATAATGCATCAAAAAATTGATTGCAATATGAAAGTTAGCAAAATAACTCATACAGTGAACCAAAAATTTACAGAACGTTTGACTACCTTAGCACTTTACCAAAGTAAAATAATAGGTTTAGCAAAAGATTTTAAATTTCGAAGTGCTGAGATCTCCTAGAGCTGGAAAAAGTAAATTTTACTATAAAATTTCAAAAGGATAATCTTGAATGTAACACTTAATGCCTTTTGTATTCTTTAGATCATTACCTATGGAAAAGATCTTGAAATCAACAAATGAGAATAGAAGGATACAAAGTTTCTAAATACAAAAAAAGTTACCTCTTGAAAAAAAATCTTACATTACTTTCCTAAATAACCAAACTATCAGGATAAGAGAAATGTAGGATTATTTGAACCTTTAGACTTTAGATATTGTGGTAATAAAAATTGCTTGCTGAAGCAGAGAAACCCCTTGAAGTATGTGTTTAGAAGAAATGCAATAGTCAAAGAATGAAGTGAACAATTCTTTGATAAAATTGTAGATGCAGTTACAGTAGCTGTATGCATCATCTATCAAAAACCTTAATTTCATCCCCTTGGAGATAAGAGAATACAAGATCTAATAGAATTATTCTTGTGTTCAATAATATCCCTGGCTTTGACAGCTCTAAGAGGTGGTTGTTTGACTATTGCCTTTCCAATATGTAGCTATGTGAAGTCAAGATGAAGATGACGAAATGAAGTCAAAGAGTACCATGATGAAAAATTTTATTGAAATCTTTGAGGAATATTTCGTAGGCATGTTTTCTTCTAAAAAGTCATTTTATTTCTCCAGCTTCTATGATTTTTCACTTAAACAAATTGTTTTTGAAAATGAATTTAACTAATTGAATTATTTACAACTAGACTTATGTCCCTTGCTTCTTATGAGTTAGATGTTAAAAATATCTTTTTGAAAAATAATTTCTCCAAGGCATCATCAAAGAATTTGAGTTGCGATTAACAATTTGAGGCTAAAGCGTGGGGACAGGAAATGTGGAGGCAAAAATCAAACTAATAAACAAGAACTACAAGAGGAGTGTGTAGATTGATTTGCTTCGAAAAAGTGTTGGAGATGTTACCCTTTGAAGCCCCTTGAAGACTAGGTAGTGGGAACTAATTTGTCTTCATTTAGCAAGTTTGTCATGTTTTGCGAACAAACTTGGATTATCTTAAGTGAATTCGATTTGGGCAACATGGAATTGCTTGAATCTACAAACCAAATAGGTCCAATGAGATTGAATGCTGATGTAAGATGTTAACTAATTTCACTCCCCGTACAAGCTACAAGTAAACAATTTTAGTTTACCTTGCAGTGAAGATAAAAGAAATGTTAGTATATCATAAGTTTGCTAGCGTCAAAATAATTGAACATGTATTAATCGAGGGTTTCAAACCTTCATTTATGGTCAATCTAAGATTTCCAATGAAATGTTTTTTTTTTAATATTTGGTTAGGTCATTTTCTTCAGGAACATGTTTGAATTATCTAGACAGTTTGTTAAACATGTGACTTTTCCTTCATGCATTGGATTATTCGATGAAGTTGATTAGTTGGTATTTCGCTTTCATATTTGCAAGCACAATATATGTAGAAGTTGTTTTGAAGTTAATTGCAAGAAGGGCTTGGAATTTGCCTTCTGAGTTCTTCCCTATTAACTTATTACTAATTACATGATTATGATGTGTCTAATTAAATACGGGAAGAAAGTCTACTATATAGGACTTTGTACTGAATTTCTTTTGTCCTTTGTTCTATTATTGTGTATTATATTGTCTCTTTGGATTAAGATCATTCATTTGTATTCTGAAAATGCTGGATTCTCAGAGATTGAAAACTATTGAGCAAGAACGCATTGATAAGTTGGAAAAGTTTGAAGATAAGGCAAACTTACAGCTAGAGAGGCAGCTTGTATTGGCTTCTTGTTGGAGTAGAACATTGCTAACTTTACAAGGAAAATTGAAGGGAACAGAGTGGGATCCTGAGAACTCACATAGGATTGATTTTAGTGAATTTTTGAGGCTTCTTAACTCGAACAATATCCATTTCATGGAGTATTCAAACTTTGGACAGTCTGTCTCTGGTATGTATGTAAGCTATATTGTTCCAATTTTTCACTCACAAAAATAAGAAACTTTAGAATGTAATAATGTTGCTCAACTTAGTTAACACTATATACCATGCTTTTCAATGCATGCCATGGTTCATCATGCATTTGTTCTTCACCAACAATTTTACATTATTTTATTTGATAGATGTTTTTAAGTTTTAGTAGTTTTGTTAGATTTGATTTAAAAGCATAGCTCTAGTAGTGTTTGTTTAACTTGTTATTGTTAGATGTGGTTTTTGGGATATTGAATTCAAGAAAATTCTTTATATTTATTTTGCAGTTATATTGCCTTACTATAAAGATAGAAGTGATGGTGAAGCACACAAAAACTCCACCAAAGATATTGTGTACCACCGTCATATTATTGATAGGATGCCCATCAATGCTTGGAATGATGTTTGGGGGAAATTGCATCAACAAATTATAAATATAGATGTTTTTAATGTGGATTCTATACCTGCTGAAATCTATTCTACAATGGCGACCTTTGTCGTGTGGACTATGCGCTTTGCCCTCTCGGTTGTCATATACCTTTGGATAGACAATATCACGAGACCAATTTATTCCAAATTAATTCCCTGCGATTTGGGTACTCCACCAAAACCAACACGACAACCTCTTCAGCGGCGTGCACTTGGGTCATTGGGAAAAAGCCGGTTAGTTGTTAATTGTGATATTGCTTGAATTTAAATTTTCTTTTAATTCTAATGTTGTTCAAACATGAATCTTCTTTATGATTTACTTCTTACTGTGTATTATTAGCTAATATGTGCACAATATTTTACTTTTCAATACTCTTGTAAACATAACTGCATCAATGACTACTGATTAGGCTTAAAAATAAGGTAGGTCAATTTGTTATTTAATCCAAATTTCAACCAAATTAATTATTAAATTGTATGAAATTTGCTTTCTGCTCTTGATCTGAAAATGAAATCGAACAAATCTGCTTATACCATTCTAAATAGTCCCATTAAAATTTGACTTAAGAGTTTCCTAGTAAATTTATAATATTAACTATTTTTAAGATTCTTTTTATTATTATTACTTATCTATATTAATATTTAACTAGAATTTTTTTTCATTCTAGTTTATCCTCATAATATTTCTAGAGTGAGTGAAACTATTATTTTTCTTAAAGATAAAAAATGAAGTTATTTTGTGCTACTCATAAAATTGTTACATTGGCGTGCTTCATCTTGCTTTGAGAATTGTGTAAATGGCCTTGGCTCGTGGAGAAGAGTACCAGATTACTCTAACGAACTCCATCTTTTAATAAGAGATTTTAGTGAACGTAACTCCTTGAACGACACCTTTTTCTTGGACGACCTCCTTTAAAGGTTCACCAAATTGTGCGAGAGATTAAGGGCTAGAGAGGAAAAAGAAAAGTCAATGACTTTTGATGTTGTCGGTGGCAATCCGGTGGTTGATTGGTGGAGGAAAAGAATTGATGAGCTTTACTTGACCTTAAAGATCACAATGTTGATCTTCGATTATAGTCGCACTTCTCTGGTGAGAAGTTTTTTATTAGAGAAAAATAATATTTTTATTTCGGCCATGACTAATATTGGATTTGTGAAATCGACACATTGTCAAGCTCGACTTATACAAAGGAGCTCTAGGTTGCTCTCTTGATCTCTATATTGAGGAGTTCGCCAGAATTCAGACGACACAGTGATTTGGCAATCCATTGCTGTGTCACCTGTTGGATGAGCTTAATCAGATTGTTGGGAATCTAGAAATGGCTTTAGGTTATGAATTAGAGCTTTAATTCACCAAATCTTATAGCGTCTTCATAAAGTTAGTTGTGATGGACTGGAGTTTCATGGGAATTGAGTGATTAAATTATTTGTAGAGTCAGTGAGTGGCCAAGCATTTTTTTACTTATTATAGGTGACCATACAATATTTTGTTTGATTGTTTTAGAAGCCACTAAGTAAAAATTAGACTTACACAGACTTTCTATTGAGTTGAGTCTTTTGATTAATTGACACTTTTAATTAGTTCAATCAATTGTTATGGAGCTAGGCTCTGTAACAAGATATTGTCTTTCGATGGTGTTAAAATTTTTTGTCGAAGGCCTTGTGTTTTTCATTTGTGTTTCATCTCTTCTTTATTTTTATTCTTCTTTCTACTTTTTTATTTATTTATCCATTTTACTTAGTTGTTGTCATTACATTTATTCTTTTTTGTTTTGTTCATTATTGCTATATTGTTTATAAATCATTAGTTATAGGCCAATCTCGAGTTCTATTAAAGCTTCTTCTTTGTCAAGTCCCTGCTCATTTGAAATTTTGGCAGGATCTTCTTTTATAAAAGTTAGTAATATTATATATGTATGTTTGTTTCGAGAGGTAGAAAGTCGACAAGTATATATATTGCATTTGAAGAATTCCCTCTTTTTGAGACAGTTTGATTTCGCTCTTAGAGGTGATAACTCTAGGACTTACAGAGATTTTGGGATCTTACGATTTCTTATAAAGGCAAGCCTTTGTAGTTAATTGCCTATTTTTCTATTGAAGGAATGAAACTTTTAGTTATTTGTACTTAAAAGTTTTCAAAATAAGTAACAGTAATATCCCGGGTGGCTCTTCGAAAAGCTCAATACTCTCGAACCTTCCCTGATTTCAAAGAAACAAATATCGAAGAGGCAGCCCAGATGGATCAAGGGGAGCTAAGGAATGAAGTTCCAACGAACAACACATAAACAGTTCCTTTGATAGTTCCAAAGTCTTCGAAGATCTGCAAAACTAATCCTTCTATCGAAGACGATATTTTTGAACCATCGATTACGAAGGTACAAGATTTTGAAGATCCTTTTATCGAAGACGATATTTTCGAACCATCGATTTTGAAGAAATAGGCTTTTGAAGAGCCTGCTATCGAAGACGATATTTCGAAGATCCTTTCGAAGGAATCATCGATTTCAAAGGAACAAGCTTTCGAAGAGTCGTCTATCGAAGACGATATTTTGAAGAACCTTAATTTCGAAAGAAACATTGATTTTGAAGGGATAAGCTTTCGAAGAGATCCAGTTTCTTCGATAGATTCAGTCTTCAAAGGCCCAGCCATCGAAGATGATATTCAAAAGTCTGATTTTGATAGAACCAGTCAAACTCTAGTCAAAGATTCAACAGGACGGCCATTAGCGTTGCCTATAAATATCCCTCCTAGTCCACTGAGGAAGGGGCTGAAAAATTGACTGTTGAAGGGCTAGATTCCCGAAGTGTGGAACTATAAGAGCTGAAATCTTGAAGTTTTTAACTGCAGGGCGAAGAGAAGCGAGCGAAGGAAGAAAGACTGGTGAGCCTCTTCTTCTGCTGTTGGTTTCTAAACTCCCCTCTCTCCAGTAAACTCTTAAGACATCTTGGCTATGACTATACTCTAAGAAAGATCTAGCATAAAAGATCTTGGGATTCTTGAAACGCCATAAAACTAACAGAGACTTCTGTTAACTAAAAAGATGAATGCAAGTTTAAATCTATGAACCTCAGCAGCCAGAACAACATAATATTCAAAATGATATAGAGGATGCTGTTGTCTGTCTAAAACAATGGCAAGTTGCTCTAAATCAACAAGAAATCCTCAGTGGACCACTGTAGAACTCCAGATCTGTGCAGTGAACATTATTTAAAAAAGGAAAATGATGATAAAACCCTATTTGAACTTTTTCGATGCCTCTAGACAACATGCATGTTAGTACCAGTCCCTTATCTTACACTGATACCGGCCAAGCCCTTGAGAAATACAAGTCAAGAGTGGTTCATGGGTTAGCAACTCCTGGCATCTAGTTTTTTACACTTTTTCAAACAAGGCCAAAAATCTAAACTTTCTAAAAGCCAAAGCTGCTGAGATGTAGACTTGATGCCTTCATTCGAACCAAGGGTTCAAATCTATCTTCCCCTTAAAATTCATCTAAGGGAGATCAAACCATCTTTTTGAAGGAACCTTTTGAACCAAAGTTTCGAACCTATCCTATCGAACCACCTCATTGGGTACGAACCCCCAAACCCCGTGCACGATGCTTGTAATCCCACGCACGGCCTCAAAGGAGATCATACTCAAGCATTGTGCACGTCCTCTCAAACATTGTGTACGTCCCTTTGTTGCTGCACTGATCATACACGATTGTGCAAACTTCCAAACATCATGCACAATCGTTCAAACTACTCAAACCTCGTGTATAGCCTCTCAAACATCGTGCATGACCCTTCAAAGAAATACATCGTGTACGTGTTCTCAAACATTATACATGACCCTTCGAACTACTCAAATCTCGTGCATGGCCTCTCAAACCTCATGCATGACCCTTTGAAGAACTACATTGTGTACGTCTTCTCAAACATCGTATACAACTCTTCGAACTACTCAAACCTCATGCACGACCTCTCAAACATCGTGCATGACCCTTTGAAGATCAACCTCGTGTACGGTCTCTCAAACATCGTACAAGACCTTTGGAACTACTCAACCCTCACGCATGGCTTTACACATTTGTACAACCCTTCAAACTCAAACCTCATGTATGGTCTCCCAACCATCGTACATGTCCCTTTGTTGCTGCACAGGTCATAGATGATTGTGCAAACTTCCAAACATCATGCACGACCTTTTGAATTTCTCAAACATCGTACAACTTCTCAAACATCGTACAACTTCTCAAACATCATACAACTTCTCAAACATCAGGCACGACCCCTTCGAAATAATTCATCATGTACGACACCAATCTTACTCAAGTATTGTATACGATCTTTTGCAACACTTCATGTACTTCAAATATCATACTCAAACGTCGTGAGACACTCAAATTTCGTGCACGACCTGTCAAAGCAACCTCCTCATACATTTGAAGGTCGCTTTAGAAGTGGTTACCTCACGCATCAAAGTTTCTGAAGCAAATCTCCCCTTCGAAGGGTCTTGCACGATGTTTGAGAGGTCGTACATGATGTTTGAGTATAATCTTCTTTGAGGCTACAGACGATGTTAAGTAAGATATTCGAGGTGCAGTTATGGTCATGCACGATATTTGAGAGAACATACATAATATTTGAGTAGTTCAGAGGGTTGTGTTCGATGGTTGAGAGGACGTACACGATGTAGTCGTTCGAAGGATCATGCACGATTTGAGGGGCCATACACGAAGTTTGAGTAGTTCAAAGGGTCGTGTCCGATGTGTGGGAGTTTGCACAATCGTGAATGATCTGTGTAGTAACAAAGAGTCGTGTACGATGTTTGAGGGGATGTACACAATAATTGAGTAGTTCAAAGGGCGTGTACAATGTTTGAGAGGCAGTAACGATGAAGTGGTTCGAAGGAATAAGTTCAAAACTTTGGTTCCAAAGATTCCATCGAAAAGATAGTTTAATCCCCCTTAGATAAAGTTTCATGTGAGGATAGCTTCGAATGCTTGGTTTGAATGAAAACATTAAGTTTGCTCCTTGGTAGGCTTAGTTTTTAGGATTTTTAGATCTTTGGCCTTGTTCGAAAATGGTAAAAGGCTAGATGCCAAGAGAAGTTGAGATATCTACTGCATAAAGGTGTTGAAAGAGTTTAAATTTGGTTTTATCATCATTTTTCTCTCAAATAATGTTTACACCATAGATCTGGAGTTCTACAGTAGTCCTCTAAGGATTTCTTATTAATTTAGGGCGGTCTTATCATTTTTTTAGACAGAGGGAAGCATCCTCTTTATTTAAAGTGTTATGTTGTTCTGCCGCTGTGATTCATAGATTTAGATTTGTATTTTTTGTTAGTTAACAAAAGCTTTTGTTAGTTTTTATGGCGTTTTAAGGATCCCAAGATCTATCTTGCTGGATTATTCTTAGAGAATAGTCATAGCTAGAATGAGTCTTAGAGTTTGCTGGAGAAAGAGGAGTTTAGAACCCAGCAACAAAAGGAGAGGCTCACCAGTCTTTGCTTCTTCCTTCGCTCACTACTCTTCGCCCCATAATTCAAAACTTCAGGATTTCATCCTCTACAGTTCCACACTTCGGGAATTCAACCCCTCAGCAGTCAACTTTCTAGCCCCTGCCTCCGTGGACTGGGGAGGTATTTATAGGCGATACTAGTAGCCATTCTGTTGAATCTTTGACTAGAGTTTTGACTGGTACTATCGAAATCAAGCTTTCAAATATCATCTTCGATGATTCGGACTTCGAAGACTAGGTTTATCGAAGAAATTGGATTTCTTCGAAAGCGTGTTCCCTCGAAATTAAGGTTCAAAATATCTTCTTCAGTAGAAGGATCTCTTTGAAAGCTTGTTCCTTCGAAATTAATGTTCGAAATATCGTCTTCAGTAGAAGGACCTCTTCGAAAGCTTGTTCCTTCGAAGTTAATGTTCGAAATATCGTTTTCGATAGAAGGATATCTTCGAAAGCTTGTTCCTTGGAAATTAAGGTTCGGAATATCGTAGTTGATAGATGGTCATTTTCGAAAGCTTACTCCTTCGAAATTAAGATTCAAAATATCGTCTTCAATAGAAGAATGTTTTCGAAAGCTTGTTCCTTTAAAATTAAGGTTCGAAATATCGTCTTCGATAGAAGGACATTTTCGAAAGCTTGTTTCTTAGAAATTAAGGTTTGAAATATCGTCTTCGATGGAAGAACGTTTTCGAAAGCTTGCTTTTTCGAAATTAATGGAAGGTTCCTTTGAAATTAAGGTTCGAAATATCGTTTTCAATAGAAGGACATTTTTGAAAGCTTGTTCTTGATGGAATGTTCCTTCGAAATTAAGATTCTTCGAAGTATTGTCTTCAATAGAAGGAACTTAATTTTGCAGAATCTTTTGTTCGGATCTTCGAAGACGTCGAGTCTATCGAAGAAACTGTTTCTGTGCTGTTCTTTAGAACTTCATTCTTTAGATCCCCTGGTTCGTTTGGGCCGCCTCTTTGATGTTTGCTCCTTCGAAATCAGAGAAGGTTTGAAAGTATCGAACATTTCGAATAGCCACCAGGGACGACGTTACTCATTTTGAAAATTTTTTAAGTGCAAACAATGTATTGCTAGAGGTTGCCACCGTCCAAATGAGAGGATACTATTACTTAAGTATTGATAGCTAAGATCCTTAGATCTGATCATTGCCAAGTTGGTCTATTGATGATCAAGTCTAAAAATTGAACTAAAGGGGGAGCTACAAGAGTAATATGTCTCGACCGTATCGAATCTAATTACTATTGGGTTCCTACAATGATCCATTTATTGATTACATCTAATTGGAGGATCTTAGTTGAAGGTGATGCACTTTGGCTATTGTTTATTTGTTTGGATCATGGACCATCTTTGCCAATTGTGATCATTGCTAGGTATATCGATTAAAGACCATATCATGATGAAGGATATCACTGAATTGAGTTGATGCACCTCACCTAGTCTTAGATTATCTTTGTGGAACGGTGCGGAGTGGCTTGGAATGATTCTGGCAACCAGACGACAAACTCCTTTAAGCTCTCTTAGTTTGCCACTTTGGTCTACATCCTTTTCTTTGAGCCCTTACCCTGCCCCCTTTTCTTCTTTCATTTTCGACTAAATTGCAAGGGCAGGGATCCAGGATCAGTTGAAATCATTCGGCTTTGTTGTCTTCGAGGATAGCAAGCTGTCAGAGGATTAGTTCGAGGACATATTTGATTTGATAGCAAGCTTTTTCAAATTATTAGTTCGAGGATAGCAAGCTTTTTCAAATTGATTTTAATATTTAAATAATTTAATTTATGGGATTAAAAATCTTATTTATCATATATTCATATATTTTAATGATATTTTGCACTTAATTTTTTAATTTAAATTTTAGATATTGCTGATTATAAAGTTTACATATATTATTCTTTCCTTCCCACTTCAGTTGGCCTTTGAACTGACATGTATTTCCATCAAATTTCTTCAAATTGCCTCTGAAGTCAATGATTTTGTGTTAATTAAGTTGAATGTGTTGCCATTGGCACCAAAAAAAACAAATTAACTCAAAAATGAAATTAACTAAAGGCTATACTAGACTACTTTACATTGATCCTAGCCTCCAAATTTGTGCTGATTCTAGGTTTGTTAGATAGGTCTATTAAATGGTCAAGTTTTGGTTACTCGATAAATTTTAACTTGACTTATCCTTTGATAATTTAAGGCCTAATTAGACATCAAACCTAAAATTTTCAAAATCATGTCATCCATAATTCTCTTAATTAAGAGTCTTTTGATGCTTTTCCCGATTTTTTTTTTCTGAAGCCCAAAGTTTTTTGATTTAATGATTTAACTATTTTGAGCAGCAAATTACGGACTAAATGAACACATTTTTCGTATAATCTTGTTACAAATATTATTCCATATACTTTAGAAAACTTAGATGAATCTTCTATATTTTTATGAAATCATCATGATTTAATCCCATTTAATGTATTTAAATAAATCAAATAATTTCTCTGTTGAGTACATTATTTTTGAGTTTGTCCCCTCAATATTTTTTGAGGTAAACTGATTGTTGCACAATAAACAGTTTGTACAAATTAGTCACAGAAGGTGTTTGTTGTCCTGTCAATATTTTGAATTTTCAATTCTTTGACGACTTTGGGGGGTGAGTTTGAAAATTGACTGAGGAAGGGTCTTAAATAAATGACTTGAGATGCTCTCTCATTGTTCTTTTCATATATCTCAAAAAACAAGTCAAACTTGAAGCTCAAAGCATACTTGGGTTGGCCTACTTGGGATTTGGACCAAATTGCTCTATGAGTGGGCCCACATTGTGTTGACCTGTAGTAGTAAACTTTATTGTTCTAATTTGGTGTTTTAAGCTTGTTAAACTAGCAACCATTATAGTATCTCGATCCATGAAGGGGACGACTTATTGTGATACAAAGTATTTTGCAGATTCAGCTTGGAATTTGGAGCTTCTTAGACAATCTGTAGCTCTTTTTATTGCAGAAGCTTATGGAGATACAAATGAACAGCATATTGGACACCTAATATGAGTTATAACTTTGTCTACAAAGATGCCTTCTTCAGCCTTTTGGGCTTGTTGGATTAAGGGTTATTTGCAATTCTGTCTAGTTGAGAGGTGGCTTTTTTAATCATCGAAGTTTAAAGAGAGTTGTGGCATTCTCCTAACTCAACGAGGAAGAAGCTTGCTTGGATATCAAGGGGTCATAAGTTCGAACTACACTATTATCACATTTTAAGTAGGGCGGTGGAAATTGTGATGTTAAATGATAAAATAAAAAAAACGTTTGAAGAGGGTTCACCCTATAGTTGAGGAAGCTTATTGAATTGATGGTGCTTTCTTTGTCTTCCAGCTTACTTAGCTTATTAGAAGTGGCTGGCTATTGATTAGGAACAAATTTTCTTTGTACAAGAGTGGATTTCATAGTCTTGATTAATGATGACTTATTTTTATCTTATAAAGCCTTTTTCTGTTTCCGAGAGTGACTATTACTCTTGTTGAACCTTAATTGAACCTCAAGCCCTAGTTAGAAGCCTCTTGCAGCCCTGCTGCTCTCCCGGCTACAATCCGTGAACACCTTCTTGGAATCGGTCAACTTTGAAGATCTCTTCTCTCTTCAACTTTATGGATTATCTCTAGTACATTGGCAACCACTTAAGCTCACCTGGACATACTTTTTTATTAACGAAAAAAAGCCAGTGGTCTTCGTGGTGCTTATGCGTGGAGCCAGCGGTTGGCTAACAACATAGCCGGCGACATGCGTAGAGTTGGTGGAAGGCCAAGTCGTGTGTGGAAAACAAAAGAAGGTAGATCACACAGCTCGACAACTGGAGAAGAATCCTGTTTCAGATAAGGGATTTTAGTGAAATTAATGGACTAATTGCAATTGAGTCCATCACCTTAGGCCTCCTCACAATAAAGTCCAAATTTGATCTAATTTCACTTTAGTTCAACCCAAATAGGATCCAAACAAAACCCAACTACCCAAAATAATTACAGGACACAAAGTAAGCATTCCCATAACACTTAGACTGACTAAAAAAATAAAAATGCATTTGGCTAGAATAATAATAAAAATATAACTATGGTAAATCACATTTTTGTTTATATACAAAGATTGTATTGTTGCCTTCATTAGTAACCATAATGCCACTACATCAAGTAGTCTGGGATAGGTGACCATTTTGGAAGTCCTTAGGTTTTGTGATTCTATAAACCCAAAGCGGATAATTCCTCTATATATGGGATACAAGATTTTATAATATGTTAACATGGTTGATCTTAGATAATATGATGTGATTTGAGCACGAACCAAATGGAAGTTGGTAGGCTTTTTACGACATGTGGCTAAAAAGAACGGGGAGTGATTGCGAAGTGATGTCTTAAGAGAAGAAAATCATTGGTGCAAGGAGCAGTTTCCAGTAAGCTTCTAGGTTTGGTGAGTGATGAGGGAGGCATAGGAATGTATTGTCTTACATAGGAGGAAAGTTCTTGGGCTGTATAAGTAAATAATATAACTTTAAATTATACACATGCCTTTCATGACAAAATCGTGACGCTGGTGATGAAAACTCCATAGTTTAGTGTGTTTGGAATAAAGTAGTTCTAGTATGAGTGACCCTCTTAGGGAATTCTCAAGTTACATAGTTTCTTAAAACAAAAATGAATAATACCTTTAATTCTAGACATAGAATATTACAACTCAGTTGAGATGTTTTGAAAGTTCAATAAATAAACAGTAACCTATGAAATATGAGCACAATATGACGATACAAATACAATACCATATGGATTCGACAATATAAAAAACTTAAAAAAGTAGAATACGAATACGTGTGTGTATAATGTATCTTGCGATTCTCATATTTAAGGCATAGCTCATATGATAGATTGGAGTGATTTGTACATCTTGTTGATATGAATTACAAAAATATTCTTTAAACTTTTAAAATTATTTATATTTTTTTTGAAGTATTCTTGATACCATTAAAAGTAATATTATGGACAATTCAATTTTAAAAAAGAAAAGTATCCTTCAATAATAGTTGAATTTCAAAAAATCTTGATCAGTGGGTAGTATCTACTCTAAATTAAGGGTACTAATGGTCTTTGATTCAGTTTGTTGGGTTTACGTTTGTCAGGGGATTTCTAGTTTATCAAAAAGAAGTTGCAATAGATTGATCTAGACATATTGGAGAGGTACCATAGTGGAGTTGATGTCTACTCGATAGGATTATTCTTTCCAACCTCAGAGGATTGGTGTGAACAACTATAGGGCCAAATATGGTTAGGTTTGTCAACATGTGCCAAAGACAATTTTGCACTTCCTATTTGGTTACATTGAGTCTTATTAGTTTAGTTTAGTCAGTTTAGTTAGTTATTTGATCAATTTTGGTTGAGTTAGTTTAGTTGTGGTTAGTACATGTGCCAATTCATTTTGTTGAATTTATGTAGCTTTACAATTATTTGTTATTTGGTCGCACCTTACCAAATTAGATTTGTGGCATTGGAGCTTTCTTATTTATAGGATTGGAGTAGTTACATATTTCTTTACTCTATGAACAAAATAAAATTTGAATTTTAAGTACAACGAATTGAATCTTGATCATGAAATTAGTTTGACTTTAAATTCCGAAAGTAAAGAGCTAAGACTTGGGATTAAAAGCTTGTAATGTCTAATTTTATTTGAATTTCTTCTTTTTCTTTCTTCTTTCTCTCAAACTCTAGCCATCACTGACATTTTTCATCAGATTGTTTAATTTTAGCCTATTTTTTATTGAGCCATGTTATTGTTATTTACCATATTGGTATATATGTGTGTGTGTATATATATATATATATATATATATAGATGTATGTATGCATGTATGTATATATGGAAATGAATATTTGAACTACTGAGTTATCTGATATGATCTGAATTTATTTCGGTTTTGAGATGGGTTTGGAACAACCCTTAGCGGATCTGAATGTAGATCAACCTGAAGATGCATGGCAACATCAGATCTTGAACTAATTGTTTCAAATATGACCCTATCCTTTTGCGATCCTGTTGTTACCCTTATTATTTCATATGCATGCAAATTAGGGAGATTTTATAGTGGTTTGACAAGTTGTAGCTAGTCTCATGAAGAAAAATTCTTCAATTCAATTGACATCTTATACTTTTTTTTTGAAAAGTGACATCTTATACTTTAGATGTTTCATTTTCTGTATTCTTTATTGTAAGCACTAACTACGGAATTTACAAAGATTCTGTAGTGTTTGTATTTTTTAAAATTTTGGTACATGTTTCAATGCTTACAAAAATTTATGTCATGTAAACTCTATCTTAGAATCCTCTCTTAACTCTTCAACTTTTTTTCATCAAAAAAAAAAAAAAAACTCAAATTTTTTATGTTCAATTCAGTTGAACTTGCTTTGTTGTTTTTTTCTTCCTCTTACATTATATTGGAAGTTTATGTGAAGATTGCAATATATAAAGAAGTTTCTAAGATTTTTGAAATCAATTTTCTAGGGCAAAATTCATATCAGCGGAAGAAACTACAGGTGTAACATTTGATGATTTTGCTGGTCAGGAATATATCAAGAGGGAGTTGCAAGAGATTGTGAGAATTTTAAAGAATGATGAAGAGTTTCAGGATAAGGGGATTTACTGTCCAAAAGGCGTGCTTCTTCATGGTCCACCTGGCACTGGTAAAACCCTACTTGCTAGAGCCATTGCTGGTGAAGCTGGTCTTCCATTTTTTGCTGCAAATGGCACCGATTTTGTTGAGGTACTACTTTTTGTTCTTGCTCTTTTTTTTTTTGAATTGTTAGATGGGAACATACAAATGGGGCCTAAAGATTACAGCAAATCTAGGCTATTTGTAGCATGATTTACTTGACTCCATTTTTTCTTGAAGTTGTTAGCTTTCCTTGCTCTTTATCATCTTTTTTTTGAAAATAATACCTGTCCTGAAAGCTCTTTTTATTGTATTTTCATACTAGTTGAACAAAAAAAAGATAATGTAAGTGCGTCCTACTTGTCTTTATCCAGTAGCACTGATTTTGTTGAGGTACTACCTTTTGTTACAGCACTTTTATTTGGATTGTCACATCAGAACATACAAATGAGGCCTAAAAGATTACGGTAAATCTGGGTTTTCTGTAGTGTGGTTTACTTCACCTCTTTACATGATTGAATTCGTGATGGTGTTAGTATTAGGTCCATCTTTTCTTCTGCTCGTTTGCTTTCCTTGCTCTTTATAATCATTTTTTTGCAAATAAAATCTGTCTTGAAACCTTTTTTGGTTATATTTCATGCTAATCTAACAATAAAAAACCCATACAAGTGCTGACTATTTGTTATTTTCAAAAGTTGCTTTTGTTGGAGTTTCTGTTTTTGAACAAGATGATGTTTTTGAATGAGATGTAATTATGTTTGCATGCATTGGTATTATTATGTCTTATACTATTTTTATTATATTTCCTTTTTGTTGCTGTTTTCATCTGCAGTCTTTGTACTTGCATTGTTTGAATTATTATGGATTTTCTACCTATTTACTTTTGGGGTGTTCTCTGCTCATGAGGGAGAGGAAGTCAAGGAGACTTGTCGAAGAAGTTTGCTGAGAAAGACCTCGAAGGAGGTTAATTCATCATTAAAGTTGTTGTCAAAGAAATCAATCTTTGACCAAGGTTTGAACTTGAGGTTTGAAAACTGTATGAAGGCATACCATGAATGAAGGCAAGGGATCCTCGCACGAGGAAGATCTCAAAAGTGGCAATCTTCAATAAAACTTTTATGAACCTTTGCAATTATTTGTTCGTCTATTTTTCAAGAAGGGGTTTCCTCGAAGAATTGAATCGATGTTCTAAAAGGCCCAAGAATTTCAAAAGGTTTTGTAATATTAGCCACAACAACCTTTTATGGAGTTGTTGTGGGAGATCTTCTACATTCAGATAGTGATGTATAGGGCATTCTTGGGAGCTAAGACCGTTATTTTACTCTTTGTAGTTGCAATGTGGATATTGATGCTACCATTGAGGGTTACTTTACTGGAGTGATGCTAAAGATTCATAGAGAGCATCTGGTGGTCAACTATTGAGGGGAGAAGTTTAACCGTGAGGATTTGAACGTTGGTAGTCCAATCTTTAGAGACATTCAACCGATTAATTAGATGAAAGGAGATTTGTCTGTTTCCTTTAATGTAGAGTTTCAGGTGGAGGTCTTTTTAGTTTTGATGAATTATTGAAGAGAACAGCCAAAATTAAGCATTTGGTTTTCCAACTAGTTGGGAATGTAGCATCCTTAGTTCATTAGATATCCTACATAAAGTATTGCGCTATCTTCAAGTTAGTGAAAGATCTTAGTAGAATGCTTTTTGTTTTCTCTTGTTTACTTGTCAAAATGTGTTGTTGCGAAATTTTGAAATTTTTTGACAAGGTTTTCAATTTTTTTTAATTACAAGCGGTATCAGAGCCTTGGTTGTCTACTTGAAATAATGGATTCAGTGATGTCTAACGGGATGGTCAACATCGGCAATAAGAACTACAATGTCGAAAAGTAGAGGACTACAATGTCCAAAAGTAGAGGATTTAGGACTTCCTAGCATGCACGAAGTCGTAGGTGTGGATGGACTTACACGTGAATGCAGTGTCATACATCTTGATGTGGTTGGATGAGGGATATTCCCTTGGTGTTGGAAGAGGTATCAACCCAATCTTTGTGGAAGGCTTGTACTAAAAAAAAAAACTACTTGCAATAGGACTTTCCTTACTAGAAGTTTGTCAACATGAAATTTTGGGAAGGAACCTCTATGTTTAAGCTTCTAAATCATCTTACAACATTAAAGATGATGCAGTTCAATGATGAATTGTAGGCTCGGCTACTGCTAAGTTCTTCGCCAAAGAGCTAGAAACTCTCATGGTCTCCCTCACTAACTCAAGCTCGGATGGAGTTATCCATGAACCTTGTCACCTTTAGCTTGTTGGCAAGGAGAAAAGGCATTTGTCCCAAGGGAATTTGAGTAGCGAGAGCCTAATTGATGAAGGAGAAGGAGAAGCCAGGATAGTGGAAACTTCTTGTAGTATTACAAAATCTTAAGAAAACTTTGCATCCTTGAATGAACATTCAACTGATGTTGTTATAACAAGTTAGGATACCTGAGGAGGGATTGCCACAAACTGAAGAGTGATCATAATAATAAAGTGGGAAGACCCATAACTTTCTCTTCAAGCACTATCACCACTGTCATAGTTGAAGATCAGCTCCTTTTGATATTAACATTGAAGAAAGGCTTGAGACATAGTATGGGTTGACTTCAAAGAATCATGCCATTTGACAAAGCAAAAATAGTCTTTTTCAACTTGTATGATGTCCTCTTTGGAGTTGTCAGGATAGAGAACGACAACATATCGAAGATTTTTGACTAGGGTCGTGGTTAAGACTAGCTAGCTTGCAAGTTGAGGCTAATGGACGTTCGAAATTCCTCAATTCCGTCTCAACCTCATCAGTGGTGAAATGTTGTTCACTTTGTAAGCTTAAGGCCAAAGTCTGTTGCAGTTTTTTGGCTGGAGTTACCATAGAAGAATTCGAAAAAATAATTGTGGCACACGTATACCATATAAACGAGAGGGCCCTAGATGTCCTTGGAAGAAGGAGCCTTGTGCTATCCCTCGAAGATAAACCCGACCATTGTGTTGGTTGTCTTACAGGAAAGCAGACATCTAAGAGGGAAGAAACACCTAGAGAAGGTGTATACTATCGAATCGGTATGGGTTTAGAGGAGGGGGGGTTGAATAGACCCCCATTTAAATTTTTTTTTTTTAAAGATAATTCTTAAATTTTCTTATGTAAGATTTGTGCAATAAAAACTATAATAGCACAATGGAACAAAGCAAAAGCAACAAGCAACAATAAAGAAAAGAGGGAGCACACCATATAACACAGTTCACCTTGACCTTGAGTCTATGTCAACCCCAACCCAATAATCTATCCAACATGTGTAATCGCTCTTTTAGTCAAAGGCAGAGAAACTCGTACTCCTCTAGCACTTAGCTAAAGGCCCTCCTCATAAGCAAGTGAGAGCTCTAACTACTCCAAGCCTAGCGTGGATGCTTTCCATTTTTTATAGTATTAGTGATAGAAAATTTCAGAAATTGCAACTAAATAACAAAAGAAATGAACTCATTTTGCCTCCCAAAGATTCTCTTATGTTCAAGAGGAAGAGTGGATGAACACTTGAGCACTTAGATCTTTAATCCCTTCATTAAATCTCCAGTTATTATTCTTTGATCACTTAAGAGCTTGGAGATCTTTAATCCCTTCGCTAAATCTCTAGTAATTATTCTTTGATCATCACTTGAGAGCTTGGACAAATTGGATGGTGGTTGGGAGCAATTAAGAGAGTAGAAAGTTAAGAAGGTGGTCCCAAAACCAGCCAAACAGCATTTATATGGTTGACCATAATGGCTAGTTGAGCTACTGAAATGCAGCCTATGATCGATCAAGTGATGGATCAAAGAACTAGCCATTATAGCCCAACTATTATAATTCAAATAGTTTTGATCAATCAAAGCTCTTTGATCGATCAAGAGCTGCAGCAATGCCGGAATGCACCAACTTTAGATAAACCGGCTAATCAATCAAAAGAAAATAGAATAAAAGAGATAAGTTAGCAACTATAACTACACTGATGAATCAAAACAACTTTCACATATTCGAAGTATTGAAAATGAGCAATAACTAATTGAGCAATCATAAGTTACATAACATTGAGTAATCACTAATCATAAGTTACATAACTGATAATAGCAAGAAGTTCTAACTTAAACTAAACATCTCTCCCCTTTTACCATACATCGAATGACCAGGGAGGAGAGCGAGTAATGGAAATAAAAAGTAGCTTGGAACAATAAGGGTCTTTTAGAAGCAAAAGAGTTGAATAGAAGAAGTAAAAGTAAAGGATGTGGAGATGCAAAGGACTATGAGTCATCAGCTCCTTGTTGAAGCAAGTCCAAGACATATTGTTGGGTCCTTTTGACGGATCTCAAGTCCTCTTTAATAGATCGTTGATCATATATGGTGTTGCGATCAATTATCAAAGAGTGTATATCATGTTATTGAGTTTTCCTTTAACACGTCTTAGGAATTGTAGTGTCTTCCTCACCTTTCACTTGTCTTCCTCTATTAGTGATAGTAGGAGAGGATCTTCACTTTATAGCTCAAGATCTATGGGTTTTCTAAATACACTAGTGTCTTTACCATATTGCTAGGTCAATCTTGAGACCACCACTTTAAGTCTTGTTTGGGTCATATTGATCTTGCTAATGACATCAACTGATGTTTTGATGTGGTTGGATCCTTGGTAACTTTTTAATTCGGGATGTACCAAGGAACCCATGATGACGTGGTAGAAAAGCATAAAGATGATGATTACCTTTCTGGGCAAGCATCGCTCTTGAATCTAGGAGAATAGTTGGAGCCCCAGATTGATTGAAAGATGATACCATGGCATACATAAGATATATGTGGTCAGAGAAGGCAATCCCATTAATCCCATTCCTGACAGGCAAAAGACGGTCTTTCACAAAGTGAGATCGATGTGCTCGAGAGGAATGTATTACCAATGCCCCAGTTAGTCCTATACATATGGCCCGCGATCAGGAAAAGAATTGCAATAGCTAAATGATGATGTGCAATATCACTCAGCCAAAGACCCCCTGTTATTGGATCTAATCCTCCACGAACCGTAGTTGTAATTGAACTTGGTGCAAGATAGGTCAGGTTGTATTCGATAATAGAGTCTATTTCTTATTCATATTTCATATTCAATAAATAATTCAAGCACGATGATTTTATATTGGAATATGTAATAAGATAGGTCACGATGATTTTATATTGGAATATTGCTCTTGAGAAGTCCTATAGCTTTAGATGTGGATTGTTTTAATTTATTCATTAATTTTTCAACCAAATTTTTCAAATCGTTAATAGAAAAATCATCACATACCTTAAGCTCTTTTTCAGTCACTTGCTTCATTTGAGAAGGCCATTAAGGAAAGTCGCAACTTGTTTCTCTAGGTTTGCTATACTACATGTTGGTTTTCTAACATAAAAGTTTTGACCTAACAGATGTTTGTTGGTGTTGCTGCTTCCCGAGTTAAAGATCTTTTCTCTAATGCTAGATCTTTTGCACCCTCTATCATTTTTATTGACGAGATAGATGCCATTGGCAGCAAGCGTGGTGGGCCTGATATTGGTGGGGTAAGACTAATGCTATACATAGATCCTTGTGCTTGTAAATGTACACATTGTGCTTACCATCCTTATATCTGTGTTTTGAATGTCAAAACCCTAATATTCTTTTCATGTTTCTTCTCGATATTTATGTTAATTTTTGGCTAACTAACTGATAAATGCTTAATCTCGTAAGTAATGGTCTAGGATATTTTCACTCTTCTCGTGAGCATGCCCATTTGTTTGTTGCCTGTCCTTAATCTTATAAATGTACTCATTGTGCTTGCCATCCTTATATCTATGTTATGAATGCCAAAACCTTATATTCTATTCATGTTTCTTTTGGATATTTTTGTTAATCTTTGGCTAACCAATTGATAAATGTACTCCTTTCATGTCTATTCATGTTCCTTTTGGATATTTTTGTTAATTTTTGGCTAACCAATTGAGAAATGTACTCCTTTCATGAGCATGCTCATTTGTTTGTTGTCTTTTGTTTTTAACTTTGTACTAGAAATGATTGAGGGCTCTAGGGCTTGGATGCAATATCTGTGGCTTTAGAAACATAGTCATTGGGTAATTGACTAGCCTAGAAGGTTGAGCTATTAGGTTGTGTCCATGAATAATCTTATGCTCTCATATAATAAACAAAAATACAAATAGTGAAGTACAATAACCACTATAACAACTAAGTCTTTATTCCGCTGAGGTCAACTATATAAAGGGCTCAATTGGAGGAATAGTTTTAGTTGAGAGAGAATATATTCATTTATGTGTTTGATGAGAAAATGAGTTAATTTTAATATTAGAATTTGTGGTAGATGTGAAATAAAGTTATTAAAATTTGTGATAGTTTTGAAATATTAATTTAGCTAGTTTTAGGTATGAAGTAAAAGAGCCCTTTGATTATATTGCACTATATCAAATAACAACTCCTCATTTAACACCAAGTATATAAGATCGTTTTTTATAATTTCTTACCATATCTTTTTTGGACTTCTTTTTCATCATTTTTATGGGCAAAATCTAATAACCGATCTTCCTTAGTAGAGCTTTTACTGATTTATAAAAATTTTAAATCAACAAATTTAATTGACATATTAACACAGTTTAAGCACAATTATTTCTGACATATATCTACTTGGTAAAGAAATTAATTAAATCTAGTAAATTATTTTTTAAATGTGATTTTATTGGATTTATTTTAAATTTATATTTATCAAATCACCGGATGTCAATTAAATTCAATTTAGCTAGATCTAATATTTCAAATTCATCTCAATTTGAGTCGTACTCTTTGTTGACTTGCCGAAAAGTATTCAAACATACATCATAATATCCAATGGATTTCCGTTGGTGTAATATTCTTCAGCAATATAGTTTTCTTAGATGGTACGTTTCTTAGACAGTTATTGCAGACTTTAATGTGCTTTAATGGTGAGTGAAAACTAGCATTATTTGTTAGCACTAAGGTTGCGTTTGGGAAATCTTTCTGATAAGAAAATATACTTTTTATTCAGTTGAGAGCTAAAAGCGGCATTTTGTGGAACAAATTTTAAAAAGCTAAAAACTAGCTATAATCAAAAGCTATAAAATTTTAGTTTTTACAAATTTAAAGATAAAATAAATTAACCTCAACTATTTCATAATTAATATTTATAGCTATTAATTATGCTAAATTTATTTTTTTATAATTATATTACATAAATTATAAATTTATGTACTATAATTATATATTAATCTTAAAATTAATTTCAACAAAATTACACCTATTGTAAATAAATAATTATATATATATATATATATATATTAATTATATAAATTGAATGATTAATTATATTTAATTTTGTAAAATTATCAGTTATGTTTTAAAATAATTATGCATATATATTCAATATTCTATGTTAATTCTATTTATGTTGGTCTATCAAAATAAAATTTTATGTATGTTGAGTATCAAAAAAATGATATAATTTAGAATTTATAATTATATTTATATATATTAATTAAGAGCTATAAATAAAAAATATATATATACGTATATATATAATCATTATCTATCAGTAATATAAATAGAACTAAAGTTTCTTTTTGCATGTTCAATTTGGTCAAAAACATAAGCTAGCTATTCAGCTTAGTAGTTTTCATCAAACAACTTACTTTTTTTTTTTTCATCAAACAACTTACTATTAACTGAAGCTTCTCACAATTATTTGCGAAACAGAAAAATTAACTTATAAAACAGTACCTTTGGTAAAGCTATAAGATGAAACAGTTTTTGAAAATCTAAAGCAATGCCAGAGCTTAAAAATGTCACAATGCAAGGACCAAGGAATGCTCATATTTATGTCCTTAATTTCTTCGATATGCTCTTCATCCACAATATTTCTTTTTTTTTTATCCTATTGTTGCAATCAAGTTAGCCTCGATCGTAGAAAGTGCATTGCACTTCTACAGCTAGGAATATCATGCAACCACTGCTTCTCTAAATGTAACCAGATATCCTAAAGTTGTCGTCCTCATGTCATATTAGTTTTCATCTACATTAGAGATTCCAACCATCTTTGGCGGATAAAGGAACACTGAGCAGCTGTCAAATGGATCTTTCAAGAATTTCGAGGCACCTGAAAGATGAGTCTTGCTTCATACATACTATGGTATACATAAGCCTTCCAACTGCTAAGTAAGGAAATTTCGATAGTCTCCGTCCCTTTATCTGTAGGAGGCACTTCCTAATGAAGGGTTGTAAGTGCTTGCCTAAAGGGGTTGTATCCAGTTTTGCTTTATTCGTGTTGAATCTTTAGAGAATTTTCTCGAAGTAAGACTTCTACAAGAACCAAAGCTTCCATGCCTTCCGGTCCCTCTACAACTTCATGCCAAAAATCTGCTTACTATATCAAAGTCCTTCATGTTGAAGACCTTGCTATGTTTATCCTTCAGCTTGTTGATCTCTTTGACGTTACTTTCACAATCAATATGTGCCTACAATTGCAGGACCATGAAGCTCATTGCCATTGTTTTTCAGATTAAACCTATGGTTTGAGGGCATTCATTAGTAGGTAGAATTTTCTTATTATGTTCTCTATGACACATTCAAACTTCTTTGAAGATTAGTCTGCATACTAATGAGAAAAGCTATGTGCTCTAGAGATGAAGGTCAGTAAGTATATCAGGCTTATCTAATTTAATTGAAGTTTTTTTATGAGACATATTGAAAATTTGATTTTTTTTTCCTTTAAGGAGTTGCCTCGAAGACTTCAGAGTGCAAATCCCAATAGTTACTTGCCATTTTCTTATTAAGGAATAACAACTTGACCATTGGATTGCTCAATTAGAGCGATGGGGCAAAGGATGACTCTTGGCACGATCCCGTTGCGATTTTCTTATTAGTGTTTGTTATGAGCCACGAGTCCTCTCCTTCTAGGACACTCGAGTGAATCAGGGGAAATCAGTGAGAAACTCTCCTCGGCTTGTGATGCTATGCATAAGCCTGTCATCAAAAATTGAAGTCTTCGTTGAGATTGGACTCTTCAAAATGATAGGAATCTTCGAAGAAATTGAGTTTTTTATGGTGGAGCTAGAATTTTCAAAGGAGTTAAGCATTTGAAAAGTTTTGAGTTTTCGAAGTGATGTTGACCTTCGAGAATATAAAAGTTTTTGGAATGTAACCTTTGGAAACTTTGAGAGCTTCTAGGAAGTCGACTCTTTAAGAAGTGGATTTTTTAAGGATTGGAATTTTTGAATAGTTGTTTTGTTGGAGGAAGGTGTTCTGTTGCGGATATCTTTAACCTTCATTGAGCTATTGTTTGTTGCAGATGATGGGTTTTCATCAACCCTCCATCGATCAATTTTTAGAGGTTGAGTTATTTCCCTTTAAAGCTCTAAAAAGATGATTTATGTTGGTTTAATTCAATTTTATCCTTCATATTTTCTTTTCTTGTTAGTTTTTTCTAGAAGGATGAGAGTTTAATATGGTTTGCTTTTTGCAGGCATTTTTAAGTTATGGTCCTTATGAAAATCATGTTCAATTTTTATGTTCTTCACTTTGGACTGAAGTTTCCAGAGGAAAATTTGGTATTATAATGCTAAAGATAGTGGCATGGCGTAGTTTATATTATTTGAGGCTTTCATCATCCAAGCCTGGTGGGGGGGGGGGGGGGGGGGGGGGGGTAGTAAGCTCAAAGACTAATGTTGACTCCACTCAGTACAATGTGAATGGGGCAGAAAATTCGACTGAAAGGGTTAGTCTATCACAAGTTGAGTAGGATAGATTTTTCTCCTTGAGCTTGCACACAATGATCTTTGAATTTGCAGGTCATTGACCCATCTTTTATTTGTATTAGTGTGTCTGTTTGTAAAGGTTAACTTTAATAAGATTTAAATTAGACTTGAATGAGGATTTGTTTTATTGAGAGTTCTAAGTGATGTGAAATAAAGTTGGTTACTATGTTAAGATATCTAAGGGGTGTGATAAAGTTATTATTTTGTATGTAGGATGTGAAACAAAAATTAATTTTTTATTTTAAAACATGTGTATGATATGAAATCTATTTAAATTTAAATATAAAATTATAACTATTGTAGGAGGATAGAGGATGATATGTTGCACTGAGGTGGAGCCTGATCCGCTTGTCAAACATTTTTTAGGCATTTGCTTAAGTTATTCTTTTTAATTTTTTTTGTCTCTTGAAGGAATACAATCTCCATGTTGGTTGTAGTTGTTATATGTACAGTGGTTCTCATTTGTTAGTTGATTTTTTGATGGATGGTTGGGAATTCTTTGTAAAAGTTTACCTTGTTTCCATTGAAAATGTGTTTTTCAATAATTTGTCATTTTAGTAGATTTTATCTTTGAAATTTTCTTTTCAATGGACCTCTTTGTAAATTTTTCTTTCTGATGGAATCTTCCTTCAAAGGAAGGCAAGTGCTTCATTTTAGTTTGTCTTGATTTCCTTTAAACAGGTGAGCTCTTACAAAGAATTGATACTTTTGATGGAGGACTAGATCTTCTTATGAAGTCCTTTTCATTCTTTTTCCTTCTTTTCTTGTTGATCATTTAGAGTCATTTAAAGTTAATGCAAACAAATAACCCCCAATAAATGAGTGTCTTTGAAGACGGGATTCATTTATTGGCCATTGCATTATTTCAATTTGTTCTTCAAGTTCATTGTCAATGTTTTGGCTTCCTTTAGATTGGCCACTTGAAGAACCAATTGAGGAAAAGATTTGCATCATTATTACTCACCATGCCTTTAGTTCAAAGCTGATTTCTTTAGCATGCTTTGCATTAAGGAGGGATTTGTTGGAAGGTAGAGATATTTTTCAGTTTGGTCAATTATTTCCTTGCTATAAGGTACTTCTCATTGAAGCCATTGCCTTATAATCATCCCTTAGACTCCTTTTCCTTGTATTGTTGTGGAGAGAAGTGGGTAGATGATGTTGGCCATAGATTTTTATCCTTCACAGGATGTTAAGGCTTGAAAGCCATTCCTGATCTTCTTTTTCATAATCTTCTTTAAGAGCGAGTGATTATGGTGGGGACACAGATCAGCATCGAATTGGATGGCTAGGATGACGTCATGTGCTGAATCAAAATTCAAATTCAAATTAATTAGAGCTATTAGAGATTTCCATATTAGCTTTATTTAAATTTGATTTGATTTAATTCAGAGCATATCTGGAAGATTTGAAGACTCACCACATTTGGAGCTGATTTTATTTTATTGTAATAGAATTAGTTCCATTTTTTGCTTTTATTTATTTGGTGTTTTATTTTCTGCATTTAATATTGTATTTTCAAATTTCTACATGGGAACTCTCTATATAAAGAGGTCGCCTTGCATTGTAAGAGATAGAGTATTTTGATGAATGAAATTATGTTTGAGTTTTTTCAGAGCCTAGATCTGGGTTAAGGGGTCGATATTCCTGTGAAGGAAAGGGTAGGGTTAGCCTTTGGTGAGAATCCTCAAATTAGCCTAGTTATTCACTTTTCAAAAAAAAAAAAAAAATCTTTCCTTTCTTCATCTCAACCAAAGTCCAAGTCCCTTGATGTAATTTTCCCACCCTAAAATTCATCTTTGTTTTCTCCGCCAGCTCGGGAATCTGCGATCACCCGCCTGCTGCTTCGCCCACCTCGCTCGCATCTCCGTCCTCCAGCCGGCCCGCCGAGCATCGGCGAGCGCCGGCAAATTTGTCGCTCCTCTGGTCGCCCCATTCCACCGCCGGCTACGCCCCTCGCCGCACGCCCGCCCGCTTGCCGCCCGAGCGCCCGCCCGAGCGCCCGTCCGTGCGCTGCCTGAGCTCGGGCTCCCCCAAGCGCAGCCCGCCCGCGCCCGCCCGAGCGCTGCTCGAGCGCGGGCCTGGCAGTCCGCAAGCGCCCATCAGCCCGCGCTCGCGCCTGTCAGCTCGCGCGCCATCTAGTGCTTCCGTGCCCTCCCGCGCGCCGCCTGGCACCTGCTCGCGCGCCCGCCTAAGCTGCCCACCCGCGCGCCCGCCTAAGCCCGTCTGCCCACGCGCCCGCCTGCAATCGCTCGCGCGCTGCCTGTGCTCGCGCTCTCACTCCGTTTGCGCTTTGTTCGTGCGTCGCCCTCGATCAGATCGGATAAACATCGTCAGGGACTCTTCTCCGATTTAAATCGCCGGTAAATTCTTTCCTGAACCTCACTAAGCTGATTATTTGATTTCAACACAAATTATTCGCTTGACTTGGATTATTTATTTGGCTCTAATTGTGTGACCCGATATTTCTTGTGTGTTAATTACTGTTGAATTTAATTGTGAGACGTCTGTCCTAAATTCTTGAATCTCGGATCTGATTTATTGAATTTAAATTGACGCCCTAATCTAAATTGATAAATTCTTATTTATTATACGCTCCAATTTAATTTAATTTTAAAATATCTTAATTTACGGGATTCAAAATCTTATTTATCATATAATTTATCGATAAAATATTTTTCTCTTAATTAAAATAATTTGCTAATCAATTTTGCTGAATATAAATATAAAATATCATTTGCAATTTTCTTTTTCCGTCTCGCATCAACTTGGTATCAGAGCATGGTTGAAATATGGTGCATTTAAGCATATTTATTTTTGTTTGCATATGCCCACTAGGTCTAGCTTCTCTATTCCCATGGATCCCAAATTAGAAGCTATGTTGATCGAGCTTATCGCAAGATTTGACCGCATATCCACACATAATAAACAACATGAGCCTAGATTAGTACCAATTGCTCCAATTCCTACTCTCATTGCCAGACCTATTGAGACTATAGGTGACCAATCTGGTTTCTTCGTACAAGGAGTTTTGAATGAGTTCTCCACGGAGACCTTCATTCTTCCTGAAGCATTGGAACTTGATTCCTTAGCTATATCCATTTATATATCAAATCCTAGTTTAGCCGAAGAGTACGAAAAGTACGAGGATGAGATGCACGAGGAAGATAGCTATAGGATAGAAGTTGAAAGTCAAGTTGAGAAAGCAATTATAGAGCTGAGTCATAAAGAAGAGCAGATCATAGATTCGATAGAGGCTACTAAATCATCTTATTGTGGTGATAACACTATCGATCATATTGAAATGATTATATGTCATGGTCGTTCTGAGGTCAATAGGTTTGATTTAGTCGAGTATACCCATGCATATCCTCGATTTAGTAAAAGCTCGACACCTATAGACCAATGTAGGCAGATGGTGCATGAAACTGAGTGGTTGGCTACGCGAGCATCTAACTGGTGTGCTATACAATTCGCCAGATATTTCTGGAGAACGTTATGACACCTATTAGGAACCGCATCTCTCGTGATTCTAACCTATTCTCCACATGCCTATAATCAGAATTAATTATTCAGTAGGCACTAGTAGTGTCATCAATCAAGTCTGCATACATTTAATTTTCCTTTCATAATGTAGGATTGAGTCTAGTCAGTATTCGTATTTGCATTTTGTTTTTGTTCATTGCATGTGTCAGTTTTTTATTTATTTATAAAATCAGTAAAATTATTGGTGAGCTATTATAATTAAGTGTAGAAAAAATTTCTAAAAAAATATTTTATTATGATACTTTAAGATAATTAAATCTCTAAATTAATTTATTTTAAAAATTTTATTAAATTTGGTCAACTGAATACGTTTGAATATTATTATTAGATCATGGGAATAGTTGATACTTTCAATATTTCAGATCTATTGGTTATCAGGACACAACAGTAATACCTAGTGAAGCAATGACCTTTTATTCCCTTTGAATGTTGCTTTACCCACGAGAGTCCACAACCAAAATCCACCTCAATAATTTTAGAGCCAATTGAATAAATTTGTTGAGCAAGTAATTTTAATAGAATTCAATTATCAGTGATATTTGGTTCGATGGAGAATTTTACCTTTTCAGGAGGCTGTTACAGTTGATCTGACCCACTCGGAGACACACGAGTCGCATGACCCATACTCGACGGGGTCGAGTTGCGCGCGACCGCCTGCGCACCTCCCCGCACGCCCGCCTAAGCCCGCACACGCGCCCGCCTGCGATCGCCCGCGCGCCTCCTGTGCTCGCTTTCTCGCTCCGTTTGCACATTGTTCGTGCGTCGCCCTCGATCAGATCGGATAAACATCGTCAGTAACTCTTCTCCGATTCAAATCGCTGGTAAATTCTTTCCTGAACCTCACTAAGCTGATTATTTGATTTCAACACAAATTATTCGCTTTACTTGGATTATTTATTTGGCTCTAATTGTGTGACCCGATATTTCTTGTGTGTCAATTACTGTTGAATTTAATTGTGAGACGTTTGTCCTAAATTTCTGAACCTTGGATCTGATTTATCGAATTTAAATTGACGCTCTAATCTAAATTGATAAATTCTTATTTATCATACGATCCAATTTAATTTAATTTTAAAATATCTTAATTTACGGGATTCAAAATCTTATTTATTATATAATTTATCTAGAAAATATTTTTCTGTTAATTAAAATAATTTGCTAATCGATTTTGCTGAATATAAATATAAAATATCATTGGCATCCTTTTTTCGTCCCGCATCAGACTAACTGCTTGCATTCTTTTCCGTTGAAGCGATCGTATTCCCCTTTTTGTGGTCATGACATGGGCGTGGGATATTCTTTGTTGCTGCATGAATAGTCATCACAAAACAAGGATTTAAAGCGCAGTGTATGTTTCTCTGTTCGATTATTACTATTACTACTTAAAGCACCATTATGTCAAGGTCTTGTTAAGCTGTGGAATGTTCACACAAATACTTGTGTGATAACTGGCGATGAAATGACTTTAACCCTTTGGAAGCTCAAGAACACCTTCGGTTTACCAATTTTTGGGAGGCCTTACGATGCAGTCTTTTCTCTAGATGTTTTATTTGACGACTAGATCAACTCTTGGAAAGTTTGTTTATTGTGAAATTGTCTTGGAAGTTTTGAAGATTATGCAGGACCATCAAAACAACTACTTTATCTTTTTGGATTACTCTCTTCCTAATTAGGTCTTCTCAGAAGAAGTTCCAATATTCTTTAATTATGATGCCGACATCATAAATTTCAATCCCACTCTTTTGGTGGATGATTCATAGATACTGCAGCATGTATTTCGAAGGAATATTTTTTCATTGGACTTCTTTCTTCCGTGTTGTGCCATTTTGTGTTCCCTAATGAATATATGTTTTAAAGGCAGAAGTTTTAATTGACTTTGGCCCAAGGAGAGTACCTTTCTCTGTTTCTAGCTTTTTCGAGTAGTTTCTTCAAAGGTCTTCTTACTTTACTCAGTAATGTTTCTTTTTCTAATGATCATAGCACTAATCTTCTTCGGTATTTTATCCTTGCTGGATAGAAGCTCATGCTTAGAAGAGCTTGTATTTGTTCACGTGATATCCACTCCTACTTTTCTGAGGAGAGTTTCCGTTTTTGTTTGAATTAGTTGGGGCCATGCATGACAAGGTGATGGATAGAGTTCATTCTTCTTTGCTCCTTATAATTGGCATGATCGCTTAATGCAGAATTTTTAACTTGGTCTTCCTGGAATTTCTACTTCTTTCATAAGAATGAAACTCCTGGGCTCACTGAACACAGGAGATGTGCCACCTTTTTTTGTTCAATTCCATTATTTCTCTCCTTCGTGATGTGTTTTTTAGTTGACATCTTAGCTTGGGTCTTTTATTGACATGATGATCAAATTTTCTGTTAGGTTGAAGGCCATTTGGGATGTCATTTTGGTCATGGCCATAACCAAAATCCCTTCAACTCTTTTTAAAAAATAATAAGAAGAATAAATTTGTAAGATGAGAAATAAAGTTAATTCGTCATATTAAAATTATATAGGATATGAAGTAAATTTAATTGGTGTATTAAAAATTGTATTAGATGTGATATAAAGATAGTTTTTTTTATGTTAAAGTTTATGTATTGAGGATGAAAAATAAATTTTTATTTATTTTAATGTTTTTAAAAACTGAAGATTATTTTGGCTATGATTATGGTCAAAATGACATGCAAAATATAGATTGAAGTTATATATTCTAGTCAATGCAATGCATTAATTTTAATATTTTCATATAACTCCAGAGGACTCTGGCTGCATGTTCTTTCTAGCACTAAATCTCCACTTGATGTTTCTTCACTTATCATGTCCAAAAAGGTGAAGATTGCTCGTAGGCCTTGGGCTACCATGTTTTTTTTTATTGGTATCGACTCAAAATTATGGTTGATGCTAGCTAATGAACCAACTGGAATTTCTTATAACCCGTTGGCTTGGTTTGCAGCTCATGGAAGCAATATATATGTAGGGGCGGTTCTCACATCCCTCACATATCCCAACATAATAACTAACTTTATATCACATCCTTCACACACCCCAACATAATAACTAACTTTACTTCACATCATTCACAACTTTCAATAAAAAAATATCTCTATCGAAGTTTAATTTTAACCTTGTTAAATTTTACCTTACAAACAAACAGACTGATATATTAAAAGGGATAGAAGCCTGTCACTAGGGAATTTCATATTGTGACAATGTAGCAAAGGCATGGAAGCCTATTGTCAGGATTGAGTTGCAACAATCTGTTCAGAGGCACATGAGCCTATTGTCAAAGATTGAGATGCTAGTAACATATTTATTGGTGGGTTAGCCTGCTGTTAATGTTAATCTGCTTAGAGAATTCGGGTTGATGACAGGTCTATGAGAATGAAGGGAGTGCATATTTGTGGAAGGATTTGGATTCCTTTGGAGGTTGGGTTGAATTTGTAGGGAATTAGAGTTAAAGCTTGGATATTGGTGCTTGGATTTATTGGCAAACTTGTTTCATTGAGGTTTAGGGGGCATTGGGAAAGTGAATTCTAAGTTATTTAACACTTTCATTTCATTTATGGAAATTAGGACTTTTTTCAAGAAGGAAATTTAGGGGACTTTGCCAGGGATTTTACTGAAGTGAAGGATTTAATTTTGTGAGGTTTGTGTTTAACCTATGGATTTGGTTGAGGTCCTAATAAAAGATTTGATTTGTTGTGGTAGAGTTTCAAACACATTAATGTTCACTTCAACACTTGTTCAATTGAAAGATCCTCATTTAATGTTCTGGGGATTTGGAGGAAATAAATATTGATGATAGATTCCTTGGAAGAGTTAACTCCATTAAGAATGGAGTCTTCGAAAAGGCTAATCCTACTTGGGAAGCAAGGAAGTTCTTTGAAGGATATTGACATCAAAATTTTCAAAAATAAGATAAAGGTAGAGCAAACACTATTGTTGATTCAAAGCTAAAAGAAGGCAAAGCAAAGGAGCATTGCTTGACCAATCAAAGATGCAAAAGCCATCCTATGAAAAAAGTCGCCTTGTGAAAAAGTTGCTTTGCGAGGTCACTAAAAAAAGGTTTGAAGAAAATCTTTTCGAAGATCTGGGAAGAAAATCTCTTGCGAAACAAACCCCTTCCTAAGATGCTCTCCGAAAAAGAATCTTCAAGAATCGCATGTCACTTTCAACCTGTAATTGAATCGCTAATGTACTGCACTCTGGATCATTGTCTCGCCCACTTGCCAAGGAGAGCCACTAGTAAAATGGATCTCATAACAAATTCTATGCGGACAATCTCCTAAGAGTGTGTTGGCAGTACACGTTATCTCAATCCATCATCATACTACGCCTGTAAATATCTCCAACGGAGGAAGAATAAGGGTTCAGTTTGATTTGTTCGGCGTTTGCAAGGGGAAAGAAGGAATTCCTAGACTAATAGACTCCAAAGAAGACTGGTGGGGCCCCAACTACACCGAACCCCTCACCTTCTAAAACCTTCTTCTCTCGAACCCTAAGAATTTTGGTCGCAAATCTGCATGAAGCTCAAGTTCAGCAGAGTCCAGCATTCTTTAGGGGAAAACCTGGAAGAAGTTAGCGTATCATGTATGTTATTGTGAGTTTCCAAGCTTGAATGGTTGTCCCAGATGCCAATCAACTGTTATATCAGCAATAGTCTCTCACTTGGTAGCACTAAGCTTCAGTGATGATTGAATGCAAGCCATATCCTATAGCGTTATGTTACCGAAATGAACTCTAAATTCAGCAGAACTCGGTAGAAAGCCCTAAAACCAC
The DNA here is from genome assembly GCA_002786265.1 of Apostasia shenzhenica. NCBI lineage: Eukaryota > Viridiplantae > Streptophyta > Magnoliopsida > Asparagales > Orchidaceae > Apostasia > Apostasia shenzhenica. Next base: position 5,889,228 of record KZ451982.1, read on the forward strand.
TAAGTCTAGAAAGAAAACTAAAGAAAATACAACAAAACCTTTCTGAAACTGAGACATGAACTTGAAATGAAGGCTCTATGGAAATACTGAGTTCAGAATTGAAAACCCCTTGGAGAAACATTCTTGGAACGGAGTTTTTGAAAAAAATTACAGAAATTAAAACTCCTTTGAATAGATCCTATGAAATGAAAGGTTTCGCAGCAGAGCAGGATAACAATCAACTCCTGTGAAAAAGACCAAACCAGGAGAAAGATGCACACAAGACAAACTCCGGGACTCCTAAACAGAAAAGGGGAAAAGAACTTTCACAGAATGGCCAACAAGAAAATGCTTTGTGAAAGTGTCTCGAAAATAGACTTTTCGTAGAAACTTTGTAAACAAGAAACTTTTTGCAAGTATCCTTCAAAGAGAAACCCTATGTAGGACGTCTTCAAAAATAAAATTTTTGCAGATGTCCTTTAAAAAGAATCTCTTTATAGACACAGCTCAAGTCCTTAAGGAGTTGACTTTGCATAAGGTATTTGTTAGACTTTTGATACTGACCCCTTTATAATAGGTTTTTGTGCCCCTGATACGCTTATCTTGCAAGCTCAATGAGCCGGGTGCAGAGAAGTTAAAATAAAAATTACAAGTGGGTAAATCTTAATTTCTTAACTAGAGGAAGCCGATAAAGGAAGTCTGAGCTAACTGAGTTGGTTGAATACACACACTTGGGTCCTATTTTTCATGATCTCCCTGATTTATCGGAGTTTCCGTGGAGGAGGGAAACCCATGGCTCCTAACAAATCAATTTGTAGTTGCCCAATCGAGTGGCTTAAATGAATCGGGCCCGCGGTTGAGCTTTGGACGATGCAATCATAGGACCTTAACATCCCCTATCTCTTACCCTTATTCTTTCATTTAACTGTATCAATTTATTAGGCTTGGCTAGGTTGATTCTCCCCTTAATCAAAAATCTCATTCTTCGATGAGAAAATTGTAATTAATTACAAAAACATGCATTTGTAGGAAGTGTTACATTCTCTGAATCTGAATTTTTAGAGCTAACTCCTCTAGAGCAAAAATATGTTTCAAATTTTTCTGAAGGTGTGTTTCCATAATTAAGTTGAATCAATCTAACACACTCATCAACACTTATGATCAGAGCCCCAAGCCCACGAGCAACAACCACAACAAGAATGTTACCATTACTATTGCGGCGACCAAAACTGTTGTTGACGACAAAAGCATCATCATTCCTTGCCTTTGTAACAATAAAGGAGGCTGAATGTTGTGATTCCAAATCCTCCATGCTACTAGGCATTGAAGACCGAAGCTCATATCAAAAGGAGCTTGGTTTTTGATTGGTTGATGCTTGCCAATGGTTAGCCGTTGCTGAAAAGGAGGTTCTTCATTAACTACTCCTCCCTCCAAATATTTTTCGTTGGACAAGAGAAGCAGGCATTCGCTAGTGTGCCTGGATCGTTAGTGATCCCCATCAAGAAATTCATCATTAGTGATCCCCATCAGGAAATTCATTTTGAGAGCATATGATGCTAAAGATACCACTTCCCAAGCCATTCTAAGTAGTTGTGCTCGAAGAAAAGCCAAGAATTTTGCCAAATGAATCTGGAGGCTGGCAACTCCGGATTGGCCAAGCGAGCAGAAACCTAAATCAACAATTTTTGTGCCAAAGGGGGAACCAATTCACCACACTAAAAATTGGTGGAGAACATCCCCACGAATGTCATTAAGGCATCTGCCTGAAATAAGAAGTCGTGAAAACCACCAATAGAGGAAATAAAAGGAAGAAAACAAACTCCTAATTTCAAAATCTGCCAAGCCCTAAAAGTTGTCAAAGAAAAATTGCTCCATTGGAGAAATCGCTGATAAGAGCCTAGAAGGATGGGTGAATACCAGTGACTCCCCTAAAACAATTGTCGGGAAAGATTGGGAAAGATTGACTGGAAGATCCCTCCAAAATATACGTCTAGGTGACGCCTAGCGTAGGATCAAAATAGTCACATCGGCTCGAGGCAACCTGTCATTCTTAACGCAGTTTGCTACTATCTGAAAAGTTTGATTACTCTGTACAAGTCGTCACAAATGAAGAAAAAGTTAACTATGACTGTCTCTATTGCAGTGAACATGGTTGTCACCAACATGCAAAAGCAAGGTCGAGTGAAAGGTCTTACCCACATTCCTAAAATGGACCAAAATCTAAGTTGTTTTGGTGAGCACTATAAGATTGTCTCCACAGACAAGATCCGAACAATCCCCTTGGTGGAAGGTCCCCACCAAAACAAATGATGGCAAAGCAAAAGCCACTAAAGGAGAATGCTTTGACAAATCCTCCTTCCCATCACTCGAACAGACTGTCGCTTTGTTATTATAAAAGCAAAGGCAAATCCCCTATCCAGGAGAACTCCACCAAGGATGATGAACTTTTCTTAATAGATGCAAATAATGATGATGCCAAGGTTGATGTCAAGGGAATAGACGATGATGACCTAGAGGATTTCTCCTACCTTGGGAGTGAAGTCCATGTGATCAATACCAATGGCTTGCATTATGCATGAAGAAATGCTTTGCCCAACTTCCCAAAGACAATGAGGAAGAGGTTGAGCAAGAGGACAAAACTGAAATCCTAATAACTGGAAAACCAGGGTCATCCTTTGCATTGCCAAATCAATCTCAAATGGTAGAATAACAAACTCTACATCATCACATTGAACGAGTGAAGTTGATGTTGAAGCAGCTGCTCACCCACTTCAAGGGAATGATCAAAATGCAAAACCAAACAACAGAAGATCAAATCCCCATATCAAAAAAACCCCAAGTAATCAATGAAATGAGAATCCACCAACAAGTTGAAGCAGTTGGGAAAACCTCCAGCAGTGATACACATTTCGTCCACTGGAAAGAACAAATTAAATCGGCCACAAGTACTGAAACCATGAACTCCAAGTTGAAAAATGGTTAAAGCCCAAAGAAGATGGGGTCCAGAAAGGAAGGTCCTACCCCGCTTAGTATGATGTCATTTGCTATCTACTAAAGTACAATGTGTCGATGTTTCATCTTTTTAATGGCATTGACAATGCCCGACAATATATCGCCCAATTTAAAGCGAAAGGCTGTGACACTAGAGCAATGATATATATTTGTTTTGCCAATTCATCAACATAACTGGAATAGCCTTTGAATGGTATTTCGAACTCCCAAATGACTCGGTCATCACCGTCACTAGGCTTGGACAACTCTTCGTTAGATGATTCGCTAGCATAAGGGAACGAGTTATTCTTGCAGACTTATCTTCGGAATAGAAGGACGGGTCTATCACTATATTCGTCACTAAATGGTAAAACATGAGCCTCAAATGTGATGATCCCACAGTGGAGGAACAAGTGGTAGAACTAGGCATCACCAAATTGGAACTTGCGTTGGCAAAATTCGTCCAAACAATGTCGACGCTGACCTTCCAGTAGTTGCTCAACAAAGTGACAACTCATGAGAAGATTAACCATATCCCATATGAGAGTGGTTGCGAATGCGCGAAGCGCATACAAGCTAAAGACACAAGAAAGTCTAAAGCTGATCTCTACCAACATATGCCATCGAAAAAAGGGGGAGGAAAGAAAACAACTCAAAGCCCTCCTTTACCCAAGCTAGCACCTCATCATCATCCAGCAATGGAGGCAAGAAAAAAGAAATCAATGCTTGAAGAGAAAAAGAATAAAACATTCATTTCATGGTGACTGTCTGGAAATTGTTTAACCACATGCTCAAAGTTGGACTTTAATTCCTAAACCAATGAGGTTGGACGAATTTAACAAAACTAACAACCCACTATTGCCTCATCATCTAGCATTTGTCACTCGATCGAAGACTCATTCATGTTCAAGAATAAGGTTGAAAAGTGATACCAAAACACCGAGCTCACATTGTCAACTCAGTTGCTCAGTAGCCCTTAAAGAAGATGGTGAACATGATCACCATTGTGGGCACTTCCTTGGGTCAAAATGAGGAAAATGAAGACGAACAATGGACCCCTATCATCCTTAAGAAAAAGAAAATGAAAAAGCAGCTACAAGGAATTTCAACTGTTCATTAGAAACGTCCAACTGTACTTGTGTTGAAAAGGTGGGCTTAGGTAGTTCCTCTAGTCCCAAAGGAGTGGCCAAAATCTGCATCAACGGGGATAAGGTTGCCGAATTAAATGCATGATAATCGAGAAGGCATTTGGATCATTGAGCTTTCACGCTCATATAGCTAGAAACTATTCCAATTTCTAGAAATAACTCTGCAGATGAATGGTAGAGCAAGTGGCTAATCACAAGAATACATACTAATGCAACTTTTTTTCAGTTTTTGTGCCAGCCCACTAACCCTAGAAGAGGAACATTGAAGGGGAGGAGGCTCGACAACTTAGCGTTTGCTAGGATTTTAAGGTATATGTAGGTTTGCTTCATTCGAGTAAAAACAAAGTAGGAATTACTGTCTACAGTACCTTAAGGATTGTAGTACGACATAGAACCTATTTTATGTAAGATGATTATTGCCACTTGTTACTTGATTCAACAAAGATCGTGTTCACTGTCTCCTTGGCTGGATTCACATGTCAAACTTTGCATCTAATTGGCTCAAAAGACGACCCTAGTTCAACAACCAAGACAATATTGAATCACTTCTAATGAAACCTTTTGCTTAGTAACTAATAGAAGCGCAAAAGAACCTTTATACCTTGCACATTTATATCCATGCAGGCACTTCCCTAGTAGATTAAAGGTGGGCCAATGTGGCCCCTGCTCCCACTTGTTTACAAGTAGATATAGTTGCTATCTCATAACTGCTGAAGACCCCTTGTCCTTTTAGAAGCACATGTTCCATTCAAAAGACGAACTCTTCTCAACATATAGACATTAACTTTGAGGAAAGTAACTCCTTAAAGTTAGGTTCCACTACCTTTTTCCTTGGCCTAGTATTTCCTACTAGTAATCACAATTTCTTGTTGTTTGCGGCACAAACTCAACGTTTCCAAACAGCATCTCACATTCATGTTGCAACTATTTGTGCTTGGATTTTGCGGTATTCAGACTTCAAGGATACCCATACTTGTTGCAACTACTATCCCATAATTGCTCCATTTACAGTTCCCCAAAGTGACGGTCATTATGAAATCGATATTTCATATTTGTAAAACCTGTTTCCCACACCTCTGTTCCTTTTCTTTCTCATTTTGAACATCACTCATTCAGTTTTCAAATATTGATTTCTTCACTTCAAGGAAAAATATTGATCTCTTAAAATATTATGGATGCAGGGGTACTTAGCATTGTTTTAGTAAACATTTTTTAGATGCATCTCCTGTTTGGAAATATATTCTAGGATGTGATTGTTGAACATGAAATATCTTTTGGGTATGATTGTTAGACATGAGTTTCACTTTCTTTTTTGTTTGTTGATGGAAGAATTTCACTCTCCTGTTTAATGAAAGTTTTGATTTAAATTGACTAGGGTAGAGAAGTCAAATCCATGTAATGGCCTCCAACTACTATGGGGTTGGGTTGGATGGAACTTTGCTTCTATTGTTGTTTGGCTGCTTCACCAGTTTTCCACCATTTCTTTAAATCTATGTTTGCTTATATCAGGGAGGTGCTGAAAGGGAGCAAGGCTTGCTTCAGATTTTGACTGAGATGGATGGCTTCAAAGAATCAACATCCCAGGTATAGTACATTGTTTCAGCGGTCATGTCTTGATTTTATACGTTAACATACGACTACTATTATTTATTGCCAGGTGCTAGTTATAGGTGCAACCAACCGCCTCGATATCTTGGATCCAGCTCTGCTGAGGAAAGGACGCTTTGACAAAATCATAAGAGTTGGATTGCCATCTAGAGATGGAAGACTGGCTATATTAAAGGTAACTCCATGTTTTATTTATTTATGTATGCAAATTTAAGCTCAGTTTCTGATGTGTGCCTTGCAATTAACAGGTCCACGCCAAAAATAAATTTTTCATATCCGCATTTGAAAAAGACATCCTTTTAGAAGAAATTGCAGACCTTGCAGTAGATTTTACTGGAGCTGAGCTCCAGAATATATTGTAAAATTCCTTGCTCTCCACCTCATTGTTGACTTTTCTTTGTCTGGAATGATATTTGACACTTTCTGAAATTTACTCAGAAACGAGGCTGGGATTTTGACAGCAAGGAAAGATAAGGACTATATTGAAAGAGAGGAACTTTTGGAGGCTCTTAAAAGAGTATGTGAAGTTTCTATGCATTTAAATTATCCCTCGTAATTTTAATCAATAACAAGTTCGTCATAACTGAATTTATTGTGGTGTTGCAATTGCTGATTACACATCAAAAATAATCTTAACTGTTGTCAGCAAAAAGGAACTTTTGAAACCGGTCAAGAAGATAGCACTGCAATTCCCGAGGATTTGAAAATTAGGTTGGCTTATAGGGAAGCTAGTGTAGCAGTTCTTGCTTGTTATTATCCAGATATTCACCATCCATTTACAGAGGTTAGTGCAAAAAGTGGATTGCTTATGTCAATCGATTTTATTTATATTTTTGAGGTTCATCTCTATTAATTTCTCTATGTTTCTTTTCATTTATTGCAGACTGATATAAACACCATCAGGATTAAGCCAAATATGCGATATGCTGAATTTTCAGGAAATGCATTTTCTCGAAAATCTGATTATGTTCACTCAATTGTTCGTTCATGTGCACGTGAGTTATAAACCCCTTTTTGTCATTTCATCCCTTTTCATACATCTATGGTCTTTTAAATTTAAAAATTCAAGTTCAGTCTGTTTTAGCAAAATAGTTTATTCATATTGAAAATATTAAATTATTGCCATTTTCTTCAAGTGTCCTAACAACCTTCTAGCTGGAAGTAGAAAGTGTCATCTGGCTTCTAGAATGTATGAATTTTGATTTGTAGTCGGAGGAGACCTTCTAGGGTCTAAGCGATTAGCAGGATGAACCACCATAAAAATGGGTGAGATTGGGAGGGAACTTGGTCTCATCACCTGTAACAAGCGGGTGTGACAGGCGAAGCAATTGTCGATGCTCAGGCCATAGTTCATAGTTCATAAAAAAAATTCCAGATGAACTTAAATTTGCCATGGTTCAGCCAAGCGCCTGAATAGTGCTCTTATAGATTCAAACACTTCAAATGATATCCTAATTATTGAACCTGCCTTTTTTATTAACCTCAGCTATCAATTGACAAACAACAGCTATGGAAAATTTCAGCAAGCTCAACCATTTCCTCCATCCTCTTTAAAACTTTAATATTTTAAAGTAGAAATAACAAATAAAAAATTTAAAATTTAATTTTTCTCTCTCTCGTTTTCTCATCTCTAAAAATTTAAAATTAAATAAAATAAAAATGTTAATATTTCAAAATTATATTGTAAAAAGTTAAAAGTTAATGATTGAGAATAATCTTATAATATAATGGTTAAATTTAATAACTTTGTCTTAGTTAGGACTAAACTAGAACACTTTTACAATCTAAGGAACCAAATCAAGGTTTTTGAAAGGTTGGAACTAATTTGTAATGCCCTTTTGATCTCAGAGATTTGTATGCAATTTATCCTATTTTTATAGTATATTATTTGCATGTTATGTTAAACAAATTGTATTTTGCTCTTTTAAGAACGATGGATGAATCCATCTCACATCTACTAAAGCCAAGTGGGGCAAGGCATGGCAAGTAGCGGGTTTGGGTCATGTGAAAAGGGAACAAGGGTATGGCGGGTTGGGGCTGAAGCAGGCGCGAGGCATGGTTATGTAACGGAAAGCACATAAAGGAGCAACTATAGGCTTTCAATGAACCTTACCTAAACCTGCCCCGTACCATGCCTATGATCTAAGCCGAAGGGTGGAACATTCTTTACTCTAATCAACAATCGTAACTGTGAATTTGCCTCATTATCATACATGTAGGTTGGTAAATTAGTCAGACTAGAACTTATATTTGATTTGAGGATACAATTAACTTGATTAACTCTATTTAAGAGCTATTAGATTAGATTATGATCTACTTCAGCTTGATTCGATATTAGATTGAGCTACTAGCACCATATGTTTGAGCATGTCAAAGAACTCGCCTCACGCCATGCGTTGAAAGGCACATGGAGTCATATATTTTGCCCAATTGTTTTTGTAACCAAAAAAGTCATTCACTTCAATACAGTTTTTCAGTATGATTCAAACTTTGCGTGATCAATAATTATTTAGATTTTACTTGATTTAAGATTTTGGAGTTGATAATTTGGTTTATTAGATTCTAATTTATTATGTGATGAAGTAATTTTAGTACTTTTATGATTTCTTTATATTTTATAATTGTAAAAAAAAAATAACAAATAGTATTTATTTTTGACAAAAGGAAAGCAATGCTTAATAACTAATTGAAAATCAAGCCAAGTTTGGATTAATCCAAGATCCAAACACTTGCAAATCATGCATACCATAGAGTGGCTCATTCATCCGAAGTTCTTAGGGTAGGCTTTCACAGGATAGTATAATGGAACAAAATATGAGATGGATCGTTTGGTTGGAGCTAAAAAAACACCAAACTCCCTTTGAAATACTTTCACTAAAATTTTATATTTATTTCACATCATACACAAGTAAATGTTACAAATCATTTTTATTTTACATCAACACAAATCTTAACCTTAAAAGGTTTTTTTTTTTTTTTTTTAAAGAATAAAACTTTTATTTCATCCTACTTATTAATAAAAGGAATCAATTTTATTTCATATTTAACAATTCTTTACAATAATTAATTTTATCTCATTTCATAACATTAAAATATTTTCTCTCTATCTTAAAGAAATTTAAAACATCTCAAAAAATATACTCTTACCAAACAAGGTCAATGCAAGTCAAACCACATTATCTCGACTTGGCACTCTGATTGGGGACTTTGACCTCTTTGAACAAATTGCCATGTGAACAGTTGAGATGTATGCATCACCTAGCCCATAAACATGGTATTGGGTACTATTTTGGATGAAAAAGCAGTTTGAAAGGATATGTGATGGATGAGACTTGTCAATCAACTATTTACTTGTTTATAATTGAGGAATTGCATTATTGGAGTTTAAGCCCATAGATGTGCGATCATTGGCTTCTGACTTGTTTGAAAGCTATTCTTGGGATCACAAGTATTGTTGTACCCTTAATGGAGATTGTATCAGATAAATTCTGATACTGATATCACAAAACACCTGTCTCAACCGTTCTGACATTTTCATAAAAACATATGCAATTGTAAGCAATATAAATGGCATGGGCATTCTAAAGATTTACCACTTCATATGTAAGAAACTAGGCTCATTTGGTGTTACCATGCATTTATGCTCATGTTTGGGAGTGTGTTACATGGAGTCTTAAGGCATACACTATTGAATACTGGTTGAGATTGTCAGATTAGTTTACTTATGTATATTGCATTTTTTATTACTTTACGTTAAAAGTTTTTTCTCTTTTTTTGTTCTGCAGATCACTTACACGGTTATATGATGATTCATTCCTTTTGTTTTGTTTGACATAGCTAGGATAATTGAGGAGGAAATTTTTGGGGTTGATAACTTAAGTTGGATTTCTGCAAAGGCTACTTCTGAAACATCAAGGCATGCTGAGTACCTTATTCTTCAAACTGGAATGACAGCTCTAGGGAAAGCATACTACAGAAACCTTAGCGACCTTGTGCCCAATGTGTGTTAGTTAATCTGTGCAGTAAGGCAGTTTATTTGGATGCTTATTGCTTGTTAAATTGTCCACATACTTATTACTAACCTGTAAATTGTGAGGATTCAGCTTGCAGCCAAATTGGAAGCTCTCAGGAGTGAGTACATGCGATTTGCTATTGAAAAATGTTCTTCTGTTTTGCAAGAGTATCATTCAGCAGTTGAGACAATTACAGGCATGTTATTACAATAAATTTGCACTTTGAATTTTCTTATAAGAATTTTAATGGATAGTTTTTATTCTCTAGTTCGTAAAACATAGAGAACTTTAAAATCGAATTACATGTGGTTTGTTTTTAAAAATATTGTACTTTAAAATGACACATTTGCTGCTTTTGTAGATGTCTTACTTGAGAAAGGAGTGATCAAGGCTGATGAAATTTGGGAGATATATAGGAAAGCTCCACGAATTCCTCAGGTCTATATTGCATTTTTGGCATTGTGCACGTTTATGGGAACATGTTAATTTTGTTTAATTTAATTGCAATACTTACTTCTTTATATATTAGTTCCATATCATTGTATACAATATCTAAAATAATATTATTTTTTGTTTAATTTAATTTCAATACTTAAAATTTTATGCAAATTGCTTTTCCCCCCCTCTGACACCACCCCTCCCGCGGGCCCAACCCCCCTCCCCTCTAAATTTACCTTTTTGCCCCTCCTCCCTCCCCCCTCTCTTTAATTAATATTTTTTATTTAATTAAAATAATATAACAATCAAATTAAATAAAAACTTTAAATTAAAGAGAAGGGGGAGGGAGTTGGGGGCAAAAAAGTAATTTAAGAGGGGAGGAGGGTGGGGCCCGGGGGGGTTTTTGTCAAGAGGGGGGGAATAGCAGCTCCCAAATTTTATATATATTAATTCCACATCAATGCATACAATATCTACAAAAATTGGAAAAATGTCAAAATGATCGCCTTTGTAAATTCTTTGTAAAATGATTGTAATGTTAATTATAATTTTCAAGTCTTATTTTGTAAAGGCGTAATTATAAGTATGCTATATATACGTTCGTTACTAATTGTGTCATATTAATAAATATAAGTAGTGTCTAAAATATGACTTACACCAAACATTACAATTTTGAGATCACCCTTTATACAGTTATTCAGAAAAATAATTTACCCTATATAAGGTCAGAACTATGGCATTTTGAAGTTTCTTTTTAAAATTTTGATAGAATTATACAATTGAGTAATCTATTATTTCTTATCTTGCTATTCTTCGGTTTCACAATTCTTTCAGCAACCTGTCAGACCAGTTGATGAGTATGGTGCACTTGTTTATGCTGGAAGATGGGGTATCCATGGAGCATCTCTTCCTGGGAGGGTTACCTTTGCACCTGGTAATATGGGTTTCTGTACCTTTGGCGCTCCTAGACCTAAAGAGGTATATTTTCATACTTATGTAATTTTAAATCTCGAGTTTTCTTCTTTCTTTTGAAATTTATTTTGTCCATTCATTGTTATTTTTTCAGACGCAGATTATTAGTGACCAAACATGGAAGTTAATAGATGGTATTTGGGATAAAAGAATGGAGGAAATCAAAAAGGAAGTTTCCATCGAGATTGATGAAGATATGGAGAAACCACTACTATTATTAGCTGATTACCTTCTTTGACTGTATAGCTCGTACGTTCTAGGTATGCTCCTTTCCAACATTTAGGTTTTAGAAATACTGGATCATTGGAAGTCTGGCAAAATTGTCAAAATATAAATTTAATCAAGCTTATGCTTTTAGGTTCATGGGTTAACGGGGTTTTCTCATGATACTACAGTTAGAGGTCTTATGTTTGAGTCAGACCTCAATTTATTTCTAGCATGAGGTAGAAAAAAAGGATTAATGCTGTATTCACATTTGCCCTGTAAAGTTAAGCTTTTCTGCTTGAAGGGACACATAAGAATATGAGGACTTTATTGGACAATAATCTTGTTGACATGCAATTTCATCTTGGTGATAGAACCTTAGCTCAAATGTATAAAAAGCCTTCTCTCAAAGCATGTGATCATCTTGTGAGGTCAACTGAGTAAAAAGAAGAATACGTAGCAATGCAGATAGTACAATACACTAGAGTTTTACATAGAAAAATCTTTTAATCATGGAAAAATAATGACACCCATAAACGAATTTAAAAGAATCCACTAAGATTAAAAAGAGTACAAGTGAGCTGGATTATATGGATATGACTAGTGATCATTTTGTTTTACGTTGAAAGGGGAGTTATGCATGTATTTATACTCATTTATCATAACTACCAACATTAGGATATTTCCACATTCAATAGTTGTTGGAGGCAAGAACGTGAGGAAAATTATCCATGTGATAGCCATTGTAACGTTCCAACATAACCAACAACAAATGACCTCCACATAACCTTGCATTAACTACTTCTTTGCAGCAACCTACGGTACCTCACACCATGTCCCGTGATCTTTCTTATGCAGTACTTGTCACAAAAAATGGCAGGAGTTTGTTAATACAAACTCAGTAGGTAAAACAGTATCCAACATAAAATGAGTACAAATATCATCGCATGAACAATAATTAAACATATAACACATTATGCAATATACCTACATTCAAAGTATCATCATAATTCCCCGTATCAGTATTCTTAAAATAATACATAAACTCATACATTACTCTGTTTAGTGATGTGGACTTATCATTTTCATATCCTTTCACCTAAAAGCCTGACAAAAGTCCCTGCAGCTTGTTATTCTAGAAGCCTTGCCAGGAGCTGCTCTTTACATCGGTGATTCCACATCAGGACATCACCCAGCATACACTCCCCGCCCTCATCGAAATAACACATATAGAAAACTTTCCGCCCTCATCGGTTCTTGGCATACAAATATTCATACCACATCACCTCATAGACCAACAAATCACACGCATTTCACATGTGTAAACAAGATAAATACACATCACATCACATCAGAACATCATTTCATTAACATAATAAATCGGAAAAAATTACCTACCAAACGCTTAGAACATAACTCACAATTTCTACTCTGGCTTTCCTTCTTTCCTCTTCCTTCTTCTCCTTCTTCTTCTCCTCCCTTTTCCTTCTCCTTCTCTTGCTGCAGGCTGTGGCTGCTGCTGTTGCCACTGGGCTCGGCGGAACCGGGCGACAGAAGGCGAGCGCGAGCGGCAGAGAAAACCGAGAGGGAGAGAGAGAAAATTCCTTCTCTCTCCACACACGGCGACACGTGGAAAAAGGGGCAGGGAAGGCGGTTCAACGGCTGATCTCATCTATTTTGGATCAATTACATTTTGGTCCCTCTGTTTCCAATCTCTTATAAATAGGTCCAAAATCATTATTTTCAGGTCAAAAGCCTTCATTTTAAGTCCACATCTACTTTAATTTTAAACCTCAATTCAAATTTCGGGATGTCACAGCCATTCTAAGAATTCACAATTCTCTTCACCTTTTAGAATCTTCGTCCTCGAAATTGACATAACCATAGAGCTTCATTACACACTTTAACTTATTCTTCTCCACCTTTTTATTTGTTATACATTTTATCTTTTGGGCTTTATTTCTTAGGATATGTTTCAACTCTCTTTTCATTGTCACATGTATGTATGATCCTTAGCAATTTCTATATCCCGCAAATGAAGAGGTGCCACGCATATAACCATCTCCGAATTTGCCAAGTTACCATATCATATAACTCGAGTATAGGCAGGGACATAAACACGGTACAAAGAATTTTTTAATTCGTTGTCGAACTTTAAAACATCATTTTAATTTCATTTAGTTGTTTCAAGTCCACAAATCACATCTTGCTTTTTTAGCTTGTTAAACAAATTAAAAACTCATTAATTTTACATCATTATGTTCTTTATTACTCACTTGATTTTCAACTTAGCATAAGGAATATAAATCATTAATAATCATCTGTATTACATATTAACAAAACATCACATATTACATCTTAATTATCACTTTTTCACTTCTAAGATATTTCCTCGCTTTATTTATAAGCAGATTTGATGCTGCAGTCTTTGAATCTTCCACTAATTTATCAAACTCAGTATATTGTTGTACTTTTAGTATATTCTGTATTGGTCCAGGTAAACGTTCAACATATAATTGACATTTTTCATTCTCTGTCAGTTGTCCTTTCCCTATCTACATTAAATTATTGTTTGTCATCTTAATATTTTCTGTTCCTAAATCATCATTGATGAGTCCATAAAGAATTCTGTCCAACACGTATCATTAGTGTCAAGCAAAAGTAGGTATAATGTTGAGCGCATACATTAAAATGACTCTGTATGCACATGCCCTTTCAAGATGCACTACATAGCTTCAAAAGAATATCTAGTATGTGAAAATTTTCAACTATTGGTAAAAATTATACTTGCTTTAACCCAGGACTCCAAATTGTACACGTGCAATGTATATTTCGCTTCATTGTATGATTTATTACTCTGGATTTTTTGATAAAGTTAAACATGTCTAGAGGATATAGTGTGTCACATAAAAGGCAAAATATAGACCGGACATAAGTTGTATAAAAGCTTGAGATGCACGACATAAGGCAATTGGAAGTATATTTGGTGATAGGAAGACTCATACAAGCATTTGTACAGATACTGTGAAACATTGAGAGCAATCACGCTAGGTATATATGATTTAGAGTTTACAATATTAATACTTCATTAATATTGGTTGTCTAATTCAATATTTTTTGTCCCAAAGAACAACCATCTACTCCATCCAGAAGTTCAATTCTTATGTCTTTCGAAGTTGTTTTGGAGTTTCAGTCCAACGATTGAAGGATGGAAACATTGTGGTTCGGTGTTAAATGTTGACAGTACTTTTCTATTTGGAAAGTATCATGGGGTTCTTCTTGTTGCAATTGGCATCAATGCCAACAACGGTGTATTTCTCTTGATCTTTGCAGCTCTAGAGTTTGAGAATAAAAATTCTTGGGTTGGTTCTTAATGAATACGCTAGATTTGATTAAGCTTGTGCGAATTTGGGAGAATATCTGCATTATTAGTGACAAATACATAAGTCTACTTAGAGGCGTACCGTCCACCTCCCTTAGGCTCAATTCTGTCACTGCTTATGACATCTTAGGGAAACTTTTAAGAAATATATTCATACATAGGGTATAAATGTTGATGTTGCAGGCGATAAGATGTACATTGCAGGAAATACAAACTCATGGTCACAATTTAAGCAACAATTTGAGGACCTCAAAGCCGTTAAGGACAATATTCCTAAATGGCTGATGGACCGCAAACACCTCAAGTGGACATTGTTACACAATGATGGATATTGATAATGCAAATTCATCTTGTAAAATTTGTTAATCTATCGTTTAGTATTTTTCCAAGAGCTGTGGAACTATTAGGAGGATTACTGAAAATGCGGTAAAAGGTTTACGACTATTCAGGAAGCACGGGAGCTGTAATCTTTGACAGAAATAGTGATTGTCACTACACGTCTCCATCCACAAATATATCACGTGTTGCCATGGGGTCCTTTACGAGTTAACTGGGCGTGTGTTGTATTATTGTAGTACAGCATACATTATTATAGCAACACGTATACGGCACAATTCTGATTACTAGTTACCATTTGATGTTCACCGTGAGATAGCAGAGCTGAAACCTTCGATAAGAGAAAGGAGACGCGAAAGGCCACAAGGTGGTTGTATACAAAATACATCGGACAAGCCTGCGAGTGTTAATCCATGTACTGACAGTTACTATCACAACGGAAGTACTTAAAAGTGACATTATGCCCAGTTTTCTTGCAGGTATAACAAGAGAAGTTATGTAATAAAACAGTGAAAACTGTTTTATTACATAATTTCTTCATTTGTTAAGCAGTATACCCCACCAAACATGCACAAGATCAAAACAGCAAGGTATAAGGTATGATGCAGTCTGTCTTATGTTCGAACACATTACACTCATGATCAAAACAGCAAGGTAATATTCCCATTATGGTTGAACATATGCCAAGCATGAGATTACTAGTTTACTTGCCAATTTTTTTGCAATTGTTTCTTTCTAGTTTGGAGTACTTTGCCCTCTGATACAAGTTTTCTTCCTGCATTATTCTTTGATACCTAGCTATTGCTCTGTTTTCTGTATTAGATTGGATGTGTTTAGAGGCTATTTAATGTCTTCACATACCTTTTCTTAAAAAATATTGGTAATGTCATAGGATTAATTAAAACAACAATAAAGGTTCAAGAGTTAGCCGATATATTTTTTAAGAATGTTATAAAAATCATTGGGAAGGAGAATGCCCGTTTCCCAGTAAAAATTATCTAACATCACATAGTACGCCAAAAAATCAGCGACGCCTGCGTTGTATATGATTAACTCTAAAAAAAAGGTGAAGGACAATAAAGTGTTCGCATTGAAATGTTCTTGACATCTACTTCCTTCACAACTTCATCCAAACTTTGCGACAACTTATAAGTGCGTTATTTTCAAGTTGGGCTCCCCTCCTTTAATAATAGTTGCGTTTGTTTGTAGCATAAGCATAAATGATTTGGTTATTTTTGTCCAATTTGAGATCTATGAATTGCACTTTTTTTTATATATTTACAAAAATGGATGTCGAACTCGAGATGAAGCATCTCTCAACTTGTTGAAACTCATGATATCCAACTATTATCACAAAAAATCAAGAAGGTAAAATGAAGAGAGACAAAGAAGAGAGGTTAGAAATGCAAGTATTATTGTTTTTGCATTAAAAAGGGGGCATCTATGCATTTATTATAAAGTATATGATTAATACTGAACATATGATTTTTCATTGGCAATGGCTATGAATTACACAATGTATATAAAATTATAGTATTGCTTAACTAAGTCTGACTTATAAACAGAACACCAAAAAATTAAATAGTTATATTCACCAAAAAGTAAAATATGATTAAATGAAAATTGTTATATTTTAAATTACTATTCAAAATTTTGATGCGTGCGATTAAATGATTGTGAGATGAAATTAAATTCTTTGTCTATAGAATAAATTCCTTTAATTACTAATATATATATATATATGTATGTATGCGACAGTTTGTACACTTAAAATTATACGGCTGTCAGAAATGGTGAATTATAGCACACGAGTTTTGGGTATTTCTTGCTGTTTTTGTTTGCCAAGTCCGCATAAAAAGCATCAATAAATTTTTGATGAGCATACAATCAGCGAATTTCCTTTTAAATTTTTTAAAATTATCACTTACCCCCTTTCTCTCCTGCGATCCTCACGCACGGGTGAGGTCGCGCGGCCGCTGGCAGCTTGTGCAGCTGCACTCACGCTGTCGTGCGGTGTGCGCAACCCATCGGCAGCCGCGCGGCCACCGGCAGGTCCCGCAACCACGCGCGAGCTCGTAGATCGGGAGAAGAGCGAGGCCGCGCGATGGGTCGTGTATGCCGCGTCATTGCCAAATCTGTCAGCGGCCTTGCTGTGTGCCCAATCGGCGGCCTCGCGGCGTGCCCAATCGGCAGCCGCGCGGCCACCGGCGGGTCCCGCAACCACGCGCGAGCGCGGAGATCGGGAGGAGAGCGAGGCCGCGCGATGGGTCGCGTATGCCGCGTTGTTGCCAAATCTCCCGGCGGCCTCGTGCGTGCTCAAAGATCAGGAGGAGAGAGAGAGGCAGCCTCTCTCTCCTCTCGATCTCTGAGCACGCCGCGAGGACGTGAGGCCGCGTGACCCGCCGGCGGCCTCGAGGTCACGCGACTCGCTGGCGACATCGCGGCCGCTAGTGGGTCGCGCACGCCGCGCGTTGCCGACGTCCGCACGTCCTCGCACGTGAGCGGAGATTGGGAGGAGAGAGAGCTCCGCGCACGAAAGAGGTCGCGCGGCCTCGTGCGTGCATGAGGATCAGGAGGGGAGAGAGAGGAGAGGAGGTAAAATGATAAAAAAAGATTCATCATTCGTGCGTAAAACGTGGTGACCGCGCATTATTATGTGTTAAACTCAAGAATTTGGGTGTAATTATCCCTTTTATATTTTTCTTAATTAAAAAAATATTTTTTTAAATTAGTGAATTATTATTATTATTAGTTAATTGATTGTTTATGGTATAATTATTAAATAATTATGTAATAATTTTATAATAAAATTAATTTTAATTGTTTGTTATTCTGTAGACCTACTTACTACCTGTTTGTTGAATAATAAAACTATTATCTTTGTATTAATCATACTCAAAGATATTGTATTGTAGATCAAATGATAAACTCATCTATTTATGTTACTATTCATTTTGTGGTAACTTAATATTTATGGATGATGGATCTTCGGATTATGTTGGTGGTCATGCTAAGGTTCTGAAATTTAAATTTGGTGAAACATTAGCTGATCTAAAAAATAAAATATGTTGAGCGATGCATCTCGATGTGAACAATTATGTCGTAAAAATATTGTGCAAATATCCAGAGAAAATACGATATATAGGATAGTATATCGAATATGATGACGAATATGAGATTATGTTAGAGCGTGCGTCTCAAACGTTTGTAACACTACTTTGAAGCTGTACCATTTATTGGTGTTTTATTGCATGTGAATGAAGGAAAAATTTATTTCGAGCATACTTAAGAAAGTGTCATTATCTCAGTTACATAAGGACTATCAAATATATATCTTCCATCACAAGTTGAAGAACTGTTATGTTCTAATACACCTTAAGTTTTTATTAAATAAATATATTGTATAAGTATATTATTAAGTATATTCTTTTACATAAATTCATTTAAATCATTGTGCAGTTGCGGTCTAATATTTATGGTACTTGTGGTCTATCCACAAATTATAATGTACAAGTTGATGATGTCATTAATAAAGAAGACGATTATTAGTCAATGTACACGATAGTCTATTTCAATCTGAAAGAGAATCGAACTCCAGTGATGATGAACTTAATGAGGAGGAGAATATTCAAAGAGGGCGGGACGTTGATACTCTTCTACACAATTCTATTATAGCAGATTCAACATGAGTGCAACAGTCTAAGTCAAATAATGCTTACGTTCAATTTGTTGCAAACGTACAGGAGTGGGATATAGAGATCGATGGTGCTGCGTACTTTGGTGTCCTAAATGGGCATTTAAATTTTCAAGTAAACACAATGTTTTATTCAAAGTGAGAGTTGCAATGTTCACTGAGTGATTAGGCAATCTGTAATTATACGCAACATAAGAAAATAGTATCAAATAAATAAAAAATGACATTAATTTGTATACATGCTGTGGATAAGCTCACTCCTTGTAAATAGCATTTACAATCTCTGCCAAGAGATACGGCGTTACATAGAAAATATCTACTTTTAGTGAGTCGCATAATTGTTCTAACCTGAAACTCGACGAGGACCACCGTCAATGCACGTCTAGATTTATTACTCGCTTAGTAGAACCAGCAATGCAAGCTAAAATTTATATGCGCTCAAGTGACATCATGCACAGGTAAATGCAAAGTATGATATTAAATCAGTTACATGAAAGCATGAGATGCTCCAAGGAAGGCCATCAATACTATATTTGGTGGTTGGGAAGAATCATATATAAATTTGTACTGATATTGTGAGTGTCTAATAGTAGTTATGCCTAAAACTATTTATGACATACACAAATCTCAAATAAATAGGTTCGAATGTTTGTTCTGGAGTTTCGGTCCATCTATTGAAGGATAAAAATTCTACCAGTCAATGTTGAGCATAGATGGGATGTTTCCTTTAGGCAAATATCATGATGCATTATTAATTACTGTAGGCATAGATGCTAATAATTGAGTTTTTCATTAGTAAATTCCAAATACAATGAAATGATATTACAATTGACCTCGGCAATTTTTCATATTTTAAAAGCATTGCAGAATCAACTCATTATCAACTTTATTGAATATATCTTTTTCAATAAATGTAACCAAGCAATCATTCATCCAGAGATCACCCATCTTGTTTTGTAGTTGATTTTTCACTATATTCATTGCTGAAAATGTCGTTTCTCCGGTTGCAGTGGCAACTAGAAGTGTTAATACTAATTTTATAAGCAAATAGACTAATGGATAAATGATATGTCTATTTGTTTCTACCAATTTTTCAGCAAGATTACCAATTCCTTTCAAATGAGCAAAGTCATTACTGCTGCGCATATCAAATATATGATTTTCAAGTTGATTATCAAGCTTCAAAAGATCAACTGAAGAGAAATCCGGTGGATAAAATCAAGCAAGTTTAGCCAACTTAATTTTATCGAAAGCAAAAAATAGATTGTTTGGGTTTAATGACTCCATACAAAGAAGTAATTCAATAGTTATCTCGGTAAAACGATCATTTAACTCTTGAAGTTGCATGTCTATAATATTATAGAATAGATCAACTTGATAGTAATGCAAATTTGTAATCTCTGAAGCTTTTCTCCTTGATCTTCCTCGAAGTATATGTATATCATTCATACAAGCAACTTCGATACTATGATTGTTGCAAAATAAAGAAACTTCTTCCAGTAAATTTTCCCATCCATCATCTCTCATCATTTGTAATCATTTTTTGGAAATTTCAACTTGTTTCATGCTATTTACAATATCTTGATCTTTTCTTTATAATGTTAGAGATAATTCATTGGTAACTCCCAATATTGCTTTCATCAAATGCATATTGAATATAAAATCAAAACTTAGTATTACATCTAAAAGGCCAGTAGCTTTAGCCTTTTGCTCGGAAGTCAATCCATCTTCTCTTATAAAATCGAGGACATCAATTATAAATGAAAAGATGACAATAATATTTAATATAGTTCCATAATGAGAACCCTAACATACATCTGCTGGCCTTTTGAGACTTCTTTCTTGATTTAAATCTCGTCCACTCAAAATTGTGTCATTTCCAAGTGCCTCTTTAACTTCAACAATTCTTTTTTCTCGAAGCATATCATGTCGTTTGTAAGATCCTCCAACAACATTTAGTCATATAGCAATTGAATTAAAAAAAATGCCACTTGGATGTGATTTTTTTCGACTGCCACAAGTGTAAGCTGCAATTGATGAGCAAAACAGTGCACATAAAATGCAGATGAATTTTCACTTAAAATTAAACTTTTCAGTCCATTAAATTCACCTCATATTGCTTGCACCATCATATCCTTGGCCTCAAATTCTAAAAATACTTAGCTCATATTTAATCAATAATGACTCCATTGATATCTTAAGTGATAAAGATGACATTCCATTAACATGTACTATTCCAAGGAATCTCTCAACTATCTTTCCTTCTTTATTAATAAATCGTAAAGTCATGGCCATCTGTTCTTTATTTGACACATCACGTGACTCATCTATTATAACAGCAAATAATTCATCTCTAAGCTCCTTAATAATAGCATTTGTGGTTTCAGTTGCAGCAGCATGAACAATATCTTTTTGAATATCTGGAGCAATTAATTGAAGATTTTCTGGGGCATTTTACAGAAGATTTTTTTTATAGCTTCATCATGATCAACAAGGAATTTAAGAAGTTCAAGAAAATTATCTTGATTGCTAGAAGTTGTAGACTCATCATGACCCCGAAAGGCGAGACCTTAACGTAAAAGAAATCGAATGCAATCAACTAATGCAGTCAATCTATTTCTATATAAGCTTCTAGCCTGGTCTGATTGCCTCGATAAAGCAATATCAATATGTTGACTTTGCTTCATTAAATCCTCACATTTCTTTAATACTTAATTATGACTACTATTTGGTCCTCCAATATGCTTCTGAAATTGATCTTTTTTATTCCAACTATTAAAACCCTCTGAAACAAATGCATCTTCATTTCCTTGCTTTCCAAAATCAGACCTAAATAAATAATAACATAAACAAAATGTAGCATCTTTTTCTATACTATATTCCAATCAATTTCCATTCTTGTTAAACTATGAAGTGCAAAATTTTCATGATAACTTACCAATCTTTGTTTGTGGGAAGTATGTAGACGAGGTTGATATGGTTCCTTCTGTAAGTATGCTCTCTGTATTTTATCTTGATCATTTGAATGATAACTTGAAATTTTAGAACGTAGTCCTGGGTCAGCTGGGAGATCATTTAAATTAACATCCAGCCTTTGTTTTTTGTTTTTTGAGCAACTCAAAATATCTTGACAACCACTTTGTTTAGTTGATGATTCTTCATTGAAATTTGATTTTTGCTTGAAAAATTCTTTTATGACCTACAATAAACATGTGAATTGAAAAAACTTGAATAGTTGAATTTAAACATAAAAAAATAATTCAAGGGTGACTTTGTGCTGATAAACAGTTCTATTTTAAATTAACACAAATGATCAAGATACATCTCCACTAAGCTTCCTGATAAACAGCAAAATTCTTCAAGAAATTACACAAATTCTAGTTTAGGTCTTATTGGCTTGTTTTCTAATATGCAATAATTTCAAATTGCTTAAATTTACCAACTTATGTTAGGTGCAAACTAAATCAAGTAATAATTTACCAACAAATAGTAGGAGCCACCATAGTTCATGCAAAAAAAGATGAAATCATGAAAGGACAAACTTTGAGTTAGCTTGAAGTTAACTGACTCATATGGTGTGTCGCCGCGGGCCCGCGAGACCACCTCAACTTCGCTGCGAGACCGCGTCGCCGTCGCTGTGAGACTGCGTCGGGCGACTCGAGCCTGGGCCGTCAGTGTCGCTGCGAGACGGCGAGAGCAGGTAGGGCCGTGGGCTTCGCCGCTTCGGGCCGTCAGCGTCACCACGAGAGCCGCGAGAGTCGCGAGAGAAGCGACGGGCCGTGGGCGGGAGCCACTAGACTGCGTCGGGGCGTGAATCCGTGATGGCTGTCGGTCGGTCCGTGTCGCCGCGAGACGGCGAGAGCGAGCAGGCTGAGTAGCGTCAGGCCGTGGGCGTCGCCGTGAGAGTCGGGTCGGCGAGAGCCGCGAGAGCAGGCTTTGGGCCGTCGGCGTCGTCGGTCGCAGTAAGAGCCGCGAGATTCGCGTCGGCGTCGGCGAGAGCAGCGAGAGAAGAGTCGAGCCGTGGGAGGGAGCCACGAGACCGCGTACGGCTGTCGGCATCGCCGGAGAGCCGCGAGAGTCACTGCGAGTCGCCGGTCGCGCCGTCGCGGGATATGGAAATCACGGAGACACGGAGTGGGCAGCTTGGGTTCAGCGGTTCAGCCGTTCAGGATGAGGGATGAAGGTTATATATTTGGTAATTTTATTATAAAGTTCTCAAGTTTATAAATTTATTAGGGGGTGCAACTGCACCCCCTAACTTACATTTAGGCCCGCCCCTGGCTGCATATTCGAACCAGTCTCAATTGCTACAGCCTGCTAGTCACCTTCTTATACTACGAGAGTAGCCTGTGACATGCCCTACATTTATAGACGCATTAGATATTATTGGTGTAGGCAACATTAGGCATATTGACTACATTACATTAAATCATCATTTGCTTACTGCACTTGTTGAGCGTTGATCTCCAGAAACTAGTACATTTCATTTATTCATTGGAGAGATGACAGTTACACTTTAAGATGTTACTGTCATTTTAGGTGTACATGTTGGGAAGGGATATAGATGGGAGACTTAGATTTACTGTTGTGATGATCTGTTAAGACAATATCTTATTCCTGGGTTCGTGCATATGAACCCTACAGATGATCCTCTACTTTTCATATGGGCCAAAATACAGTTAATTCGTGTATGCCTCTATGTTTTTTGTTATGACAGCTTTACAGACCTACTTATGATGGACTCACATCTCTAGAGTTGACACGACATATTCGTCCGTACATTTTATATGTGTTGGGCTGTTTTCTTGTATCTGATACGTCGGGCTCTGAGATTCACCTTCAATGGCTTATGCTGCTTGAGGATTATGAACGATTTGATGGCCTATTGCTTTGAACTGTAATATTAGTAAAGCTTTGCAGACAGTTATTGTGACATCCCAAAAATTTGAAGTTAATTTGGACTGAAAAGAAAAGATTTTGGACCTAAAAAGAATGATTTTTGGACCTATTTATGAGAGGTTGGAAAAAGAGGGACCAAATTGCAATTGTGCCAAAACAGATAAGGTCAGCCGCTGAACCTTTTTCTCTGCCTCTTCCGTTCGACGCGTGACACACGCGTGGCAGCCCGTGTTTTCTTCCTCTCTCCCTCTCGGTCTCTCTCTTTTCCGCTCGGGTCGCGCCAGCCGCTCCCCTCTGTCCGCCTCCCTGTTCCGCCGAGCCCAGTGCCGCTAACAGGAGCAGCAGCAATGGTTGCTGCTGCAGGAAAGCAGAGGAGAAGAAGAAGAAGAGGAAGAAGAAAGGAAAAGAAAGGAGAGGAAAGCCAGAGCAAGTTTTCTAAGCTTTGATCGGTAGGTAATCCTGTCCGATTAATTATGTTAATGAAATGATATTCTGATGTAATGAAGTGTATATTCTGATGAGATGTGTGTTTTACGGTATATTCTGATGTGATGTTGTGTACGTTTATGTCTGATGTGGTGTATTTTGTTAAATACACAAGAAATGAATGTGTTTTTATTGGTCTATAAGGTGATGTGGTATTATTGAATATTTGTATGCCAAGAACCGATGGGGGCGGCAAGTTCCCTATTTATGTGTTATGTCGATGAGGGCGGGGAGTATATGTTAGGTGATGTCCTGATGTGGAATCACCGATGTAAAGTGAAACTCCTGTCCAGGCTTCTAGAATAACAAGTTGTAGGGACTTTTGTCAGGCTTCTAGGTAAAAAGATATGGAAATGATAACTCCACATCACTAAACAGAGTAATGTGATGATAATCTTTGTATTTATGTGATGATGTTATATGTATTCATTTATATTGGATATTGTTTTACCTACTGGGTTTGTTCTAACAAACTCCTGCAATTTCTGGTGGCAGGTGCTGCATAAGATGGATCACGGGTTATGGTGTGAGGTACAATAGGATGCTGCAAGGTAATGAATGAGGTAAGAAGGGATTTTCTGGCGCCCCGGATGTCAGGACGTCACAGTTATTTCGGGCTGTCACACCTACGCATTCTATCGTTGCTGATTGCTTGCATTTATTATAGATTTGGGAATGGAAGCGTTTACACGTCGGTCGTCCAAGTAAACAATTACCAGTATATCAATTTGTACAAAAGTCATTAGGCTGCAGGTATTTTTACATTAACATTAAAAAAAATTATTTGTTGAAATGTCTAACTCTTTCTCATGTGATACGTTATATTTGCAGGTGGTGTTATTAGTCACGCACTGTATCATACGCTCTCATTTTATCACAATAAGATCAATATGTTATGGTAGAGTACGGTTCTATGGACACCATATACTGCTGATCTTTTAGGTATTTTATCACCTATCTGCACCGCTAAATTAGTTATTTATTTGATACCGATGTCACTTATAGCTAAATTAGTTGTTGAGTAGCATCTCCAAAAATTTACTTTAATAATTATTCTCGTATATCGCTATTCTTATAAATATAATTTATTTTTTTTAAATTCAAAATATAGCTTTTGCGGTAACCCAATTCATCATAAAATTAGCCAAGAATAAATTTGGTTATATTTTAAATGTGTTTAATTTATTTTGAATTGGATGAAAATGTTAGAATAAATTCCAAATTAATAATATTATTTTATTAATTTAATATCATCTTGAGTAATATTTTTTATTTTCTAAATTTAATATATAAATTTATTAAATAATACGTTTTTGAAACATGATTTTGTAAATTTTAATTTTACTCAAAAATTTATTTAAACAATATTTATTTTTATTACGATTAATGCATTATTTTTTTGAATGTTAAATAAATATATTTAATTTATTATATAGTACATTATTTGTAGAAATTAATTTGACTCAAAACTTTATATTGTATATTATTTTTGTGAAATGCAATACTTGAATAACTTTTTATTAAAATTAATAATTTTTAAAATAAATGTTTTTTATGTTTTTTTTATCATAGTTATCATTTCTCATAATTTATAATCCCAACTTAAAAATTAAATATCATGGTGCGTGCGATTAAATGATTATGATATGAAATTAAATTATTTTAATTACTAATATTCGTGCTGGTTGCGATGTTCCGCCGCATAAAATTCTTCGGAAGATTTGTATGCGACCGCTTGTACGCTTAAAATTATACGGCTGTCAGAAATGGTGAATTATAGCACACGGGTTTTGGGTATTTCTTGCAGCTTTTATCGGCCAAGACCGCATAAAAAGCAACTCCAAACTTTTTATGAGTATACAAGTTAATTACGTATCAATTAAATTAAATAAGAAAAATACGTACTCCATGTTTAAGCTTTTATTATGCACAATGAAATATAAAAATAAATAAAAATAGCATCACATGCGACTTAATAAGCGTAACAATATTTTTTTGAACAGCTAGAACAATGCAACGAAAGATAATTTCTCGAAAAACTTAATTAAATAATTTTTTTTTAGTCAAGGGTGCACTTTTTAATTAATCTATTTTTAGATTTTTTTAAATTAATTTATTAAATTTATTAAATAATATATTACTTTTGTAAAATGTGATTTTGTAAGAATTTATATAATTGAGCATAGCAAGACTTTTATGTCACCATTTAATTTTTCAAAAATAAATATTTTTTATTTATAGTAATATTTTAAATAAATGAATTGGATTATTAAAAAATTAGTTTAATACTTATTCTCAAATATCACTATTCTTCAAAATATGATTTATTTTCTAAAATTAAAAATATAGCTTTGGGTGTAACTCAATTTTTGGTAAAAATTGCCCAGAATAAATTTCATTATATTTTAAATGTGTTTAATTTATTTTTAATTGGAATGGAAAAGTTAGAATAAATTCAAAATTAATATTTAGAATAAACTTATTGAATAATAAATTTTTTGAAATGTGATTTTGTAAATATCATGTTACTCAAAATTTTATTTAAGCAACATTTTTTTATTAAGATTAATGCATTATTTTTTTTGAATGTTAAATTAATATATGCAATTTATTATATATATCACATTATGTTTGTGAAATGCATAATTAATTTGCACATATTAATTTTACTAAAAACTTTATATTGTATATTATTTTTGTGAAATGCATTACTTAAATAACTTTTTATTGAAGCATAATATTTTTATTTTTATCATACTTATCATTTCTCATATTTTATAACCTTACTTAAATTAAATGATTATGAAATTAAATTAAATTCTTTTAATTACTAATATTCGTACTGGTTGAGCTCTTCCGCCCGCATAAACCTCTCCGCCAAATATGTATATGCGACAGTTTGTACACTTAAAATTATACGGCTGCCGAAAATGGTGAATTATAGCACACGAGTTTTGGGTATTTCTTGCGGTTTATATCCGCCGAGACCGCATAAAAAACATCACCGAACGTTTTATGAGTATACAATGAGCGAGCTTCCATTTCGCGGGGGCATATGCGGAGAAATTATAAGATTAGTTTTAATTTTAATTAATTTGTTGATTAAATATCAATTAAATTAAATAATCAAAATAGTTGCTCTCCGTTTAAGCTTTCGTTAGGCATAATGAAACATAATATGGACTAAAAAACATCACTGATTTTATTTTTCTAAATTAATATATAAAATTTATTAAATAAATTTTTTTTGAATGTGAAGTTGTACATGTTAATTTTACTCAAAACTTTGTTTAAATAATTGTTATTTTTATTAAGATTAACCCAATAATTTTTGTGAATTTTAATTTAATATATTAAATGTATTATTAATACATTATTTTTGTGAAATGCATTACCAATTTTTTAATATTAATTTTACTCGAAATTTTATATTTTACATTATTTCTGTGAAATGCATTACTTAAATGGGTAAATTACATCAAATCTATTATTTTTTTGAAATGCATTATCAATTTTTAAATATTAATTTTATTCAAAATTTGATATTGTATATTATTTCTGTAAAATGCATTACTTAAATGGGAAAATTACATCAAATATTCTATAATTTACTGCGTGTCGTTGTCTCTCGGGACTCTCTCTTTCTCTCTTTCTCTTGGGACCCCCTACTTCCCACGTCAATATTTTTTAGTGCTTTCATTGAGACCTCGAGAAGATAGTGGTCAGGACACGCAGAACCAACTCCGCGGTCCACAGCACACATGCAGGTGAACCTTTTGTCAGGGCGCCAGGTGATGAAGCTTCAGCTTCAATATTCCGGCGTCGCGCCGAATCTACTTCTTCCTCTAGAGGTATTCGCATTTCGGAGTTGCAATGGATGCTGGTGAACCTCATCGACCTGGTTACTGGCCTTACAGCCCAACAAGCCATGATCCTCTAGCAGACTTAGCCAGTTTGCGCTGTCATACTGTCGCATGCACCTCTCCCGCCGGTTGCGACGCCCGTGATCCTCTCCTGTCGGTTGCGTCGGCTCGTGATTCTCTCCCGGCTCCTATTCCCCTCCCGCCGGTTGCAGCACATTCTCTTCAGTCGTCTGGCTCTTCTCAGCCGCCCAGACACCCTCTTCTTCTCAGGAAGTCCACCAAAATTCTCTTCTACCATATTCACTTTCATAGCCTACCTTCTTTACTCTAGTTTTCCTTCCTTTCCTCACTGAACAGAATCCCCTCTTCCTAGGTGCTTAGGCCCTCCAATACGGACCTTATCCCCTCTTTAGCCCGCTGGATAGCAATGCCCCTTTTTCTGACACTATCCGGCAGGCGCTAGTCTCAGAAGACTTCAGGTCACCCCAACTTAAAGCCTACAAGGGTACTACTGACCCCCGTGAGCATATTCAGGGGTCCGAGGCTGTTGTCCGCTATCGCCAACTCAACGAGGCTACCAAATGCCACCTCTTGGCCAACACTCTGAAAGGAGTGGCTTTCAGCTGGTTTGTCAAGCTGCCCAAGGGTCACATTTGCTCCTGCGAGCATCTGAAGTGGGAGCTGATCGCTCGCTTCATCCTCTAGACACGAATGGTTGTCTCTGACATGGTACTCGCCAACATTAAGCAGGGCGAGAAGAAAAGTCTGCGGGACTACACCAATCGCTTCTCCGCCGCAGCAACAGAAGCAGAAGACGTCGACCCTGTTGTAGCCATGTACAACTATCAGCGGGGTCTTAAGAGTGGGTCCAAGTCCCTACAACTGGCAAAGCCTTGGAGCAACCAGACCAGAAGCTGGTTGCCAAGACTAGCCAGTTCGTGCTGCTAGTAGATGCTAAGGCTTCTCCTCCCAATGTTTTTGGAGCTAAGAAGGAGACAAAGAGGAAACATCGGGAAGACGAATCATTGTCCACGATGAACCGCAGGGGCAAGAACCCTTGCAAGTACGAAAGGAGGCCACGACCGACCCACGAGCAAAATCATTTCTTCTCCCGACCGCTTACTGAAGTATATGCGGCGGTCGTGAAGCAAGGTTGGGTTCGTCTTACAGGACCCAAACTAGCACCACCAGCCAGAGTGGATCCAGAGAACTACTATGAGTTCTATGGAACTCACGGGCATAAGCTTCACAAGTTCCATGCATTGAGGGCCCTGCTCGACAAGCTGGCAGATCAGGGAAAACTTGAAGAGTTCATGTTGATGGCGCCTAAATTCAATACTGCGCAAAAGGGCATGGCCCCAGCAGACATGGGGGCTTCAGCCCAGGCTTTACCACTGCCAGGCCCTAGTCAGCCGATGCGGTCCTACCCCCCTACTGCGAGGACTATGAACACCATATTCGGCGTTGATCCTTCCACTACTCACCGCCAGGTGATAGAGGTTGGCGGTATCTCTCATCAACCCTCTTCCTCCATCCCACTTACATTCTGTCTTGAAGACCTTCTCCATCAAAGCAACCCTCACAACCACCTGATAGTGGTCACTGCTAGTGGAGAGTACTCCTTGACTCAGAAAGCATGGTCGATATCTTGCTTAAATTCGCCTTCCTTCATATGGGGCTCAAGGAAACAAACCTTCTTCGTGCATGAACAACTTTGTTAGGATTCTCCGGAGAGAGGGTTCAACCGCTCGGATTCATCTCTTTGTCAGTCTCTTTCTATGACGACAACGGTCACGCCATGAGCATAGTAAACTTCATTGTCATCAGAGTTAAGTCAGGCTACAATGCCATCCTCGAGAGAACTACTCTCAACTCCTTCAGGATGGTGATCTCTACGCCACACCTCTGCGCGAAGTTCCCTACCTCTAGCGGCGTTGTCACCATCAGAGGAGACATGAGGAAGGCCACCTGATGTTTCCAGGTCGCCACACAACTTATCGTCGATCAGCTGCCCAAAGAGTCTCAACTTGTTGTACCACAAGAAGGATTATCAATGTACCGTTGGATGGAGAAAGTTCTTCTAAACTTGTAAATATATATCTTCTTCTATGAATGCAAATCAGCAAGCAGACGCCACTGCTTTTCTTTCTGAGTATATGGATGTCTTTGCGTGGTCCCCTAAAGACATTTCGGGAGTTGACAGGGTTATCTGTGAACATCGCTTGAATGTATTTGTTGATGCGACCCCTATAAAACAAAAAAAGAGGGTCATGACAGTGGAACGACACAGCGCCATAGAGGAGAAAATTCACAAATGATTGAAAGCAAGATACATCAGAGAAGTCCAATACCCTCAATGGCTTACCAACATTATCATGGTAGAGAAAGCCAATGGGAAGTGGAGGATATGCGTGGACTTCCGAGCACTCAATTAAGTCGTTTTCAAAAATAATGTATTACATGATACATTTAATATATTAAATTAAAATTCACAAAAATTATTGCGTTAATCTTAATAAAAATAAAAATTGTTTAAATAAATTTTTGAGTAAAATTAACATGAACAAATTCACATTCAATAAAATGTATTATTTAATAAATTTTATATATTAATTTAGAAAAATAAAATCAGTGATGTTTTTTAGTCCATTTTATATTTCATTATGCCTAATGAAAGCTTAAACGGAGACTACCTATTTTTATTATTTAATTTATTTGATACTTAATCAACAAATTAATTAAAATTAAAACTAATCTTATAATTTCTCCGCATATGCCCCCGCGAAATGGAAGCTCGCTGATTGTATACTCATAAAACGTTTGGTGATGTTTTTTATGCGGTCTCGGCGGATATAAACCACAAGAAATACCCAAAACTCGTGTGCTATAATTCACCATTTTCGGCAGCCGTATAATTTTAAGTGTACAAACTGTCGCATATACATATTTAGCGGAGAAGTTTATGCGGGCGGAAGAGCTCAACCAGTACGAATATTAGTAATTAAAAGAATTTAATTTAATTTCATAATCATTTAATTTAAGTTAGGTTATAAAATATGAGAAATGATAAGTATGATAAAAATAAAAATATTTCTAAACATAGAAGACATTTATTTCAAAAGATTATCATGCTTCAATATTTAAGTAATGCATTCCACAAAAATAATATACAATATAAAGTTTTTAGTAAAGTTTATATGTGCAAATTAATAATTCATTTCACAAACATACTGTGTTATATAATAAATTGCATATATTAATTTAGCATTCAAAAAAAATAATGCATTAATCTTAATTAAAAAATGTTGCTTAAATAGATTTTTGAGTAACATGATATTTACAAAATAACATTTCATAACTTCTGTTTGCCCATTCAACTGAGGTGACACGTAGCGATAGAATGTTAATTTTTACACTAACAAAAGGGCATCAACAATATAAAAAAATATATGCATAGTCATTGTTAATGTAAATAATAATTAAGATTTCAGAATATATCTAATATAATAGAAATGTATATAAAGGGTATGAATGACCCTGAAGCAAACAGAGATGTATTGCAGTTGAAAGCAATAGATAAGCATACATCAGGAAAGTTACCTTAATCCCACTAGGTGGGGTCGGCTACACGAATCCTTTGTTTCCATTGCGCCCAATCAGTTGTCAAATTCTTATCTAACTCTAAGTAACTAAGATCACTCCTTATAGTTTCTTGCTATGTCTTCTTTGGTCTCCCTCTTTCTCTTTGTACATGAGCAAAATCTAATAATTCAATTTTTCTAACTGGAGCTTCAATCGACCTACGATTTAGATGTCACAAACATACACTACAAAGTCAAAATTTAAAAATCGGCATTCAATTGAGAAGTAGAAGACAGGCATTACACATCATTCAACTTAAATCTGTATCCTCATTATTGATGATAGCTAGGCATATGGAATGCATTCTAAACAGAATCAAAAGCAGCACAATTAGTATAAGCATTTGATGAAGGCATTAGAGAAAGAAAGACTGCAACAAAATTAACCAGAGTTTCCTAATTAATACAAAGTGTACTAAAAGTTTGAAACAATAGACAAAGAATATCCATGAACATTTAAAAGTAACAAGAGAAAAGTGACAAATCAGTCTTATTTTAACCAAAAATAAAACAAACAAACAAACAAATTATTAAACGAAACAAATAATAGTTTAATTCGGTAAATGAATTTGATTCTTCTAATCCCCAAAAGCCCTCTATTCTACAAAGTCACCTACTCCACTGAAGGAACATAAATTAACCAGCCTGACAAGGGACTCCAACATTCATGTATAATAAAATACAAACATAAACAATGAACAACATGAGAAAAACAAAATGGAGCAAATCTCAAACAAATAAAAAGTGATTAATGATTCACAACATAGATGTAGAATTATCAGTATATAACTTAGTATGAAGGGGGATTCTAAGCATAGTCAATAACCCGGCAAGAAGGATTAGAATAAGAAGGAAGTTCGGCCTCTTACCGTCGCCAATTCCTACTTCCAAACGATACCCGGCGAGGAGGATAGAGGAGGGGAGTTGGGCCATTGGCTGTCAATGATTCCTGAATCAACATGCAGCCATGAATGGAGGAATTCAAAGGCAGGCTGACAAGGAAGAAAGAAGAGGGACTACGATGAGCCAATGATGAACATGGGAAGGGAGAAAAAAGTGAAGAACTTGTGATGGAACAAGGGGAAGTACAGCCCAACTCAACAATAGCAAATTAGTGGTAAAAGTAGGCGGGAACGTGGTTCGAATCGATTCAGCAATGGTTCTAAAACAAAAGGCGTGAGGCCAAACCGAACTAGCAGGCCAACTGGTTCACGGTCAGACTGGTCGAACTGATCAACTAATTTGCAGTCAAACCGATTGAACCAACAGTCTGGTTCGATTCTTAAAACCATGCCAAGAATTTAGCTTGTCAAATGCTAGTACTACAGCATTCGTTATGTGCCATTAGACCATTATACTAAGCACATCTGGCTAGTTCTCAATCCTGGGCTTATGCTTCAACACAAATGTATATTCCTCGAAGATTTGTCCCCGCTTGGCATGTCCCATCATCAATAATTTCAGTACACTAAGTATTTGTGCAGTTATACAACATTAGAAGCAATCCAAGCTATCAAGAGCTCAGTCGATCCACACTCCAAGCCACAAAGAGTGAGCTACGATGCCTAATTGTCAACAGTCCATCCACCGTGTCATCTCTAAAATTACTAAAGCCTCCACCCGTCTCCTCAAGCTATGACGTCCATGGTAACACCCTCTGACAAGCTCCTCTATTCTAGTATGGCCCATCCTATCGCCATCCGAATGGGAAGGCGCCCTGCCACTGCTACTACTCTAGCTACTGATGCGGGATAAAAAAAAAGTAAATGATATTTTATATTTATATTCAGCAATATTAATTAGCAAATCATTTTTAATTAAACGTAAAATAATTTCTAAATAAATTATATGATAAATAAAATTCTAAATTCCGCAAATTAAAAATATTTTAAAATTAAAATTAAATTGGATTGTTTGATAAATAAGAATTTATCAAATTAGATTAGAGCGTCAATTTAAATTTAATAAATTATATCTGAGATCCAGGAATTTAGAACAGATGTTTCACACTTAAATCCAATAATAATTGTCACCCAAATAAATATCGGGTCGCACAATTAGAGCTAAATGAATAATCAAAGTCAAGAGAATAATTTTATATTGAAATCAAATAATTAGATTAATTTGATTCAGAAAAAAAACTATACCTTAGCCAATGAAATCAAGTAGTAGCAACGTAGGTGAGGCAAGCATTTCAGATCAGCGTGCTCGAGTGGCATATTTTTGGGCAAAGTAACAAGCCGAGCGACGAAAAAAATGATGAGTCGCCCCGGGTTGGTCAACGAGGCCGCGAGAAGCGAAGCTGGGCGCGTGCCAGAGGCGGAGAGCGAGGAAGCAACGGGTGCCGAAAGCGGGCGAGCTTCGGAGACGAGAGAGTACGTAAAGTGGAGGCGCTCGGAGATGAACCAGAGAGAGAGAGAGAGCAATGGATAGAGGAGGTTTTTTTTTTTGAAAAGTAGATAACTGCACTAATTTGAGGATTCTCACCAAAGGTTAATCCTACCCTTTCTTTCGCCGAAATATTGTCCCTCTAACCCTGATTTAGGCTTTGAAAAAATTCAAACATAATTTCATTCATCAAATGCTACATTTATTATAATGCAAGGCGACCTTTTTATATAGAGAGATCCCATAAAAAATTTAAAAATATAATATTAAATATGAAAAATAAAAATACTAAATAAATGAAAGCAAATATGGAACTAATTCTATTACAATAAAATAAAATCAGCTCCAAATATGACGAGCTTTCAAATCTCCCAAATATGCTCTGAATCAAATCAAATCAAATCTAATTTAAATAAAGTTAATATGAAAATCTCCAATAGCTCTAATTAATTTGAATTTGAATTTTGATTAAGCACATGATGTCATCCTGGCCATTCAATTCAATATTGATTCGTGTCCCCACCAGCCACATTGTGACACTACTCTTGCCATGTGTTGCCATTGCTCGCAACCCCACAATTAAGTCTGTAAACGGATTCGAATCAGATCAACCTTTAACCTAAATTCAAATTCATTTAAATTTGAATCAAATCACACCTTGAATCGGATCAGCATTGACCCGAATTTGACTCTGGTTAGATCCAAGTCCGAGTCAGTATAGATTAGTGCTCTACTCAAATACAAATAAAGTCCGGGATCATACATTCAATAAAAAATTTTGATAAAAAAGATGTGGGGAAACTTCACCAATCAAGAGTAAAGAACTAGCTAGAAATCTGGTGAAATAAATCTGTTCAAGATACATATTGATAAGGGTGTTAATATGGATCGAAAATCGAAAATCGATCGAAATTTGAATCGATTTTAGATCGAATCGAAATCAAGTCGATCTAAATGAGTCGACTAACGAGCCAAAACTTTTTTTGTAAACAGAATTTACAGTCCAAAAATTGCTCAGAATAATAGAGCAAAAATATAGAGAGCTGAGGAAAAAAAAAAGAAACAAATTAGCCAAATTACCTTGTCTTCTTGATTCTCTTGGCAGCCAAATCCTCGTTGTAGCTGACGTTCGTCCTTGAATAGAAGGTGCAAATTAGAAGGCCTCGTCTGATTCGATTTTTTTTTTATAGAAAAAATTTTATTTTTAAAATTTAATTAGAGAAAAATTTATTTTACTATTAGAAAGTATGTAAAATGTAAAATGCTCTCAATTCTAATATTCATATTTATATTGAATGTGAAATAAAATTGATTTTTATAGTTGATTGAGCAAAAATATTACCTCTAACCAAACGATGCCAAAAATAATGTAAAATAAAGTTTAAGATTTTTGTGAAATTTAATTTCTAAAATTAGACTTTAATTGTCGTGGAATTTTGTTTTTACTATTTTAAAATCGTCGTGGAATTTTGTTTTTACTAATTGTCGTGGAATTTCCAAAATCCTCATTGGCAGCCAATCGCTATCGGAGAAGCGATTGGTATAGTCCCGCAGACTTTAATTGTCGTGGAATTTTGTGAAATTTAATTTCTAAAATTAGACTTTAATTGTCGTGGAATTTTGTTTTTACTATTTTATAGTAGAATTATTTGAGGATAAAAAAAAAGAAATTGGGTAACGGCCGAGATAAAAATCAAGGTAATCACACATAATTCAATTCTGGTATTAATAATATGATAGCAATTACTGTAATTATCATAAATATATATATATGTAATTCTCAATGTTCATATCTTGAAATTACAATTAACTAAATTGCATTTTTTCTCATTTGTTATTATTTGTGGCAGTTTTGATGTGATCAAAAATCAAAAAACGCTATTGAGAAATTAAAGAGAAGGTAAAAATATGAAGTTGATAAATACTTGACTTTTTATCCATGTCAAAAATATCCATACTTTTTCATTAAAAAAAATTTCTATACATGGAATGAAGCGTTCCATGCATAAATAAAATAGTTTAGGATGTAATTGCCTCTAATAAATAATATTAGGATGGAGTAAAATGTATTCTTTTTAGCAAGAGAAACACTTAATCACAATTAACTAATTAAATAAAAATATTAAAATAAATGTAATTTGGTATATGTATCTTTGGTCTCCTCGAAAAGTGACCTAAACCTTTAAATTAGCACTAACAAAAAATACAAAGTCCACTTCTTTCCTCTCTACTCTCCTTACTACATTACTGTCACGCTACACTCCTCCAAAAGAGAGGGAGAAAGAGAGGAAAGAGAAGGGTACGAGGAGGGAGGCTGGCGTGGCATGCCCACCGCCCTGCGAGAGAATAGGTGATGGGAGACTGATGTTCAAAATTCGTAAGTTGTTGCAGAAAGCGAAAGAGAGAGTGTGTGTGCGAGAGATCTAAAGAGAGTTGGGCGCGCAGCCTGCCTTCCCCTGCCTACTCTGGCAACTCCCTTACGGGAAGCGAGAGCGAGAAGACAAACAAAAAAAAAGTAAACTTGAAACTTTTGTAAATTTAGAATGATATTCTTTTTAGATGTTGATGGAAATCATCGATTTAAATTTTTTATGTAATAATCGTAATTTAAAAGAATTTTTATTATCATAAAATATTTAAAATAAAGATTATTCAAAAAGTTTTTAAAAACATAACTATAGGAACCTTTTAGTGATTTACTAAAAAATTTGATGCATAAGATGTTATGCATAAACAACTTATAAGAACGACAAAAAAAAGGACAACATAAATTCAAATAATAAAACAAGCATCAATATTATACCCATCACAAAACGATTTTTTTTTTAATATCAACATCTAATAATTAAGTTTGAATATTAAATTACATTTCTATAGCCAGCAAATCTAAATAATAATTTTATTTTAATTTATTGCAAAACTAAGTTTTTCAAACTCGGCTAAAATTACTGAATTTTTGTAGTTTCAAATTTGTTTCTAACCTATTTGAAAAAGCTATCATGTTTCGATTTCAATTGAAACTTGATAGTTTTGGTAGTTTCAGTCAAAACTATCGAAACTCAGTCGAAACTAAGCTGAAACTATAGAAACTCATTTTTCAAAAAAAAAATCAATAATTCTCATTAATAAATTTAATTTTATTTTATAATATTTAAATAATTTATAGAAAAAATCGAAATTAACGATACTAAAATTTTAAAAACTGCCAAAACTAATACTGTCATCTTGTGACAAAAACCCTAATTGAACCAAGCTAGTTTTAAAACCTTGACATGAGCCATGCCATGTTTCAAGGCTTGTGTCACTGTGGTTGGTACCCAAGGAGGGGGTTTCCAATAAGAGCGACGAAGTTTATGAAACGACTTATTTGCATGACATTGATGGTCGCTATATTAGAGATTGTAACTTTTGTAGAATGGAATTCATAAATCGTCTCAAGATTTTATATTTCGAGTTCATAGGGTACTGGTTAAAGTTTGATGTGCTTTGTGAGAAATGGTATTAGATGCATGTAGAGAAACTTGGGAAGTAGATGTGTGCTAGCTAGACCTTGTGAAAGTCTACTTCCTTTCGTTTCCTCATGCGCGCGTTGTTATGAGTTTTGGATACGATGACACTCACTTAGGATCCAATATTTATCTTGTCAATAAGAAGTAATTGGTCGTTGCCATTTCAGTCGAAATTTTTTTTATAGAGAAGCGTGTTATCATCGAACATTGTTATCGAAGAATTTAAGCTGAACATCAAATGTTCATTTAGGGGGCGGTTGGTTTGTTGTTATCTTAGTGTTATGTAATTTAAATGTCATAACATCTAGATGTCATCTTTTAACTAATAATTTAATAATCTAATTGAAGATTATTTAAAGATGTCATTAAATCAAACAATTGCCTTCTCTGAATAACATAACATAACATCAAGATAACATTGAACCAAACGGCTCCTTAAAGTTTTCAGCTTTAATCTTGCTGCCAATGTTTACGCTCTAGATCAATTGTGGCATAGATGCTTGGCAAAATTATCCTACCGAAGAAGCGTACGCAAATATGTCATTGGATTACTTTTGAAACCCATTTGGTTGGAGGAACAATTAATTAGCTTTTGAAATGAAAATAAAATTAGTTAATTATGTTAAAATTTGTGTAAAATATAAAATAAAATTAATAATTATATAAAAAAAATGTATAGAAAAAGTTAATTTTTATATAAAAATTTGTGTAATATTTGATATAAAAATTTAGTTTTTATCTTTTAAATAATAATTAAACAGATTAGTTTCTTGTTCCCTAATAGACTAAAGATATGCATATTTCTTTTTTTCTTTTCGAGTTTAAATTACATATATATGATTGAGATTACAATTATAAGGTCATCTAGTGTTGAACATATTTGCTATATTCCATCATGAAAATCACAAAATTAGAAAGAACCATACAAGTTAGATGTAAATTATAGGTCAAGTATATACTTCAACAGCCATGAAAGATACATAACGGCGAAAAGAAAGCAACACCCATAATTATATCTCTTTTGGATTCATCATCCCCATAAAAGAATGAAAAAATTAACGAAGAACAACCGAATCCTTCCCTCTTAATAAGTTATGTGTATTTGAGTTAGAGTAGCATTAAGATAGATGACTGGCCTTCTAAAAAGTATTTTAAGTCACATAATTTTTTAAAATCAAAACAAATAATATCGCTACAACTGAGTCGGGAGGAGATATTACTCAAAGACTCACAAAACACTGTGACGAGCCTGAACAGGAAAGTGGGGAACCACTATGGCCAACCTCTCCCCTCCTCCGAGCTTCTCCCTCTTCTCCACGGCAACTGAAGGGTTCTTCTCCTTCGGCTCGCTGTTACTGCAATTCTCTTCCTCGAGCGTCTCCGGTCTGATGAGCTCTGCAGTGGAAAAGCATGAGAGCTTCAGACCCATGACTGGTTGCTAAGTAATCAATTAATGGGTTCTTCTTCTTCTTCTTCTTCTTCTTCTTCTTCTTCTTCTTCTCCCTCAGATTGCCAGCTCTGTTAGGGTTTCCGGAAGAGGAAGGAGGGATGATAAGAGCATTTTATAGTAGAAAAGTTCTGCTAGAATCAATTAATGGGTTCTTCTTCTTCTTCTTCTCCCTCAGATTGCCAGCTCTGTTGACTGATTCGCTTGCTTGGAGGCCAAGGTTTGACGGCTTCTCCCTTAAGCAACCTGTGGCGTTGAATGGTATTATTCCCACGTGCGCCCAACGAGGAAATCTCACGGTAGCTCCAGTGATGCTGATACATAAGATGAAGTCAAAGTTGATTTTTCCCTTCTAATTCGATCTAATTTAATTTAACTCGTAATTAATTTAACTGATATATAAATATATGTATATAAGTTTTCACAAATATTTAAGGTATTAGAATAATTATATACATTTCACTAAAATTTAATTATTTTATATATTTAATATTTAATTTTTTAATATTTTATATATTAGTTATTAAAATTATATCTCATATATAATTTATGTTATAAATTTACGACATATATGCTAGATTTTAATGATCTTACGTCTCCTAAGATATTTTATTAATGTATGAATACAATTAGTATTTATTATGATACTAGATAATTTGTATAATTAATTATATATATTTAAATTAAGAAAAGTTTATAATTAAGTTTGATTATATGAAAAATTAAAGAAAAATGTAACAAATTGTGGTCAAAGAGAGAGGTGTGATAATAAGGTGATGTCTTAAAAAAAATTATTTATGCAAATAACTAGCAGCTCCTCATAGACTTTTAAACTTAATAAAAAGTGATGAAATCTAGATTAGATATAATAATAAATTGTATTATATAAAAGAAATAAAATTTTTTAAGTTGATTGTATAAGTAAATAAAATAATTTTAAATATCAATGAGATGTATTTTAGAGTAAAATTATGAGATTAATAATAAAAAAATTTATAGTATATTTGAGTTAAAATAATATTAAGATGAGTAAATTTTTGAAAAATATTTATTTCACATGATTCTGTAAAGCTAATTGAATAATATTTTTATATTTAGATAAAATATTACATAATTTAAATTGAATAGCTGACGTCAGACCCAATCATCGAACACAGTGTTGTCATGTGTGAAGTCTAAATTCTTTACTTTTTTTAATGCTTTTAAGGATATGTACAAATTAGATAATATCAACTCCTTAAAATAAAAAATTTAAAAATAAAAATAAAAAATGTTACATGCCATTCTAAGAAAAACTAAAAACACCATGTATATATTACCATCTAGATTGTATTTCTATTTTTTCTCTCTAATATATATAATTAGTTTTTCCGATTAAATTTTTTTTTTAATTTCAAATCGATTTTTGAGTTTAATCAAACTTAATTATAAATCATAGTTTTTTATAAAAATATTTATTATACATATTAGGCATATTAAAATATAATATTAAGAAATTTTTTTTAAATCATCTATGCGTGTTTATTATCTCGTTTTTTATATAATTCATCATAACATATTTATTTACATAAATTTTCACAATTATATTTTAAAAAAATTATAAATATGTGCATTTATACACATATTAAGTTGAATCAATTTCTTCTCAAGTGTGTTAACTTTTGAGTAAAAAGTTAATGTTGAATCAAATAAAATATAAGTGAACGAATATATATAATTAGTTTTACCGATTAAATTTTTTTTTATTTTAAGTCGACTTTTGAGTTTAATCGAGCTTAATTATAAATCGTATTTTTTTATAAAAATATTTATTATGCATATTAGGCATATTAATTAAAATATAATATTAGGATTTTTCTTTTAAATCATCTATGCGTGTTTATTATCTCGTTCCTTTTATATAATTCATCATAACAT
Source organism: Apostasia shenzhenica (assembly GCA_002786265.1). Lineage (NCBI taxonomy): Eukaryota > Viridiplantae > Streptophyta > Magnoliopsida > Asparagales > Orchidaceae > Apostasia > Apostasia shenzhenica. The sequence goes on from KZ451982.1 coordinate 5,930,143, forward strand.
ATTTATTTACATAAAATTTCACATTTATATTTTAAAAAAATTATAAATATGTGCATTTATACACATTGAATCAATTTCTTCTCAAGCGTGTTAACTTTTGAGTCAAAAGTTAATGCTGAATCAAGTAAAATATAAGCAAATTTCGAGCAATTTTCATTTTTACATAAAATTATACTCTACTAAAATCTATATATACATGACCTTTTATTATATATATATATATATAAACTAGCATTTCGCTGTGCAGAAATTGTACAGAACTTTTCACATTTATTTAAAAAAAATACATTTATTATAAAATTTAAATAAAAAATTTAAGTTATATACTTAATTTTTTTATTTTTAAAAATATATATCAATTTTTTACATATAAAAATATTTAAATATTAATTTAGAGTTAACCACAATAAATAAATTTATAATTTTATATATAAATATTTATATGTTAACATAAATAAAATAAAATTAAAGAGAGTGAAATAAGAGAGAGGGCAAGTAGGAGAGAGCAAACAAGTTTAATGTACACATGCCAATTCATGATTGGCCTCCAATATCTCAAACTCAATCGACTACTTGATGAATTCGTTGAAAATCTAGAATGGGTTCATAACCCCGTCAGTTGATTCGAACATATAATTTGGATGTATAATACTAACCTTAATGAAGCTTTCTTAATTTTAGCTTTGTGAATAATGATATTTGGCTACATCAACTCTATTAAGCTTGCTAACTAGATTCTCTCAAAAAAAATATTCTCCCTTTATTATTTTTTGGCTTTACTCTTTTCACATTTCACTATTTCACTATTTCACAAGGTTAGAAGCATAGAGAAACTCTAGATTATGAGACACTTGGCCTTATTTCATTGGGGGTTCAATAAGTTTTAAATTCATTCAAAAATAATTTCATTAATATTTTTTATTTATTTTATATTATACATAAATTTAAAAATAATTAAAATCATTATTATATTATATTATATTATATATATTAAAATTTTAATTTTATTTCATAATATAATTTTCAATAATAAAAATATATGTAAAATAAATTTTGAATCTTTATATTTTTTTTAAAAAATTATAATATTTGTAAAATATACCTCTATGTATATATAATATTAAATCAAATTATGAGAAAGAAATAATTAACCAAAAAAACCTAATATTAGACATATATTTGTTACACACACACCCTCTCTATACACATGGCCCATATATTACAAAATCTATCTGGACCTATACTAAAGTACACTGTAAAGTTGGGTCCTATTTTGTAAAATTGCAGATCCGTGGTTATCAACGTAGACCAGGCCGAGAATGGAAAGGGAAAAAAGGAGCGGCCATGGCTGCCTTGTGGAGGTTGCTTTTCTCCCCCTCCATCATCATCATCATCATCTTCTTCTTCTTCTTCTCCTCCATCTTCCTCTGCCTCTCCTTCTCAGCCATGTCCTCGGTTTTCACTTCTTCCTTCTCCGGCGACGGTGATGACTTCGCCGGCGATGTCTTTGCCAGCACCGGCATGCATGAACTCTTAATAAAACCCATCTCTCTCTCTCTCTCTCTCTCTCTCGCTCGTTCGCTCTCTCTTTCTCTCTTTATAGACAGAATATCCACGGCGGCTTGCTCCACAAGTCGCGAAGTTTCCTTTCACCTAAATTTAAAAAGTCCTCGTTTAATTCTAGCTTTTTTTAGAAATAAAAAAAATATTTTATTTTTTAAATTTAATAAAAAAATTTATTTTACTATTAAAAAGTGTATAAAATATGAAATACTTTCAATTCTAATATTCGTATTTATATTGGATGTGAAATAAAGTTGATTTTTATAGTTAAAATTTGTGTTGGACGAAAATCTCTCCTCGAACCAAACGAGGCTCTGTGGAAGGAAATTTTGGAGAAATTTTTAAAATTTCTAAATGTTTTAGGATAATTTTGTGCATAAAACTTCAGAAACTATTCCCTATACAATACATATATTTTAATAGAATAAAACAAATTAAAAAAAATATATTATTTCATCAAAATAAAATTATCATTAATCTAAAGAAGATAGAATAATTTTTTTATTTAATTGAATGTAATAGAATAACAAACAAGAAGTAAATAGAATAAATATTAAAATATTCATAAATATAACTTAATAAAATATTATATATAATTATTATTATATTAAATTTAATTTTACATAAATAATTAGATAAATGTAATTTATATAATTATATATGTACACGCGCGTAACATATATATAAGAATGCGTACAGATATTACATATGTATATGTGTGAACAATAAGGATAATTTTTAGCTTATAAGGGTGTGTTTGTTTGTAAGATTAAATTTAAAAAGGTTAAAATTAAATTTGGATAGAGATATTTTTTTATTGAAAGTTGTGAATGATATGAAATAAAGTTAGTTATTATGTTGGGATATTTGAGGGATGTGATATAAAGTTAGTTATTATGTTGGAATATGTGACGGATGTGATATAAGTTAGTTATTATTTTAGTAATATGTGTAGAATGTGAAATGAATTTAATTTTTAATATTAAATTTAATATGTGATGTGATATGCCTGGTTAAAATTAAACCAGGTTAATTTTAAATTCTTAGACAAACAGGGCCTAAGAAATAACTATTTTTTAGATGAAAAAATGAATGATTATTCCACCACAAAAAAAAAGTTATTTTATAAGAAATAAAGATAAAATTGAATAATCATTACATTCAAATAAAAATACCTAAGTTCGAACATAATTCATGCTAGTAGGGGCCTCAAAATTATTACATTAATGTAAGACTAGTTTTATTTTTGGCACATAACTTGGTGGTAGAAATTTAAGTAGTTCTAATTTTGCCAGTTCAATATAGACTTTCAGTTTTTGATGTAGGAGCACATTGAGGTCCTAATGTTGTAAATTTTAGTCTACTCGTATAATTCATGATCATTCATTTTTTGTATTTTTATTGTTATATATATACGAGTAGAAATATAGTTAAAAGGTAATATTGTCATTTGAAATATTTAGTATATACACATATATTTGATAGAATATATAGTTATACTTTAAAGTTTATAGATACGTATATTCTTGATCTGTAATAAAAAATAATAATGAAATAAAAATAATTACTTAACTTTTAATTTTTTTTTAGAAATAGTTGAGACAAATTGACTCTAAAAATGTTACTCATGTAAAAATATGTCAAATGAGTATAAGTTTTTAAATTATGGTACTTATGTAGAAAATTAATGGCAACATAATATATATTCATATTTCACACTTTTATTTTCATTTATCCTCATATATTATTATATATTTCCATTGATATATAATTAATGCGTCACTTTAATTTATATTTCATTATGAATTCTTCATCATATTTAGTATTAAAATAAGTTGCTTTTCATTCCTTAAAAAGGAATGATCATTTTGATTTCCATAATTTTGTGAAAACTTTTATTTTTATGTTTTCTTTTGTTTTCTTTCACCACGTAGTACTGATAGTTTCTTTCCTCAATAAAAAAATAAAAATATCTTATTATGATTTATAAAAAGAAGAGTGAAGAAAGGGACAAAAAATGAAATCATCAAAATTAAAAATTTTGAATTCTCCTTTTGTTCCTTTTCCATCGTCAAATCAAGTCCACAATTCGTCAATATCGATTTTTTCTTTTTAAGTGGTTGAAATTTTTTTTTAAAAAAAATATATAATTTTTTTAAAAAATATATAGATGCAAAATAAAGTGAGTTATATTAAATATTGTATTAGATGTAAAATAATTAATATTTGAAAAAATATATATAAAAAACTAATTAAAAAAAAATAATAAAAAAATTATTAAAAATAGGGTAAAATATAAATGATGAAAACAAAATTAATTCTCTTTAGTTTTCTAAAAATGTGAGACTGTTCTTTTATGTACATCTCTAACTACTCATCATCAGATTTAGAAGCTTAACAAGAATCGCTTATTACACTGATGATTTTATTATTTTTGGAAGAAATTTTTTAAATTGTATAAATAAATAGCCTAATTTCAAGCTATTATTATTTTTTTTGATTTCAGCGTGATACCAAGTTATTAAGGTGCTTTTAATGGTAAAATCATAAAACTAGTAATGCAAATTTCATGGTTATACGTGTTTAAGCTAAAGTAGCCTTGAGATAAGTAATTTTTTTTGAAAAAAAGATAAGTGAACTTTTTGAAAGGTACTTAAGTCACGCAGTTCTCTAAAATTATCAACAGATTTATTTACAAAATAAACATTAAAATCGTACATTTGGATGATCATTTTGTAAATATTTACGGTCATTTCATAAACAAAACCTACTAAGAGGAGGTCACATTTAAATAAGAAAATCAATTTTCAAATTTAATTAATGTAAATATTGGAGGATGTTGATTAATAAAAAAAATCGAGGATACACATGGTTGTTTATATCATGATTTTTCAGTCCAAAATAATCGTGTTTGCTAGTTTCAGTCCAAAATAACTACCGAATTTCAGTTTTAGTTGAAATCATCGATTTTTCAGATTAGAAGCCAGCTCAAAACATCAAATAAATTTTTTATAAATTTAATTAATATGTTTTATAATATCTTACAAAACTTACATATTTTAAATATATATTTTAATTATTTAAAAAATAATATTCAATAATTATTATTAAGTAATGTAACTTCAAATTTATAAAATATAAATAATTTATGAAAAAATTGACACTGTATTTCGAAATTGCTGAAACTGCTGAAACCGATGCTTTCATTTTGTAACTAAAACTGAAACTAAGTCATAAAACTTTTCTCAGGAACTGTTAATTGTATTTGTTGCGTTCATTTAATCAGATTTTTGTAATTTGATTAAAATTGTATTCGTTTATGTATATATATATATATATATTATATTTAAATATATATGTAGATCATAGTGAAGTTATTATCATATGTGTGTAACGTATAAGATAGAACTTTTTTTTTGGTTTCAAATCGTGTATGTATGTTGTGAAAAATAATTAATTATTAAGATATAGGCCCCGTTTGTTTGCTGACTTAAAATTAATCTGGTTTAATTTTAACCTGGTATATCACATCACACATAAAATTTAATATTAAAAAATAATTCTATTTTACATCTTACACATATTACTAAAATAATAACTAACTTATATCACATCCCTCATATATCCCAACATAATAATTAACTTTATATCACATCTCTCACACACCCCAACATAATAACTAATTTTACTTCACAGCATTCACAACTTTCAATAAAAAAATATCTCTATCTAAATTTAATTTACAGAGATTCGTAATGATCAAAATAAATCTGATCAACTTAGTGCATAATGTGATAAATTGTGAGATTGCTTGTGGCCCAAGCAAGAATTTATTAGTATGAATCATGTTAGTGGGCGAACTAATCTATCAGGCCAGGTCCTGTTGAATGGTCGTATTATTATCTAGAATTCAAAGTCAAGGTTGCTTTTTTTGATGATGGAACTAAAGATAATCTATTGCCTCATCCTGGGCCGCACAATGGGTCTCTTATTTTAATTTTTTTTAAAAAAAAAAAACATAATTTTAAATTTTTAATATATAAATTTCTATTTTAATATAATTATCAAATACTTTTTAAAATTTTTTATATTAAAGTTTTTTAAATACTAATTGTATCATGCCCTCTTCTCTCTCCCAGCCTCTCTTTTTTCTCTCTCCCTTTCTCTCTATAAATCTCCCTATTTTTTTCTCTTTTACTACCAGATCAAATCGAGTTCGACTGAAGATTATTTGAACCAAGCTATAAGATGTAAAATTAAATCAACTTAATCTTTATTTTTAAATATAAATAATATATTTAATAATTTATTATTTATACATAAATATGTATTAATTATATTTAAAATACATATTAAATAATCTTGTGATCAAAATTAACCCAATTTAAAATCCAAACATAAGCAATTTTTTAAAAAAAATTCAATATTTGAAGGACTTAAGTTGGTTTAATTAAAGCTTGAACTAACTTGAAATTATAACGAGCCAACTTAAACTCAAATTGAGTTGAAAAGAGCAGAGCTTGAGCCTTACCTGACTCAACTAAAACTACGATAGTTCTCACCTTTACTCGTAAGCCAGAATTCAAAATAAATTTCAAGCTAGTTTTATACATAAAAAAAGAAACTAGTGTGCACAACAAAAGAACAAAAAGAAGCCTACCATGATACATGAACCACTCATACAAAACTTACATGATAAAAAGGTGCATTGACAAAATACACCTAAAGTCCAAAACAGAAATTATTTTGCTAAATAAAGTCGATCAGATCAGACTTTATTTATTTATTTATTTTTTCACAGAAGATAGGGAATTCCTCAAGCATCCATGCGAATAACACAGCGGAGGCCTTCTCCTCTGTGCATGTAGTCGAAGGCCTTGTTGATCTCAGCGAAGGGGACTTCATGGGTTATGAACTTCTCCAGCTCCAGTTCCTGCAACAATTCATTGAAATATATATATATTTATATATAGAGAGAGAGAGAGAATGAATAAAATGCACAAAACTCATCTATTTAAATTATTGGATCAAAAGCTGGAGATGGTAGAGGGAGAAAAAAACTCAAATGCACAAGCCATTTACAGCGTTATTTTCTAGAATTAACCAATTAAAAGTGTTAAATACTCAAAATACTCCAAGGTTAGCCATCCATAGGGAGGTAACAACTTAACAGGTTTGAATTACTCTTCAAACTCAGCCTAGGTCAAATTTAATCCCATAGGGGGACAAACTAACTCGACTTAACGTGGAACCCGTTTTGATCTAACTTCAGATTAGGTTAACCCTAAACAACAACAATCATTAATTGATCAGGTTGAAGCTGGGTTGTTCATTTACATGAAATCTTGATATCCATAGCCAATAAGTAAACAACTTAGCTCTAATAAATTGATCAAAGCATAGCCCGGCGGTAGATTTGATTTTAATTCACAATTTAATCCACTGCAAATCGACCATTAGGCTATGTATTTATTGGACTGCATAGTTTATTTGGTAAACAAAATATTGAGCGCTAAATGCACTGCTAGCCCACAAAAATGTTAGAATTGACCCAACCCACCAAATGGTAGTGTGATGCTAAATTTCAAATCGAATATCTATTTTTAACAAATTAATTTAGTAACTAATTAATTCTTACATCGTTACACTTGTTGAAAAGCCTACATAAAAGCTTTAGAGCACGACTATCAAAAGCTAGAAAAGATGAAATGAACAAAAAAAAAAAAAAAAATCTTGTGAATCGACAATCTTTTCTCCTCTAGTGTATGTCCCTAATATCTGCAGATGTGTTCACAGAAACAAGAGAAAACGCAATTGAGAGAAATATTTTGTGTTAATATTAATCATACAATAGCTTTTATTAATAACCCTGTGCTACATGTTGCCTCCAAAACAAAATACATACCTTGTTCATGTACTTCTCCACAACATTAGGAAGATCGGAGCGAGGCATGTAGTTTCCAAAGAAGGTTCCTTTGAGAGTCCTCTCATTCAAGAAATTCATGGGGTGGGTCTTGAAGACAGCATCCTTATGAGGCACACCAACAAGCACTGCAACTCCCCATCCCTGACAAAATTTAGTTCAAAACAATTAATGCAAGGTTATTTATAGACATTTTATATTGCTAAATAACTTTGTGAAGTTGTTCAGCATAACCATTCAAAGGGGAGGGGAAATTATACATCATGAACACATTCAAATGCAGAGATCATGGCATCAACATTGCCAGTGCACTCAACGCTCCTATCCACTCCTCCACCCGTCATCTCAGCAAGAACCTAAAGAAAGGTAATTTCCATAGCAGTCGTTAATGTTTGCGTTATGTACTTTAAGTCTGGAATGGAAGAAATAAATAACCTCTTGAACTGGCTTGTCATGATCTTTGGGATTGACAAACTCAGTAACACCAAATTCCGTTGCTGGAAAAAGGCGAGAAAAAAATGTTATCAGGCTTTCAACCAACAAATAACTTGCAGATATAGTAGATAAATGAGATTTTACCTGCACTGAACCTATTAGGGTTCATATCAACACCAATGATTCTTGAGGCCCCTGCAATCCTAGCACCTTCAGCAGCCTAAACAAACAAAAAACACATCAATATACAGATTATATATGCTTAAAATCAAAAGAAAAAAGAGAAAAAATAATGAGATTCGTACAGCAAGGCCGACAGCTCCTAGGCCGAACACAGCCACTGACGAACCCTTTGGAGGTTTTGCAACATTCAGAGTAGCACCAAGACCTTAAAAGGAAAATTTCATAAATTGAGATGTAACACTTGTTTAAGTTCTAGTAATCAACTGAGCTAGAAATGTAAAATTTGTAAGGTATTGGATCAAAAATAATTCCAAAATCTTATAAGACTTTCATGCACAATTATATTTGCCTTTGCAACATGAATTCAGGGCAATATGGTTCTTCTATTAATTCTTACAGGCTAGACGTAATCGGAGAGCTCAAACTCGAGATCTCTAACTTTGCTACCATTTCAGTAACCAACTGATCTAAAAGTTTCAGCTTGTAAATAATGATCCATGGATAATCGTATATTTTACAACTTTTAAATTAATAATTGTCGATTATCATAATGCTAATGAATTACCTGTCGAGATACCGCAGCTAAGTACGCAAACTTTGTCGAGAGGAGCCTCAGGGTTGATCTTAGCAACGCAACCAACATGAACAACTGTGTATTCACTGAATGTTGAAGTTCCAACAAAATGGTAAATGGGCTTTCCATTTATTGAGAACCTGGATTTTCCATCACTAATCATGACTCCCCTGTCAGTGTTGATTCTCAGGAGGGTGCACATGTTGCTTTCTTTTGATTTGCAATGAGCACAATCTTTGCATTCTCCAGTGAAAACTGGAAGAACATGATCCCCAGGAGCAAGATCCGTCACGCCCTCACCAACACTCTCAACAATCCTAATAGCATCAAACACAGGAAAATTAAAGCAATCATCAGGTTCAGCTGGCTTTGTCATACAACTGTTAAATCGAACCTATTAATACAACTGTTAAAATGAGGAAAACTCCATTGGGTCTTTCTAATGAAGGGCCATGTTTATTTACGGTTCCCTCTTTTCCTCAGAATCAGGCAAAAATCAGAAGGGAACCATCCCAGAACTGGAACCATAAACCCATAGGCAGCCCAAGCATTAGGTTGCATTTATCAAAAATATCACAAACTGAATGGATTACCAATAATCAACACAAGAAGAAAATCTACCCTGCTGAAAGTTGAATTTAAAAACCACATTTTTGTAATTATCCTTTGCACTTTACGGACATCAAAGATTTTAATACAGAGAGAGTATCAGTTCAAATCCAGAGACCAAATAGAAGAACCAGATTGGTGTTGACTGTTGAGCAATGGGATGCCGAATTGCTAAAAATAATGAAATAAATTAATGCAAGAAATAAATAACAAAATAATAAATAAAACTTATCACCAAGGCATGTACAAGCATTGCTCTCAAGAACTATTTCCACCCCTCAGAGATAGTCTCTTGGTGCATAGGTCATGGGTACATGCAACATGCACTCATCGGTGAAATCTTCATCCCGTAAATATTTGTACAAAGAAATCCAGTAGAGAATTAGTGGAAATTTTTTTTTATCAAAATATAAATTTAGGGGCCATACCTCTGCTCCTAAACATGTCTACTCATAATGAATTTATATTAATATTAATATTTCTATTAGGAATTAATCCCATCAAGCAAACTACATTTCAAAGAGACAAGAAGAGAAGAGAAAATTCTTGAGGCTCTTTTCTTTTAAGCTCTTTTCTGTTATATTTTCTTGTTGTGAGATTAAGACTCTGTTTGGTTGGAGGAAATTTTACCCATGACTAAAATTTATCCCAATTAAAAATTAATTTTATTTTAAAAAAATAAATAATATTTTACATCTCATCCTACACAAACTCTAATATTAAACAATCACTTTATTTCACATCCAACATAATTTTTAATATAGCTAATTTTATTTCAAATCATACATATTTCTTCAAAAATTCTCATAAAATGTTTCTAAATCATCTTTCTATTCTCCAACCAAATAGAGCCTGAGTTTCATTTTTTGCGAGACAAAAATTTATTATCGAAACTTCTACCCCAGTGTGTGTTTACACATAAACCGTGACTTTAACAATTGTAGATTTTTTTTTCCTCTCTTATGGATGTAGGAAAAATCTAGGCTAAATCAATGGGATTAATTCCAAACAATCTAGTACCAGAGCCACTTGATTGGATTCAATGGACGTATAGTATAAAGATCGAAAATTCGATGAGTTCAAATGTTTTGGATTATGGCAAACCAAGATAAGAAGATCATTGACGGCATATGCTTACACTCACAGAATGAGCTATTAATTGGAAAGTAGTACTTCAACCTATAGTTGCTTTTTCTACCAGCAAGATTGATTACACAACTATCACAGAAACAATTCGGGAGGCTCCTTCTTAATTTTGATTTATTATTTTTATTTATTTTTCTTCAACTTCACTTGAATAATGAATCTAAAAAAAGAAAAGAAAGAAACATATTAATGTTAAAATAAAGTTAAAATAAAAAATAAAAATATAATATAATAATATACAAAATAATAAAAAAATAATATAAAATATAAATAATATAATATTACATGTATATATGCATATAATAATATTATATGTATATATATGTTAAAGAGGTTTATAATAATAAGCTTATACGTCTAATACCACTATTATTTATGTAAACTCTTAAAAGAGTGTTATTTTTCTTACAAATAATCAAATGTTCCTTAAAAGAACAAAACACATTAATACTAAATATCATTTTATTCATGATATCATTAGTCAGAGTGATATCAAAATAGTAAAAATTGACAGCACATAATGTAACAAGTATACTAACAAAGTCTCTATCTTCAGTTAAATTCAGGCACTGCCTAAATTTAATCAATTTATGTTACAATTGATTTCTTGAACTATAGGGCATAGTATAGAGAGGAAACTCTATTTGCAAAATGATCTAGTTTTTATAGTCACAATATTTGTTTAAGTAAGAGAATTGTTGATAAATGATGATCAACCAAAATTATGTTTCACGTGTCTTTTTAGAAACCAAAGAAGTCAAAGATGTAGGCAAATGTGAAAGCATAAGTTGTACATGTTTAACATGAATTTGACCATATATTTATTATGGTTAACGTAACCACCTAATCTTTAAGACTTTTTGATAAAAGCAAATGTGAACTTGCGCTAAAAATTTGGATTTGATTTCAAATTTTTAACTATAAATAAGCATTAGGGCTTTATAGAGGCATGAAAAAATCATCCCATAAGCAAACTATGTTTCAAGGAGGCAAGAAGAGATAATGAAGAAAGTACCTAAAAGTTCTTTTCTTTTAAGCTTTTCTCAATTATATTCTCGTCTTGTGAGATTGACAGTGTTTCATTTCTGTGACAAAAAAAATTATTATCGAAGCCTCCTTTATTGTAAGATTGGGTATATTTGAGATCAAGATTGAGAATTTATTATGTTGAACTCTTTGATTTTGATGACCACAATTAATTTAGTCATTATAGACTAATCTTCTTGTTTAGTGTGTTAACAGGTTGCATTATCTCATTTGAAGATTTAGTCCAAATTAAAATCCAGAGAAAAGCAGGATCTCACTGAAATTTTATTATTTTCTTTTTTAGGACAATCATGTGAGCATGTGCATATTTGCCAAAATTTTTACTTGAATTTTTCCTTTTGGTTTTCCAGTTAAGAAAACTTTATTTATGGGAGGTCACAAGGAAGCCCTTTGTGATTCTCATAAAAGAAGACAAGATCACTGGAGTTTGCCGATTTAGAGGTTGAAGAAAAGAGATTGGCACAACTAAATGCCGAAGCACTCAACCATCTACAATGCAGATTGTCTCCAAGTGAATTCAATCGTATTTGTAATCATAATACGACTTACGAGATATGGTCTAAACTAGAACTCACCCATGAAGGTACCAATCAAGTTAAGGAATCAAAAATTAACATGTTCATTCATGATTATGAATTATTTGAAATGCACCCGAATAAATCTATCAAGGATATGTTCACTCATTTTACCAATATTACTAACGGTCTTATTTCTCTTGGAAAGATATTCACTAATGAAGAACTTGTTAGAAAAATTTTAAGGTATCTTCCTAGAGATTATGATACTAAAGCAACGACCATCGTGAAAGCTCGCGATCTCTCTATAAGCTAGAAATGAAAGGAAAAGAAAAAGGAAGAAGAATGAGGAAAATGAAAATGCAAAGAATGAGGAAGATGAAAGTTGTTAGTGAACCTAAAGAATATCGATCTCTCTATAAGCTACTAGATATGTTGTTAGTGAACCTAACAACATATAAGCTAGAAATGAAAAGAAAAAGGAAGAAGAATGAGGAAGATGAAAGTGCAAAGAAAAAGAAGACTTTAGCTCTAAGAGTCTCTTCTCCTATTTCAAGTGCAAGTGACACCAACTCAAGAGAAAATGATGAAGAAAATCTCAAAGATGAAATTGTCTTAATCTCAAGGCGATTTGATACCCTCATAAAGAAAAAGAGACATTTGTTTCGTCGCTCACAAAAAAAGTCGTTCAAAAACAGAGAGAATAAAGAAAATACTCTAAAGGCCAAGGAGGATGATGTCATTTGCTACAAATGCAACAAACCTGTACATATAAAGCCAAATTGTCCTCTCCTTAAGCCAAGAAAGTCAAAGAAAAAGAAAGCTCTTGTAGCCACTTGGAGCGACTCAGATGAAAGCTCATCAAGTGATGACAAAAAAGAAGTGACAAATTATGCTTGATGGCTGACGTTGATGATAATGAGGTTGAATCTACAAATTCAATAAATGAACTACCTCTTACTTATGATGAATTGGAAGAGAACTTAGTTGATCTCATTCATGGTAATGAAAAATTGAAAAACAGATATTTTTTCTTAAAAAACACTCATAACTCATGTGACTCTTTTTGTAAAGAATTAAAAAAAAAATTAATGATCTTACTTTAAATAATAATGATCTTAGCGTGATTGTTACTAAAGTCTCAAAACAAAATGAAATGCTCAAATCTAAGAATATCATGCTTGAATTTAGATGCATGCTTAGGGTAAACAATGATTCTTATGTCAGAAATAGAAAACATGCAACAAAATGATTCTCAAAACCCTTGTCAAACTCATGAGCATATTCCATCACATGTGACTTGTAATTTTTGCCAAAGGCATGGACATGTTGCTTATACTTGCAAAATTAGAAAAGTCATGCTGGCATCTAAAAGCTCATCATATGTATGGATTCCGAAAGGCCTATCACAAATTGATTATCTTACTACTATTAATTCAATAGAACCCAAATTTGTTTGGGTTCCTAAAACTAAAACGTGAGATTTTTTTGTATGGGTATGTCTCCACAGTGGGACCAGTGGAGGCATGTGGCTCTTGGATAGCGGTTGTTCTCGTTACATGACTGGAAATAAATCAAAATTCATCACGCTAAAACTAAGAAATGGAGGGCTTGTAACCTTTGGTGACGATACCAAGAAACGCATTATCGGAATTGATAAAGTCGGTAAAGATTCTACAACTTTCATAGATAAGGTCCTTCTTGTTGATGGTCTTGCATATAATTTGTTTAGCATATCCCAATTATGTAATAATAGTTATGATATTTTATTTGATGCTTCTAAATGTCTTATCAAACAAAATGATGTTATTATGTTTGTAGGAAATAGATATAATAATATTTATCAAGTTGATCTTGGTTTTATTATTTGCAATGAAATAAAATATTTAGCATCTCATGTTAATGATTTATGGCTATGACATAGAAGATTAGGACATGCCAGTATGCATACCTTGCACAAAATTTCTAAATTAAATTTAGTTAAAGGTCTACCTAAAATTACATTTGATAAAGATAGGCTATGTGATGCATATCTTTTAGAAAAACAAACTAGGATTTCATTTAAGTCCAAAACTGCTATCTCTTCATGCAAACCCTTTGAATTGTTGCATATGGACCTATTTGAATCAATCAGAACACTTAGTCTTAGTGGTAAGAAATACTGTCTAGTATTGTAAATGATTACTCTAGGTTTTCATGGACATTATTTCTTGCTCATAAGCATGATGCATTTGACTGCTTTAAATCTTTATATAAGCGCATCATGAATGAAATTGGTCTTAATGCTTTATCCATTCATAGTGATCATGGTGGCGAGTTTGAGAATGAACAATTTGAATTCTTTTGTGAAGAACGTGGTATCTCACATAATTTCTCGGCTCCTCGAACACCTCAACAAAATGGGATTGTAGAGAGGAAAAACCGAACACTTATTGAGATGGCATGGTCAATGCTTCATGAGCGTGGACTTTCTAAGTACTTCTAGGCTGAAGCAGTAAATACGTCTTGCTATGTTGTGAACCGTATTACAGTTCGCTCGGCACTAAAAAAGACCCCTTATGAATTATGGAAAGGTCGAAAACCGAACATTTCTCATCTTCGCGTGTTTGGTTGCAAATGCTTCGTGCTGAATAATGGTAAGGATGTTTTAGGTAAATTTGATTCAAAATCCGATGAAGCTATTTTCTTAGGATACTCTTCAACTAGCAAAGCGTATCGTGTTTACAACACGAGATCTATGTTGGTTGAATAATCCATTCATGTTGAATTTGATGAATCTAATGTCAACTCTCCAAAGAGAGATGATAATCTTATTGAAAGTATAGGTCTTGAGAAGCTAAATTTGGAAAACGGAGAAACAAAAGCTAAAGAAGAATCTCATCATGATTGTGTTCACACTCATGGAAATGAAGAAAGTGTGAATGAGTTAAACCTACCATTAGAATGATAGTACAAAAAAGCTCATCCTCTAGAGTTAATAATTGGTGATCCATCACAAGGAATACGCACTAGAGCTTCCTTCCACGATGAGATAATTCACTCCGCTTTTATCTCTCAAATTGAGCCAAAGTCCTTCGAAGAAGCCGAGAAAGATGAGTTCTGGATTCTTGCCATGCAAGAAGAATTAGAACAATTCTCTAAAAATGATATTTGGGATCTTGTATCACATCCCAAGGGTCACTCCATAATTGATACAAAATGGATTTTTCGAAATAAGCTTGATGATTCTGATGTTATTATTCGTAATAAAGCCCGTTTAGTTGCTAAAGGATTTACTCAAATCAAAGGGATCGATTTTGAGGAAATCTTTGCACTTGTTGCTCAGTTAGAAGCTATTCGCCTTTTGCTTTCATTTACTTGTTATAAAAATTTTTGATTATTTCAAATAGATGTCAAGAGTGCATTTCTTAATGGTTTTATTAACGAAAAAGTTTATGTCGAGAAACCACTCGGTTTTATCGATTCCTTTCTTCCAAATTATTATTTAAGCTCAAAAAGGCTTTATATGGCTTGAAACAAGCACCCCGTACTTGATATGAGAGATTAAGTAAATTCCTTGTGAACAATGATTTTATCAAAGAACAAGTTGATACAATACTGTTTACAAGAAAACATGATAAAAATTTCATTGTTGTACAAGTCTATGTGAATGATATTATTTTTGGTGCTACTAATGAATCCTTGTGTGAGAAATTTTCCAAGTGTATGTCTAGGAAATTTAAAATGAGCATAATGGGAGAACTTAACTTCTTTCTTGGATTGCAAATCAAACAACTTCTCAATGACCTCTTCATTTGTCAAAGCAAATACACAAGAGAGCTTCTCAAAAAGTTTGGCATGGATAAATCAAAGCATATTGGCACTCCAATGAACTCATATATAGAGTTAGATAAGGATAAAAGAGGTAAGAGTGTAGATGAAAAGCTCTATCGAAGTATGATTGAATCATTACTTTATTTAACCACAAGTAGACCAGATATCATTTTTAGTGTTTGCATATGTGCTCGTTTTCAATCGTCTCCTAAAGAATCTCACTTAACTGCAGTTAAGCGGATTTTCAGGTGTTTAGTTGGCACCCACTCTCTTGGTCTTTGGTATTCCAAAGAAAGCACATCAAACTTGATAGGATACTCCGACGCTGACTTTGTAGGTTGCAAAGTTGATCGTAAAAGCACATCTGACACTTGTCAATTTTTTGGCAATGCTCTTATGTCTTGGTCTAATCGTAAGCAAAATTCTATCGCGCTATCAACGGCCAAGCTGAGTATGTGGCGGCAAGTAGTTGTTGTGCACAACTACTCTGATTGAAGCATAAATTACTTGATTATGGTATTGATTTAAGTCATATACTTATCAAATGCGATAACACTAGTTCCATACGTTTAACCAAGAACTCTATTCAACACTCACGAACTAAATACATAGAAATTCGACATCATTTTATTTGTGATCATGTTGAAAAAGATCACATCTCTTTGAAATATGTTCTCACTAATTTACAACTTGCTTATATCTTTACCAAGCCATTGCATGAAGATAGACTTAACTTCATAATTAGCGAGATTGGTATGCTAGATAGTTCATGCCTATAGAACTCTTGTCATGATTAGCCATTGCATTGATATTTTTATGTTATTTTAAAGTGCATGACTTTCTAAGTTTTTTTACTTACATCAAAACCTCATTATTGCTGAATTTTCTCTTCCTTCCAATTCATTGTTGTGTCAACCTTTGATTTTGTTGTTCATTTGTTCAAGCTGTTCTATACTGCTCTCAGATTTTTCTTTCTAGAGAAACTCGACCGATTTTGAAAATCGACCTCAAGTGAAATTAACCCTGGACAATTTTGAAAATCTGTCGTATCTCTCGGGAATTTGGTGTCTGACTTGCCAGCACTACTTGTTTGACCCATTGACTGACTCAACGGGCCAAATCCATCGGGCCAGGTCAACTCGCGCAATTTAAGCTTCGGGCCGACTGTTTCTTTTTTGGTCAACAGGTGAAACTCGTTAACCCGCACAGCTCAACCGCATGCACAAATTGGTATGCGTGCCTACGCAGCCTCTTCACGCGCCGTTATCATTTCTATGTCTCTCTCTCTTTCACCATCCATCACCTTATTTCTCTCTAATACCACTATTATTTATGTAAACTCTTAAAAGAGTGTAATTTTTCTTACTAATAATCAAATGTTCCTTAAAAGAACAAAACACATTAATACTAAATATCATTTTATTCATGATATCATTAGTCGGAATGATATCAAAATAGTAAAAATTGACAGCACATAATGTAACAAGTATACTAACAAAGTCTCTATCTTCAGTTAAATTCAGGCACTGCCTAAATTTATCATTGATAAATGATGATCAACCAAAATTATGTTTCACGTGTCTTTTTAGAAACCAAAGAAGTCAAAGATGTAGGCAAATGTGAAAGCATAAGTTGTACATGTTTAACATGAATTTGACCATATATTTATTATGCTTAACGTAACCACCTAATCTTTAAGACTTTTTGATAAAACAAATGTGAACTTGAGCTAAAAATTTGGATTAGATTTCAAACTTTTACCTATAAATAAGCATTAGGGCTTTATAGAGGCATGAAAAAATCATCCCATAAGCAAACTATGTTTCAAGGAGGCAAGAAGAGATAATGAAGAAAGTACTTAAAAGTTCTTTTCTTTTAAGCTTTTCTCAATTATATTCTCGTCTTGTGAGATTGACAGTGTTACATTTCTGTGACAAAAAATTATTATCGAAGCCTCCTTTATTGTGAGATTGGGTATATTTGGGATCAAGATTGAGAGTTTATTATGTTAAACTCTTTGATTTTGATGACCACAATTAATTTAATCGTTATACACTAATTCTCTTGTTTAGTGTGTTAACAGGTTGCATTATCTCATTTGAGGATTTAGTCCAAATTAAAGTTTAGAGAAAAACGGGAACTCACTGGATTTTATTATTTTCTTTTCTACGACAATCATGTGAGCATGTGCATATTTGCCAAGGTTTTTACTTGAGTTTTCCTTTTGGTTTTCCAGTTAAGAAAACCTTATTTTCTTTCGTATTTATCGTGTTTGATTGTTTAAGTAAAAAATCTCATCAACCTATTCATGTTAAGTAATTTGAATTAAGAGTGTAGTTCACTCAATTTATTGATTTGAATTTGAAACTTAACTCAAAACTCAATACTTATCATATATTAGGTTAGTACTTGGTTTAGCTTAACACAATCTCATGCCTATGATAGATGCCTACATAATCATTGATTGCTCTTTTATTTTGGTATATGGCAACTCATAACCTATTGGTTAATATCCATGTATTTTCCAAAAGGTTTCATAAGCCACATCAAACAAAATCATGAGCCATCATTCAATTTTCTTGTAACTTGTTTTTTTGTTTCTCCCATGTCATCTTGGCTTGTGTTTTGACCATTTGCAGCTTATCGTTTTTTGAAAAACCTGATTTATTTTGTGTACCATGATAAAATATTGAGGCATGCTTTTTCTATTACTTTTTTATTTTTCATCCACTTAGCTTTGTCTCTTTGTATTGGCTAAGTGAAACAAGCCTACAAGCACAAAGGACAAAAAGAATTATTTTGGTTCTCTCTTTCCAATAGAAAAATTTTGCATTCTCTTAAGCTTATGTGATTTTTTCTACACTACCAGCACTAACATTGTTTCAAAAAAAATATTCTGCACTCTCTGTTTTTGGAGAACAGCAACTCACCTTCTCCTCTCAAGCTCTCAGTTTTTACTCTCCCAAAGCCATATTTGCAAAACATTTGAAGGAGATTTCAAAGGAGATAGTGGTGTTTCTTAAGTGAAAAGAAGCTAAAATTTTTCCTGGTTCTATTTTATTTCCTGCTTCAGAAATTTATACTGCTGCTGTTTTGTTTTGGTTTGCTGTGAATCTTGTTTCTTGAGTTATTACTTATTGAGATTCACCAAAACTCTTAATTTTTTTCTCGTTCTTCCTGTTGAAGGCTCATATTGTGTCTTACTTCTTTAAACTCTCAAATTATTTTTACTCACTGTTTCTACATTAACTTTTTCAAAATTATTCAAGTAGACCCTTGACAAATTTGCATGTGCATAGAGTACCTCATTGTAATATTAATTCTTGTACATGCATTGTAATTTAAGCTAGCTAGACTAGCAAAATCTTTCCTTGTTTTTTCTCCCTAGTGGAGAATAGTAGGTTTCCTCAGCTTTGGTTACTGCAAAAAAACTGTAGGATTGAAGGTTTGCTTGGCTTTGGTTCCTTGAAAAAGTCATAGGGTTGTACTAAGTTTATTCGGCTTTAATTCCCAAAAAAAGCCGGGGTTATAGTGAAATTCTCATTCGAGGTGCGTGGGGAGTGGATTAGGCGGGAGGCCGAACCACTATAAATCTCTTGTACCTTCTGTGTGATATTTTTATGTTGTTTGCTCCTCTTTTGTAAATTATTTTATTTCTGCACTAAGTCCTATTTCTCAAATTGACCTCGCATTCTGGCGATGCCTTCTGTTCTAACTCTTCCGCAGACCTATTTGCCAAATCAACCTCTCAGCATTAATTGAATTATTTCTTAAGTTTATTGCTTTAATTTAACTTGAAAATTCTATTATTCCCAATTCACCCCCTCTTAAGAAGCCTTTGGGCCAACATATTATACCCCAATGTGTTTACACTTGTACTGTGATGTTAATGATAGTGAATTTTCTTCCTTCCTCTTACGTGAATATAAGCCTGAAAAATTCTGAACTGAATCACATAAATTTAGTATCACTTTGCTATTTATTTTGCCAATATTATTTTCAATGATCTTATTTTTGCTACACTTCTACCAATTAGATAGAATTAATTCCTAACAATTTCACAAGTGAACGTTGAGACTTATTTCACAATAAAGGAATGAGGCGGACCATTCACATATAAATTAACCATTATATATTAGTAATAAATATATAAGAAGCTTTAGGTGAATATTATATTATAATATAATCCAGCAAAAAAATTGATAACATCAAACCAAAAGCATTAATTCATACAGCAAAAGCAGATTAAACTAAGTTTTAGCAGCCTCACCCTCCAGCCTCATGGCCAAAGATCCTAGGAAACAATGGATTTTGACCCTGCACAATAAGGTATATAAATAAAAAAAATTAATCTGCAACTGATCAATGAAAAGAAAAAAAAACAAAAGCTGAGAAAAAAGAAAGAAAGAAAGAAATCGTCCGTTATATCTAGATCATCTGTACCTTAGCTTCCCAGAAATAAACATCCGTGTGACACAGAGAGGTATAAAGGATCTTAAGGCGGACCTCCATCGCCTGAGGCGGCGCCACCTCCACCTCCTCGATCACCAGCGGCTTCCCCGCCTCCCACGCCACCGCAGCTGCTCAGAAATTAAATCAATCAATCTACATCTCATTTAATCGCATTCAGCATCAACAGAATCAAGATCAACCCCACTCCTCCAAAAAATGGTAGACAAAAACAAGGGGGAAAACACCGATTAGCACCGTCAACCCTAAGTAAAGCAACTGAACAACATAGAATAAGATCTGAAGGAGAAAGCAAAACCGAAGATCTACAGAAGAACTCTCGTCCAGGATCACGAACCTTTGCATTTGATTACTTGACCCGCAGTGCTCGCCATCGCTCCTCTCTCCCTCTCTCTCTCTCGCTGTAAAGCGACGACTCCTGTTGAGACCAATTTATAATAGAGGGACGGAGAGAGAGTGCGCGCGTGGTTCTATGAAAATCGGCGCGGTTTTGAAGCAAAACCGGGGGTGTGGTGGTCTGATGTTCCGTCGGGAACATTATTAGTTAAGCGACACTCGTGCATAGCCACAAACATGTGAATTAGAAAAATTATGAGCTTGTCTCGTTTACTTCCGAGTAATGTTTTTCTCAACACAAATTTAAAATATAAAAATTAATTTTATTTTATATTTAATTTAAATATTAATATTAAATTTAAAAAAATTCATATTTTATATTATTTTAATATTAAAATAATATTCTCAACTATTAATTTTTTTAAAAAAAAATTCCTTTATTAAAAAAAATTTGAAGCAGACGAGTTGTTTAATAATATTAGTTTAATAAGAATGACTATATTTTTTATTAAAAATGATGAATAATAAGAATTTAAATAATAATAATAATAATATAAAATAAAATTAATTCTTATTTTAATAAGTGTTGTCATATATGAATTTTTTTTACAATTATTATAATTAATTTTTAATATTAAATTTTATATATAATAATATAAATAAATATAATTAATTAAATTAATTTTAATCTGATTAAATAAATAAGTCTGCACAAGGTTTAACCTTCTAACACTTGGGTGATGACAGAGCTCAACTCTCATAAAACATTTCACCAAAAAAATTTATTTATTTGATTATCTTGTTTATAAGTATTTATTTATTGCCATCAAAAAAATTATGAATTATGTAAAACTTTCATAAGTTTAAAGTTATTTGTGTTAATTTAAATTTTAAAAATCAGAAAATAATTATTGTCAAAAGATTATTCATATAAAATTTGAATAATTTTTTATACGAGATTTCAGAGATATTTGATTTACTGTTATATTACTAAATGATATTTTTGAATACTAATTTCATTTATATTTTTTAAATTAAATAATTATTTTTTTAAAATACTAAATAATATTAAATTAAGCACTTTCTTAAATAATTTGAATTGATTTCATTTAAATGATGATGTCATCACCATGGAATTTGAATTAATTCTTTTTCTTAGAGGTCCTGTTGCAATTATTTAAATGTGATGTGAATATTTCTAAATTTCATGTAAATTTTTTTTTTAGAATAAATTTTATGTACAGTTTTGATCTGTAAATTCATAATGAAATGGTTAAATTTTTTTACTTCATTAAGGGAATTAGCTCTAATCCCATGATAAATAAAATTTATTGAAATGATACTTTTTAAATAATTAATTTGATTTATATTTACTATAATTTTATTACTAGGATTTTTATTTTAAATGTTAAATTAATTTTTGTTTTATATTATAAAGTTTAGATATTTTAAAAAAAATATTAAAAATAAAAATAAATTTGTATATCTGATTTAAGGACTAAAATACTAAATTTTAAAATTGTGAATTTAAATGATAAATGTACTTTAAATTCAAACCTTAATTATACTTTACCTTTAATTTTTTGATTTTTTTCTAAGAGTTTTTGGCTTCTTGAAATTAAAGCATATTGCTTGAAATTTATTTGAAATTGATTTTAAGTTTCTAGTCAATTTAAAACTCAATAAATATTTGGAATAAAATTTTACGATTTAAAAGCCAACATAATCAATTATTAACTTATGTCATCTAATTTAGTTTAATATTATTTTAATATTATAATAAAAAGTTATTATTTAATTTAATGATATTTATAAATATTTTTTTTAAATTATTAAATTTTATATCAAAAAATAAAATTTAGATGCCATAACATTTAAATTAGAGAACATAATATTAAAATAACAATAAATTAAATGCTCTTAAAAAAATTATTTTATTCTAATTTAAAATTTTACTATTATAGGACATTAGGATGCATATAAATTGAATTTTTTTTTAAAATAATCTGAATTTAAAATTCATTTGAACTCAAATAAAATTTAAAATTTGAGTAACTTTAGTGTTTATTTTTTCAGGACTTAAAATTATTAATACTTTTTAAACTTTTATTTTAGCAAATTTTTTATTGAAATAAATGCTAAAATTGACTATAATAGTGATGAAAATGTATAACATCTAATCAAATTTTTTTATTCTGATGATGAATTAAAAAGTTTCTCTTTAAAGATCTTTTTATTTGTAAAATTTAATTTAATAAAATTAAAATTAAATTTAAATAGAAATATTTTTTTATTAAAAATTATGAATGATTTAAAATAAAATTAATTATCATATTAAAATATGTGAGAAATGTAATATAAAATTAATTATTATATTAATATATGTAAAAAAATATGATATAAATTAATTTTAAATATTAAATTTTATGTATAATATAATATATTTATTTAAAATTAAATTATATTAATTTTTAAGCCTAATACTTAAATCAATTTACTGAAATACAAGGACTCCTAATACTTTATTAAAGCTTTTGATATTATTTACTACAACTAAGATGCTCTAATTGATACAAAACAATAATTTTTAAAAAATTTAATAAATCTTTATAATTAAATCTTTATAATATATATTAAAACGCAAGCTAGATTTGAATTAGACTTTGAAGGGATAGATGTTTAAATTTTTAGATTAAAAATTTTCAAATTTTCCCAACATCAACATCCATATGTTATAAAAGAAATTTTTATCATGAGAAAAAAATTATAATTAAACTCCAAACAAAAATTAATAGTTCAATTATAATACCCAAAATAGATTAAATATTTTTTAATTTAAACTCAGGCCAATAAAAATTCAAATAAATTATACCAAAAACTTTTATCATTTTAATTTGGGATCAGACCGGTAAGAATTGGAGTGCCCAGAAGTCGTAACAGTGATTTGGGGGGGGCGACGCACTCTTCTCGCAAAACATCTTGCGAGCATCTACCGCTCATCATATCCCGCCAAACCTCTGAAGGATCATACTGGGCTCGCTGAACTTGTCCTCGTTATATACAAATTTCCTTTCCCCCCATGTTCTGCGTAGCTCATGTGGGACTAAAGTTTGCTACATAAATTCAATATACCACATATAATAGATATTCATAGCTTTGGATAACTTATAATTAGATCCATTATTTTTACATTTCTTCAATCAAATCCAGTTCACTGCTGCAGATATCACCCAATTGCAATTATATATACATATCACCCAACTGCAGTTATGCACATAATGCATGTTATCATATTAATTAGAGTTTCAATACATGTTGGTTACATAAATCAAGCTCCTTTCTATTCAAAATATCTTTTCCAAGGTCTCACATAGATCATATTTCACTAATACAATTGGTATATATTTGTTTCTATCATTGATAAAATATAAATAATGCAAATTACTATGCAAAATGTAGAACATGAAACTGCAGTGATAATCAAACCAACCTCAGAAAGTACATAATCCCAAAAGATGACACTTTTTTGTGCTAGAACTCTATACGACTTAGAAGGGATAAAGTCAAAGTTTAATTTTTTTTTTTCATTTAGAACTTAACGATCTCCTGATTGGGAACAAAGAACTAGCTTCTCTACAATCTTCTTCGACAACACGAAGACTTCAGAAGAAACTGATATTCTAAATGGTCGGCTATTTGTTCTATCGAACTTCCTTGTTGGTTTTCACCACCTAACTGCTGGATGGTATAACCTCACAAGAAAGTTTTGGATTAGATATGATTTACTTGTTCGCTTAACCAATGAAAAAGGATTTTATCAATTAATTTATACAAGTGTGCTTTTAGAAGATCAAAAATCAGGGATAGCTATGTGATAAAGGCCTGCTAGAAATCATCTAAAGAAATGACCGTAGAAAAAGCGATGTGATGGTATTCTTGGGACTTCAGTCAAAAATTGCTAATATTTTCTTTCACTATAACTTTTAGGAAGAAAAACTTTGAAGAAACAGTTTCACATGAACTCCTGTTCACAAAGCTCAGTTTCACTTCTAAAAAGCTTCTCTCATATGGAAGGATCCCGCGACACTTGTGAGATATGAATTATGTTAAGCATACCTTCGTATATTTTGCAATTTATCAAGAGATCAGTGCATAATTCAAACTACTATCTTAGTTCTTACATTCTCATCCCAGAGATTTGACTTATATAGTCTAATAATAGAAGATTGATCAGGAACCTGAGTATAATCGAACTAGAAGCAAAAAATCAAATGGAGTCTGCAGGCTCCACTGCCTTTGTTTCTTGCTTAGAGGCCTTCCCTTACCTGCTTTTTGTCTGTTTATCTTCACATCTGCAATGCTCCAAAGGCAACTATGAGATTCAAGATCGAAAGAAACAAGACTGAGAATACCATCAGTTTCTCGCAGTGAACTCGTCCCATCATCCATGATCATGTATCTGACGTACATCGGGCGGTCCTTGAACCGACCAAGCTCTTCTGGAACTCTTACTACTCGTTCGACGCCTGGAGATGACACCTATAGAAGAAAATTTTGGGCAGAAGACAAAGAAGTATGTTGAAAATTTGAATAAAAAAATCAAAACCTACCAAATATGTATTAAAAAAACTAATAAATGAGGTAAGATGTGAATATATCTTTCTTCTTGAGAAACATCAATTCAAAGAGAAAAGATGAGGTGGAGCCTTTAAATTCTTCTCTTACTAAGAAGAAGCTTCCTGCAGTAGAAGCACCAGAGAAAGAGAAAAGATCTTCGGAGACAAGACTCTAAAGTTGAACCATCTTTTGCTACAATCAAATAGTTAGCTCCTTTAATCTCCGAGATTTGTAGTAAAAAAATTAAAAGTATGAGTCAGATTTTCTAGCTGCTTTGGAAAATCAAAACCGACTAAATATGTATAAAAAAACTAATAAATCCACCACCTCTAAATGAGGCATTAAAATCAAAAGTACGATGCAAACATAAACTTGCAAATCGGCTGAGGTAATGTCCATTAGGTTTTGCTCCCAATAAAACAAGTTTGATGTGTATGAAAACTAGTTTCACACATAATTCAAGTCATCATCTCTAAAAAGTTTTTGAAATGACTATTCAGGAATACATACATACATACATACTAGAATTTTGAAATATTTGATGTCCAAAAACTGAAATTAGAAAGATAACTGAGATTGAATGTTGTTGGGCTCCAAAAATTAGATAGGCTGTTAGCACAGCAGTCACAAGCCGTTCATTATGGATAGTCTCCGTGTTTGACTCAGGATGGTTCTTGATGTCAAGGATGGGATTTTCTTCAACTCGAACTGATGTCATTATCGAGCCTTCTTCCCAAGTTGGTGATGAGGCGTAATCTCTTGATCTCTTCATACCTTGAAACGAACAATCTTCTTGAGGCTCGAGAAGGAGGCTTGAGGAGTCCATCGACAACATGTCGAGGGCTCGAATGCTTCATGGATGTAAATTTTGTAAAGTAGCCCATTCTGATCACTTAATTAGTTGGTGGGATTAAGGTTGTTTAAATGTTCGGTACGTAATGAGATTACCCATTTCGGTTCGTTTTTGCATATCTGATCATGGGTTATAATGTAGGTCGGGATTTAAGTGAAGAGATGGATAATTATCTGTCTAACGATCTGACTTAAAACTTAGTTTAAAACTGAGATTTATGACAAAAAACCCCAAAGCAAATGCAGCTTAAGTAAAAAAGGGGAAACAAAGAAAAATATCAACCCCTCTTAAGTAAACTGTTGTTCTCATGCACAAAGAAATGAAATATTATGTTGTCATGCTTCAACATAACTCCACCAGAAGTTCTACGTAGGAAAACTAATAAACAGTTTCAAGACTTAAAGCAAACATAACAGAAAATAGTAGGGAAGATAGACCTCTAGTGATATATCATTTGGCACAGCTCCTTCACGCTCCGCTTGATCCAGCAGCAGCTGATAGGCAGAAGAAAAGGCCTCAATGTCATACATAGTTGGGGAACCATATCTAGAAAATTGAAATTGTAAGAAATACAACCACTAAGTTCAATTTCAGAATAAAAAATAACCCACATGAAAATTAACTCAAGAAGATTAGAGTTAGCCTGAGCTGTTTGCTTTACAAAACATTAGTATTTAGTGTCGGAATCATTTAATCAGATACATAGATTTTGGTAGATGGCAATGAACATGATGCATGCGGAACATGCATGTGAATGTAGCTAAAAGATAGAGCAGATAACAACAACAACAACAACAACCAAGCCTTAATCCCATTGGATAGGGTCGGCTACATGAATCCTTTTTGCTATTACGCTCTATCAATCAACAAGTTCTTATTTAGATCTAAGTAAATAAGATAACTACTTATAGTTTCTTACATATTTTCTTTGGTCTCCCTCTTTGTCTGAGCAAAATTTAATAACTTGATTTTCCTAACTGGAACTTCAATCGGCCTACGAATTACATGTCCAAACCATCTAGGCCGACTTTCTCTAAATTTATCCTCAATTGATGCAACTCCAACTTTCTTGTAAATAGACTCATTTTTCATTCTATACTTTTGTGTATACCCACACATCCATCTTAGCATCCTTCTTTCTACAATACTTATTTTATTTATATGTTTTTTCTTTTTAGGCCAGCAAATATCATCGCTGATTTTACTACACTTTTATAAAATTTATCCTTAAATTTGGATGAAATTTTTCTAACGCACAATACATTAAAAATATTTTTCTATTTTACCCATCCTATTTGGATCCTGCTAATACCGTTAGTATCTATTTTATTATCATTTTGTATGATTGATCCAAGGTATTAAACCATTTGATTATCAATTATCACATCACCGATATAAGTGTTTCTTTCTTGATTAAATGTACACTTTGTATATTCAATTTTGATCTACTGAAATAAAAATTTTTAGATTCTAAAATATTTGTCTATTGCACGAGTTTCGCTTTAATTTTCTCTTTAGTTTTATTAAGGACAATATCATCTGCGACAAGCATACACTAAGGTACCTCATCTTGAATATGTCAAATCAAGACTTTCATAACCAATATAAAAAATTACGAACTTAAAGTTAAGTCTTAGTGAAATTCAACTATAATATGAAATCCTTAATCAAATCTCCTTAAGTCTGAACACAAATAATAGCTCTTTTATATATGTCTTTAATAACCTGAATATAAGCAGCGCAAATCTATTTCCTTTCTAAAATTCTCCAAAATACTTTCTTTGGGACTTTATTATAAGTTTTTTTTTTCAAATCAATAAAAACCAAATGTACGTTTTCCTTTCTCTCCTTAAATTTCTCTATTAAACTTCTCAATAAATGAATAGCTTTCATAGTAGATCTATCTAACATAAAATCAAACAGATTCTCTAACACTTTAGTATCACGGCATAGTTTATGTTCGATTGCCTCTCCCAAAATTTTAAAGTACGATTCATTAAATTTTTTGATAAAAAAAACTCATTAATATAACTTTTTATAATTAGCACAACTTTGTACATCACCTTTATTCTTATAAAAATGTAACAACATACTCTTTTTCTATATATTTAATATTTTTTTAGTCTTCAAAATCATATTAAACAATCTAATGAGCCAGAAAACTCCGTCATCTCTCAAGAACTTCTAAATATCTATTGGAATGTCATTCGGTCTTACTATTTTTTAATGTTTCATCTTCTTTAAAGGTTTTCAGACTTCAGCTTTATTGATACGTCAGATGTAAGAGTAATTTGCAGACTTCATCTGTTTTTGTATACTTCATCTTTTTTGTATGATTGATTTGATAAAAGATAGCAGATAATGATCAACAATTCTAATGATTAATTATCATAGACGATTAAACTTCTAGAGTCATTTCCGAAGGTCCAATCTCTTTCCGCGGCGCTTCCTCTACCGTGGAAAGTCTCTTCTTGACAGAAGAAAAATTTAAAGACTTCATCTTATATTTTCATTTCAAAGTAATGTTCTTCAACAAGAAAGATATCTCATAGGCTTCAAGAAATCCCTCGTTGAATTTTAGGAAAAAAGAAGGAAAATCAACCTCTTCTCATTATCCATGTGTCGAGCATTCAATGGATAAGATAACTATCGTGAGCAAAAAAAAAAGCTTTCCCCTTTTACTTCACTTATTACTTTTATGCACATAGATTTTAGTAGATAGCAATCAACATGATGCATGCGAAACATGTATGTCAATTTAGATAAAAGATAGAGTAGATAATAATTAATTATCACAGACAATTAAACTTTTAGATTCATCTCCAAAGGCCCAATCTCTTTCTCCAATGCTTCCTCTACCATGGAAAGTCTCTTCTTAATAGGAGAAAAATTTAAAGACTCCACCTCATATTTTCTTTTCAAAGCAATATTCTTCAACAAGAAAGATATCTCATAAACTTCAAAAAATCCCTTGTTGAATTTTAGGAGAAAAGTTAAGGGAAAAAATCAACCTCTTCTTATCATTCATGTGTTAAACATTCAATGGTTAACTATCGTGAGCAAGGAAAAGCTTTCCCCTTTTACTTCACTTATTACTTTTAAGCACAGTAGATTCGTACTATAATAGAGCCTTTTGTAGTTCCATTATCTTCATTTTGAGTCTCATTGAAGATTTTGGGAGTGGTCCTATATTTTTTTTTTTTTGCCAAATGAGTAATTCAGCCCATTATTTACTTGGCTAGGAGGGATGTGTTTGCGAAATCCAACCGATTGTGTTTTCCCTATATTAGTAAGTCAGGCATCGATAAATTGGACATTTACCGAAGATCAACTAAATATTTTGAAATGACACGTCTCATGATCTAAGGGGTTGGATGTTAACACAAGTCCTCAGCTTAGTCCAGTCTTACACATGATAAAATGAATATGGATACATGCAAAGATTATTCTTGACAAATCTTATTTGACAATATACTTTTGAAAAGATATTTTTGTCGAGTAATTTCCAAACACTTCATCGACAATAATAACTTTTCATCTACTTGACGACATGTTTCCTGATCAATATTTTTTGCATTGATTTTTGAGGCAACTTTTAACCATAAATTGCACAAATTGATGCATTTAGGACCTAGGATTGGCTCTGAGTTCCTTGTACTTACAAAGAATTTAGGGTTAAAATTACCTCTTCATCGTCATGGTTTTCCTTTTATAGGCTTTTCATGCTAAAAGTTCTATCATTCTCTTTGGCTTTAATTTATCCATTTGATTCAACTTTTAAATATATGTTGATGAAAAACTAGCATCAACAACCTTAATCCAAATAAAAATTAGAACTTAAGGAGATTAAAGCTAGTATGTTCTGTTTCCATTTTAAAGCATAAGCATTCAATATCAGAACCATTAATCTCAAGACAAATGCATAATAGATGAAAATGTAATAAGATAAGCAATTCTAATAGCTACTCATAACAGAAAAATCCATTTATCCAGAGAATAATTACAGAATTCAGACATCATAAGTCAGCATAACTCCAATGGAATTTTAAAGATAATAAAATTACCTAACTCTATATAGAGATGATAAACTGAAGGTATTTAAAAAATTGCCTAACTCTATTTGGGCATTCACTTTGTATGAACAATTTCAATAAGGTAGCAGAACCATAAAAGATTCTCAATGGTAACAACCGAATCATGAAACAAACACATGATGTAATACCCTAAAATTTCGATTAATGAAATTCCTGTGTTATTCAAATTTATTTAATAGTATAATGTTATTTTGTTTAGCCATAATAATTAAACAGTACCAAATTTGTTCCACTTATTTCATTAAGATATTTATTTTTAAAAGACAAAATAAGAAGGGACCTGGAGGCAAAATTGAGAAAATTGAAGGAACTAAATTGAATAAAATTGGATTAAGTTATATTGAAAAATGATCTTTAAGTAATTTGAGAAGGATTGAGAGATCAAAATGCAGTTTCATGATTAATATATATTTGCATGGGAGGACAACCACAAGCGATGATCTCTCACATACCTTAGAATTGAGGAAGATAAAGTTCCTCTTCATCTCACCTCTACCAATTTCCTTCGCAGCCAAGGCAACAAAGAAAGAGAGAGAGCTGAGCTTCTCCCATTCCTCCTTTCCTCTTCTTCTCCAACTTCTCCCTATTTTCTCCTTTTGTTTCTTCTCCTTCCATAGCCTTCATCTTCTCCTCTCCATCTCATTTCCTTCCCCATCTGCAGCCAAGTGAGAGAAAGATAGAACGAGAAAGTAAGAGGGAGGAGAACTGAGGGTGAGTAAGGTGGCACTGGTGGCTTCAGCGATGTCGGCGGCGAAGTCAATGAAATAGGCAGCGGAGTTGGCAGTTCGGCCAGGTGGAATGCGGCGGGAGCTCAGCGACACGATGGTGACAGAGTCATCGAGCGGGAAGTTAAAGCGGGATAGCTGGTTGAGTGAGTTTAATACTTTTATGAGAAATTTATATCTGTCACATCCAAAGAAGACTTTTATAGGCAGCGCCCCTTAAGTCAAATATTTACGAGCAAAACTCTCTATTTTAAATATAAATTTATAGGAAGAACCCTCATGCTAAATTCTATTTGTCATCTGTTATTTTAACCTAACAAGAGTTGACACATGTAACTAAGATTACATCCAACCTTTCATTTAAGATTATATCTAATCCATCATCTATATTTTTCATCTTTATTTTTTTAAATCTCTTTTATTTTAATTTTTTATCCATTTTTAACATCTCTATTTTTTTCATAACTTTATTATTGTGAATTTTTTTGAAACGGACTAGATGTAATCTTAGTTACATATGTTAACCCTAGTCAGGTTAAAGAAATAGTAAAACAAAAATTAGTATGAGAGTGTTGCTTATAAATTCACATTCAAAATAGGGAGTGCCGCCTTGAAATATTTAACTTAGAGAATAACGTTTGTAAATATTTAACTTAGAAGGTGCCGCCAATAAAAAGGCTTTTTTTAAGGTGACAAACGTAAATTTTCTTATTTTTATATGATATATAAGATAATATTAAATTTAAATATTATATTGTTTATAAATATATAAATATATATCATTTTAATTTAATTAATATATATAGAAAGAGAATTAAAAAAAGAAAATTATTTGGCTGCGAAAATCTTGGAATCCTTCGAAATCGATCCCAAACTTGAGACAGGGGAAGACAACTAGATATGATTTATTTATCATTTGCTCATGATTTATTCTCCTATTATTTTGTTATTGATTTGTGGTTATTATATTATTGCTCTACTATGAATACACTATTAATATATCATTATTCAACTGTGATTCATTGTACTACTAGTTGCTATGAATAATACATGTATAATGTAAAGATTTATCTCTTTTGTTGTTACTAGACAATTATTATATCAACACATAATTACAGTTACTGTAGCTGATTGATTCATACTACCGTTATTGAGATACTGAAGGACTGAACGTCTTCATATTACCGTTATTAAAATGTTGACTGTTTTAGTTCGGGCATACTGATACTGTTACTATTACTGTAATAAGACCTTCACATTGCACCTACTAAGTGGGGTGTAAGTATTCGCGTGGTCATAGTATTACTATTTTGGCAGATATGAGGCCTCTCCATTGCATCAACTAAGTGGAAGTAAATCCATAATCGTTACTGTTATTGGAGAGTATGACAACAAACTATAAAGTAGCTCCAAGGACTAAAGTAAATTGAAAAATCTAATTAACAGAATAAAAGTGATGAGATTTGATATATACAACATGAATAGGTTAGACATTTGAATAGCACTTATCCTCTCCATTTAGTAATTGAGTTCTTTCACTTTCAGTCATATGTTTTATCTATTGTTATCGCCTCCACATTTTAATGTTGATTGTTTTCATATTGTGTTAGTAAAAACCGAGTTCAAAAGAACTTACATTTATTATTTTTACAGTACATTCATAGATACCATATGGAGGTATGTGAGAGAGACCATATGACTGATGAAAGTTTTGTAAGTTTTTGCACTAGACTTAATTTAGAAAATATTTGGTAGCATTGTATCTGATATTTTAGGCAATATCCCTCTATTTCACACTATACTTTTGTTATGACTCTGATAAATATTAGATATATTATGTATTTTAATTTTGTTAGAAATAACATAAAAATGAATTTTTGCGGTGACAGAAATGATATTACTAAGCTGTTGTGTCGTGCCCAACTCAGCTACTGACTCACTATATGATATCCATATTAGCAGGCCAGGGTGTAATGTAACACATGCCATCACATCAAGCAATCAAGATACAAATCCCAGAGAAACTCGAGGAATGAGTCACTAACTAACTGGATTGCAAAAGATTGCCTCATTTCTGTTCTTCAAAGATAATTTCAAGATTAAACCAGCACAAATGTAGAAATTTAAAAGGATGACAGAATTTAATCTCGCTCAGATGGAATGGATGATCAAGAAGTGCCAATGCTCTATTTAAGAATCACAGATTTCACATTCCTTAATATAGAATTCAATAATAAGGTGCAAGAAACCAAGTACATTGAATAAAGGAGGTACATGGTAAAGATACTAACTTGCAGGACATCTTCTCAATCCTCACACGAATGGAGGAGTTTGCCAAAGTTTTGAAGGCATATATTTTCAAGTCTCCATTAAATGACTGTGAGACTTCTTCTGCTAATGTCAATGCTTTCTGATCCCACCAAGTTCCAGCAAGCGAGATCCCTCCTCCTCCTCCACCATCTCCAACCTTGAGATGATATATTTTAAAGTAACAAAATATATACATGAACTCAACTTCATTCAAAGTTGCCTTCATATAATAGCATAAAAATAAGGAAGAATTAAATACACGCCACCAGATTCTAACTGTATTATAAATTTAACACTGAAAAATTTTCATAACTACCAACAAGCACCTAAATACTTCGTTGAGATAACATAATTGGGCTTATTTGTTTAGCTAGGTTAAAATTAACCTGGTTAATTTTAACCAAGTACATCACATCACACATAAAATTTAATATTAAAAATTAACTATATTTCACATCATACACATAATTAAAAAAAATAAATTAAATTTATTTCACATTTTACACATATACTAAAATAATAATTAATTTATATTGCAACTCTTAAGCATTCCAACATAATAATTAATTTTATTTCATATCATCCACAATTTTCAATAAAAAATAATTTCATCCAAATATAACTTTAACTTTATTTAAAGGGTCATATGTCATTTCCTTAGTTCCTATCCAACTCCAGACCATCTTAAATTTAACATATATTACTCGCCCAATCTCTTCCTATTCATGAAGACCACTACTAGCACTTCATCAATAGAAACTCTCAACATAGGCTAACAATTGAAGGTCACTGGCTCATGGCTTTTGAAGTGTGGCGGGGGTGGCTAAAATGGAATAATGACACAATAGGTATATATGGTTATTTTTTTGGCCAATCAATCACTTGTATACAAATTACAAATAGATGAAATATTCTATCAAGATGATAATTTTACTGACATAATTAAACTTGAGGGTAGCTAGACTACATCATATCAATCATCAACAATCATTTAGAGGCATGCACGTAGATAGGAAAATTTTGATGTAAAAAATAAAATATACTAAACTTCTGGTCTTCCCAATAATAATGTGAATGCTATATAGGAGGGAAGGATTTACTTGAGGATTTGCACAGTCATCCTCATCCACAAAGTCATCCTCAAAACCTTCAGTATCATCTGCCAAAATCTCTATAAAACAAGAAAAAATGCATTAGAATAAACTATGCCAGACAAGAGCTATTGTATGTACATCTTATATTTCATATAGGATCAGCATAAGGGAAGAGAATGCTAGCAGATTGAAATTGATGGCATGAAATGTTACCAAAAATACCCATGATTCATTTGACAACTAGCTGATTATGGATTTCTTTAGGCCATGTTGCTCAGCGGAGGGCCCATCATCACTAGAGGATGTATTTGAGGGGATGATATAGTTAGCTCAAAAGAAACTTTGATCTAACCCTCAAACTTGGAATGCTATGAATCCATCTTGGACTGGAAGAAATAACTCTCAAGCCCACTAGAGCCAAGACACCGCCCCGCATTTGACAGTAACCCTATTTATACTAATCCTTTTTGTGTACGTACGGGTAACAATACTATGAATAAAAGACATACGATAGACATGCCTACGATGTAGCAAGCTACCACCAATGATACAAGGAGTGTGAAGCACATTCTATAGCAGCATAAGGGTCGAACCATCAGAAACTGTAGTGACCCTTTTATCTTACGATGGGTCATGGGAATGTACCATATTTGGAGCATGAGGAATGCCAAACTCCATCGCCAACCATATGCCAGTTCGAGGACTATAGCAGCCCTTACTTGCTCAGACGTAACCCAAGGTAGACTTAACCACACCTCGGAAAACTGGGATCCCATCAACCCATGTGGCTATGGTAACCCCCCTATCCCACTAGGATCCCCCTTCGGGTTAGGTCAAAGTCAACTTTGACAACTTCATACAAGTAAATGGCGGGATAGATATAGCAACAATTCTTTGCGACCACTAAAGCGTCTTCTTTGGAGCTGTGGGCACCAGATTGTTCACAGGAGTAGTCAAGGCAGCGAAAATTAAAGGGGCTCTAAAGGCGATGAAATTGGCTAGCACTTGGGTAAATAGAGCACTAGGCATGTGATTGGAGGGGCAAAAATACTTTGATCACCTTGGGATAAGGAATGTCCTATTTAAGCAAGACTTGTATTACAGGTGACGGTTCACTGTCGACCTCCTCAGCCTCCAAAGAAGATGTTAAAGGCCACTTATTTACAAACAGTTTTATGCTTTGGTAAGAACATATTTAAGCATTCTACATGAAAGAACTGTCAAAATACAGTAGCCTCATTTTGACTATGAATAAAAATCCTTCACAAGTTATGCTATTATGAAACACAGCGTCATAAACAAATTCAGAAGAATACTTGAAGAGCAGAAACAAGAAATAAAAAACAAGAGCCTACAAAACCTTATTGGAAGAGATAATCCACTGCTCTGTTTACTTCAATGGTGAAAAGAAACAGACATAGCCAGAGAGAATCAAATCAATACAGAATCAGTTCATTTAACTAAGATTCCAAAGAAAAACAAAAGACAACCATCGTCCAAAAACCAAGCCAAGAGCAATCCAGTTGTCATATTAGGTTAATATTCGAAGAAACGTAGTTTAAGACGAAAGCATGAATAAGTACTGGATACGGGCATGTTAGAGAAAGAAATAGCTGCTACCATCTCCCAAGTCCTCAATAACCTCCTCTTCTTCGTCTTCAACCCCACCCAAAGCTCCTTCTCCCTCGGTATTTCCCACTTCTTCTTCTTCGAAGATGATCTCCTTGGGAACGAACCGGGTAGTAGATTCCTTCTTCTTAGCGCAGTAAACTGGTGAATGTCTTTGATAATTCGGCCAGAACCCGATGAAAAATGGCCGAGATGCCGGAGACGTGGGTTGAAGTTGAAGCTGAGGGAAGGGGAAGGAACAAGAACTGAAACGGTGAGGAAGATGACCCAGATTTAGGGCAGTTCCTGAAGCTAAATCCATGGTGCCCTAGACCCTAACATCGGGGGATTTTTTTAATGTAACGGTGGTAATCAAAATTCAAATTTAATTAGTTTTTCATATTTTAAATGTAATCTTTAAATTGAATTTTTTTGTCTGGCATCAACTTTTTAATTTTTTTATTTTTATTTTATTTTTATTTGTATAATATATATATCAAATAATTACATATATAATACTCCGTACTACCATAATTACATATATTACACTTATTTTCAAAATATTACACTTCAGTTTTAAGAAAAATGTGTGAAGTATAATATTTAAAAATAAATGTGTTATATGTAAATATAATGATATAGAATATTATGTACGTAAATATCCCTATATATATTAATGGGATTATATAATATATATATATATATATATTACTTTTGAGTTATTTATATTTACTAGTAGGGGCACGTATGTTGCACGTGATTTATTATAAATACAAAAAAATTTAACAATATTATAATATAAAGTAAATTATGAACCATAGTAAAATTATTTTAAAAACTTTATGAAGAGCAATAAAAATTTGCTAGCTATAAACAAAGTAAGAGTCTTTTTTGAGAATTCATATGTATTTGTAAAATTCTCTGAATAGAGCTCAAAATATTATATTAGTACATATTCAATACTCAAATATCAAATAATCATTAATACTCATCAAATATTACTAGTTACGTATGATACCATGCTTGCAAAGTTTGAGTATTTTAGAAGAGTTACAAAAACGATATATTACTCTTATTAAGCAAGTAAGAGCTATTTCTACAAGCTGCAGAAATAAAAAGGAAGCAAAGAGTTGATCACATTGAGATGTTAACAAGGACTCTCTTTGATAGTTGTCCTGCAAGAATAAATACAAGTTAAAATTATTATTATAAAAAATATCATCAAGTTATAATAAGATAAAAAAAATCAAATAAACTAAAAGAGTTTAGCGAATAACCTAATTGTCGTGATATACTTTTTTACTTGTTGAGGCAGCAGAATGATCTTCATTCTCAAATTCAGCTATGAAAATGGTTCTTATTTTTATGTTTGGAATGTTTTTGTATTGATCAACATCACATTGAATGTTGAAGTTGAACTATTGGCTTTACAGTTCTTCAATGTGTATTTCAACATTATAAATTTTGTTTTGCATGAAATGTAATTAT
The DNA here is from genome assembly GCA_002786265.1 of Apostasia shenzhenica. NCBI lineage: Eukaryota > Viridiplantae > Streptophyta > Magnoliopsida > Asparagales > Orchidaceae > Apostasia > Apostasia shenzhenica. The sequence continues at coordinate 5,967,546 of KZ451982.1, forward strand.
TTTAGTTAGATTTTTAATATTTTATGTATAGTGGAGTTTTTAGTATTTAATATATGAATTCTATAAGTTATAATATTACCTCATTTTTCATAACTTGAAATTTTTTTGCAGTTATATTTACAAGTTATTCTGCTTGTTGTTCAAATACTGTAATAGTGATGCTATTTGTTTCATGTTCTATTACTGTTTCAGCTATTAACCTAAGAAGTATTAAATTATTTTTGTTTTAGTATTCGTTCATATATTTGTAGATGTTTAAATAAAGTTGATAGTATTATTATGCTATTTCAATCATAATATAGTAATTAACATAGTATGATGCAAACGTTATGACAAAACAAAGTATTTAAAGTAAATAATAATTAAACAGAAATTATTATCGATCAATTTTGCATGAGAAAATGAGCATATAAAAAGTATTCCATAATGAATCTCAAAAATAGGAACTAATATAAAAGCAAGAAAAATAGTAGAAAACGAATCCATGAATGGAAATATATTAACAACTGGATTTGATGAATTATATGGAAATATATTAAGCAGATATGTTATTGTCCGGTTCCTTCGGGGGATGGATCCATAAGAATTCACCTATCCAAATAACAAAAAAACCTGATTTGAATGATCCTTTATTAAGAGCTAAATTGGCTAAAGGGATGGGTCATAATTATTATGGAGAACCCGCATGGCCCAATGATCTTTTATATATTTTTCCAGTAGTAATTCTAGGCACTATTGCATATAAAACATTGTTTGAATGTTATTTTGATGTGAATTGAAATATAAGATAGGCTAATCAAAATTTTCAATATATTAATATGTAAAATATAACTGAGATATTGCTTTTACTATTTTGTTGCACCATTTGCAGTGGAATGCATCATTGATTGATGTATCCATTTTTCTTCTGTAAGAGTTGCAAGCTATGTATGATCGAATATTTAAAAATCTAATTTTTACTTTTATTTGATATATATTTGCCTGCATCAATATGTAATATGTTAGTAGAGAATATAATGATTTAATATGAAAGTTTTAGATTTTTAGTTGCCTTATCGATTGTTGTCTCGACGTTGCATTGATTTAGTAGGGCATTGAGTGATATTTGCTCAATATTGGTGTTTCTTGAAAAAGAAAGTCATTTTTTGGCATACACATCTGTGTTTTTAGACAATTGAATTTTAGCAATATTTTTTGTTGACCTGTAATACAAAAATTGAGATACATTTTTATGTATATGTTTGTCTTTATGAAAATTATCATATTTGTAGAAAGTAAAGTTTTATGAGCAGTACCAAATTCTAAGCTCATCGCTACTTGGTGTGTCTGGATTGATAATGATGCTTGTCATTGATGTTATTGAAACAGATGAATCTTTTTGAATATGTATAAAAGAAAGTTGTTAATCTAGAATCACTTTATACTTGTAAAGATGTTTAGAGGATTACCCCGATATGTGGATTGCCGCAATGTTATTGCTTGTACAATTAGTAGTGAATTTGTGAGTAATTCATCTATTTTCATGGCGTTCTTCACATAGTCATCCCATAAAGAGAGAATTATGGGTTTTAAGTTAGTTTAAATGTTAAATTAAATAAAAAATATAATTAGTAATACTTTTTATTGTGTGTTCATAAAGTAATTTTTGCTTTTAATATATTTTTTTGTAACAAGCATGGATTCATCTTTCATCTATGAGAATGGCATCTCGAACATTACCTGTTGAACTATTTAGTCTTCTGAATGTTTGCAGTGGTTTTGTTTCAATAGAAACTGCTATTATATCTGCATATGAAAATCAAAAGTATTTTAGACATATAATAAATTTATTGTTAAGATAAAGTATTAATTATAATTTGCAATGAGAATTTAGAAGATACTTAGTAGTTTGTCATTCTCTTGAAGTTGTAAATTTTCTATAGCTATATATATGACATCTGGTTGTTGGATGCTACAATCTCCAACTGCTTTAGAAATTTTTGTTTTGCTATTAAATTTTAATTGTTTGTCATTATTTACTACTCGATATTACGGCTCTATTGTAGAAATCAAAGCATTTGATATACAGTAGATTTCACCTTCACATAAGATATCATCAATGATTTTAACATCGTTGCCAAAAGCAACGACTTGGATTTGGTTTTCCTATAAATACGAGAAATTAAATTCAGAGAAACTTTATTGCTTCACATAAAAATTATAACATTAACACTAAAGAATTAATCATTAATTTAAATACCTGTTCTTCAGCGAGAATATATATTTAGTAAATCATACTATTATTTATAGAGAAGCTTTCGCAATTGATTTCTTTGTCACCAGCAATTTTAAAGGATCTTTATGAAATCCTGTAGATATTTTTGATAGTGAAGTATTTGTTGATGTCATCTGCAAATAATGAATAAATATATCATTAATTTTAGGAAAGAAAAATTGGCAAAGTTTAAAATTTCAATTTCAATAAAATAGATAAATATAACAGCTATTTTTGACTACAAAAAATAAATTAAGTAAAAAACTTTATAAGAATTGTGCAAATTTAAAGAAGAGTATACTTTTATTTGATTGAGAAAAAAATATATCTTTTTTGCTTTGGATAATCAAGTATTGCAACGTGATAGAAGATTTCTATGAACAACATTTCTTGTTGAATTATTCAGTATATTCTTATGACAGGTTGGCTTGATAAGTACCCTTATTATGTTGAATGATATTGTACGCGATAATGCTAAATATATATAATTGACTATATGCAAAAACAAGTTCTGATAAGTATATTTCAACTTTTTTTAATATTTGACTTCTGATTTATTTATAATCATTACAAACTATAATTGAATTTAAAATTATTTTCTTGTGAATTGAAATGGAATCTTTGAATCTCCGGAGATTGTAAAGGAATTCGTGGCAACAAAACACGTGTTCTTTTAAAATTTTCGGTAATGATCTCAATATCAATTACATTTTTGCTAAACTTTTTGCAGATGAGGCGAGAACCATTTGATAGTCAAGACAAATCTAAATTTCGAGTAACATGATCGAACAATTCTCTTTAAATGTTAACTTATGTGGTGGTAGAGTAGCTGATGATAGTTCATTGAGAAAGTTTGCATTAATTAACGTGTTCTCGTGTGATCCAACAAGGGAATCAAAATCATAGTAATCATATTATTGTCTAAGAAACTGATCAATAATCATGTTGAGATAACTTGATAAGCAATGAGTCGTACTTGAAATTGTGTATTTTGCTTAAATACATGATATAGTAATAAATATTTACATAATTATCACGGTTCATGTTAAATACATTGGTATCTGACAAATTAGTATTTTTAAGTTTGTGTAGTCAGTTGAAATACATCAACACACTATCAAATAGTTGTACAATCGCTATTATTAAGTTACAATATTTTGATATACATCGAATCGGTCCATATATGTGTGTATTCAGTTGAAATACATAGATATAACTTATATAAGTTGTGTAATTATGAGTATTAAGCAAACTTACTGTGATATATAGCAAATCGATTCCAAACGCAATTATTCAGTTTAAATTCATTAAATAATTACAGAATTGTCTTACAATTACTGGTGTTTAATTAAAATAATTCTATACATAATGATTTGTTCACTAAATACTTGAAGTCTGCTCAAATACGTTTATATGTTGTAGATTACTGTTTAAAAATACATATTTAACTAAAATATATTGATATTTCACTACAAAGTTAATCAATTTTTAGTCTTACTCAAAATACTTCAATGTTTATTGAATGGATATCTCAAAATAATATATTACATGTATTAAACTAAATTGCACTGATGTGTAGCAAATTGAAGTCCAAATGCTAGCATTTTGTTCAAATATATTGATAAATCATAAAATTATCATATAATAACAAGTTCTTAATTCAAATAACTTGATTTGTGATAAATCAGATCCTAAATACATGTGTCCTCCTTGAATTTTCGATACAACAATTTATTGTTATATATTCGCAGTACCCAATTCAAATACATAGATATGCATAACATTAGTCTTTAAAAGTTTATATGAAATTGAAATTCATAGATATACTATCAAATACTTGTATAATTACTAGTATTAGAACAAAATACTTTAATCTAGATCGAATCGATCTCTAAATGTTCGTAGTTGGATGACAGATGTCGATATAGCTTATATAACTTGTGTAATTATGAGTATTAAGTTAACGTACCCTGTTATGTAACAAATTTGAATAACAATGCAGGTATTCAATTCAATTACATTGAAAAATCATCGAATAGCTATTAAATTGCTTGCATTCCATCAAAATAATTTGATATGTATCGTATTGATCCCGAAATGCAAGTATTTAGCATACGTTTATCGTTATAGCAATAAGCAATAGTATAATAGCCGTCTTTTAGTTCAAATATATTGATATGAAATAAATTGTCTGTAAAAGGATAAATTTTGCCGAAATACATCGATATCCGACTAAATAATTGTATAATTGTTGGTAGTAACATAAAATACTTCGCAATGTATCGGATCAGTCCCCAAATACGTGTATTTAATTGAAGTACTTCAATATCACATATACCATTTGTGTAATAATCAATATTATGGTAAAATGCCTTTATATATAACAAAGTGATGTCTAAATATTGATATTCTATTCGAATACATTAACAAATCATCAATAATCAGCAAATTATTGTTTATTTAGTATTAAATTTAATTACGTTGTCAGACAATAAATCGATTATCAAATGCCAGTATTCTATTAAATTACGTTAGAAAATCATCAAATACATATACGATTGCTAGTGTTTATCTGAGATAACTTGATAGGCAATGAATTGGACTTTAAATTTGCGTATTCTGCTTAAATACGTTGATATAATGAAAAACTATTTGCATATTTACTACGGTTCAATTAAAATCCATTGGTATCCACTAAATTAGTTTTTTGAATGCGAGTATTCAGTTCAAATATATTGATATAACATATATATGTTGTGTAATTGCTAGTATTAAGTTAATTATTCATCATATGTAGCATATCAATATCCAAATGCAAGTATTGTGTTTAAAATACTTCCAAAAATTATTGAATTGTCTTATAACTGCTAGTTCCTAGTTAAAATAACGTGATACACAATGAGTCGGTCTCTAATTGTTTAAATTATTATTATTTATTATAAATTAGTATTTAAATATAAGTATTCCGCTGAAATATAATCATATACTTTCAAATAGTTGCGTAATTGCTTCAAGAAACTTAAAATACTTCGGTATATGTCAAATCCATTTCTAAATGTGTTTATTCGATTAGAATACATCGATATATAACGAATATAAGTTACGTAATTCTGAGCATTAAGTTAAGTTGCCTTGACATATAATAAATCTATTTCCAAATGCTAATATTCTGTTCAGATATGTTAAAAAATTATCAAACAGTCATACAATTGCAGCTTTTAGTTAAAATAATATGACTTTTATGGAATTAGTCATTAAATATGTGTATTCTTCTAAAACTAATCAATATTGTAATAAATAGTTATATAGTTGTCACATTTCAATTTAAATATATTGATATCCGACAAATGAGTCTTTAAAAACTTGAATTCAGTTGAGACATAGTGAAATAATACAAATCAGTTGCATAATTTATAATATTAAGTAAAAATACATTAATAGGCGTCGAATATTTCTCTAAACAGTTGTATTCAATTGAAATACATCGATATAACAGATATATGTTGTGTGATTATAATAAATTGATATCTAAATGCTACTATTCCATTCAATCACATTGAAAAATCATCAAATATTTGTATAATTACAAAGCTTAGGTGTAGAAAACTTTATAAGCAATGAATCGAACTTGAAATCTGTGTATTTTGCTTAAATACGTGATATAACAACAAATATTTACATAATTATCACAGTTCAATTCAAATACATTAGCATCTAACAAATTAGTGTTTTTAAATCTGTTTAGTTAGTTGAAAACTTGAAATGCATTAATACACTATCAAATAGTTGTATAAATGCTATTATTAAGTTAAAATACTTTCATATGTATCGAATCAGTCCCTATACGTGTGTATTCAGTTGGAATATATTAATATAACTTATATAAGTTGTGCAATTATGAGTATTAAGCTAAATCACTGTGATTTATTGTACATCAATATCCAAACGCCAGTGTTCAGTTTAAATACGTTAAATAATTATAGAATTGTCTTACAATTACTAGTGTTTAGTTAAAATAACTTTATACATAATGATTTTGTTCACTAAATATTTGAAGTTTGCTAAAATACATTTATATCTTGCAGATTACTGTTTAAAAGCACATATTTAAGTAAAATATACTGATATATTACTAAAAAGTTGTTTGATTTTTAGTTTTACTCAAAATGCTTCAATGTCTATTGAGTTGATATCTCAAAGTAATATATTACATGTATTAAACTAAATTGCACTGATGTGTAGCAAATTGAAGTTCAAATGCTAGTATTTTGTTCAAATATATTGATAAATAATCGAATTATCATATAATTGCTAGTTCTTAATTCAAATAACATGATTTGTGATAAATCAGATCCTAAATACATGTGTTCTCTCTGAATTTTCGATACAACAATCTATTGTTATATATTCCCAGTACCCAATTCAAATACATTAATATACAAAATATTAGTCTTTAAAAGCTTGTATTAAAATGAAATTCATAGATATACTATCAAATACTTATATATATAATTACTAGTATTAGAACAAAATACTTTAATCTGGATCGAATCGATCTCTAAATATGCATAGTTGGATGACAGACGTCGATATTGCTTATATAAGTTGTGTAACTATGAGTATTAAGTTAACCCTATTATGTAACAAATTTGAATAAAAAAGCAGGTATTCAATTCAATTACATTGGAAAATCATCGAATAGCTATTAAATTGCCTGAATTCCATCAAAATAATTTGATATGTATCATATTGATCTCTAAATGCAAGTATTTAGCATACATTTATCGATATAGAATGAGCAATAGTACAATAGCCGTTGTTTAGTTCAAATATATTGATAAGAAATAAATTGTCTCTAAAAGGATAAACTTTGCCTAAATACATCGATATCCTACTAAATAATTGTATAATTGTTGGTAGTAACTTAAAATACTTCGCAATGTATCGGATCAGTCTCCAAATACGTGTATTTAATTGAAGTACTTCAATATCACATATACCATTTGTGTAATAATCAATATTAAGGTAAAATGCCTTTATATATAATAAAGTGATCTCTAAATATTGATATTCTATTCTAATACATTAACAAATCATCAATAATCAGCAAATTATTATTTAATTTGTATTAATTTTAATTATCTTGTCAAACAATAAATCGATTGTCAAATGCAAGTATTCTATTGAATTATCACCTTTTGAAATTTATGTAAAATACAAGACATTAAGATAAAATTAATTTTTTCTAGAAAAAGTTAACTTAATATTATTGTTTATATATAATTCAAATATTATTAATTCAACAATAATATTGTGTATGTATTAATTTAAAAATTAATTTAATTCAAATTAAAATGCATTGAGGGCTAGAAATGTGTTGCAAATTAGTCTAAATTTTTAAAAATTTAAATTTTAGTTTCTGAAATTATGTATAATTTTATTCTCTATTTCAGAATTGCGTATTTCCATTGTTTTTTTTATAAACACTGAAACTTGATCTAATTTTGACTAGATTAAATAATTTATATATTTTAAAAAATATTATACCTCTTTATTCTCGTCATTGTATAAAAATTTAAAATTTAATTTTTCTCATTTCTTATTTTTTATTCTAATTTTAAATTCAAAAATATAAATATTAATAATTTTAAAAATAAAAAATAATAATTGAAAATAATTTTATAAATAATATTAAAAAGAAATAATTATATTTTGCTTGACATAAAATTACAGTATTTTAATAATTTTAGTGATTTAAATTGAAAATTTTAAAATTTGTATCTCTGGATATTTAATTTATATTTAGTGCGGTCATAGTGTCCCGTGGCCAATTTGAGTGCCTTGGCACGCGGATCCTGCGAGTACTAAATTTATTTAAAATATATATATATAAATATAATTTATTTTTAATTTTATATTGATTTGATTTTATTTTGTATTTCATTTATTGAATTTATATATAAATATAAATTAAATAAAAAAATATTATAATTTTTTTATAAAAAATTAGAAACAGACACTGAAATAATGTGAAAATAATACAAAATAGCATTTTTTTCGTTATCATAAGTATGGCACTGCACGAGGTTAGGGGTGTTAAAAATATCTGAAACTCGAAACTCGCTTGGAACTCGTTCGATTTTTGAATCGACTCGAAATCGGTTCAAAAATTTTGAATCGAATCATGAGCTAAGGATTTTGGCTCGAAGTTCATTTCGAGCCAATTTCGAGTTGGCCTTAGCTCGCTCGAAACATGATTCGATTTGGCTCGAAATTATATATATAACATAAATAATATTGATATATTATATAAATATATACATAAATAAATTATTATTTTATATAATTTAGTTAGTGGTTTAGTGGTAGAGTAGAGGAGATTTAAGATTTATTTTTTCCTTCTAGGGATCAAATCCTCTTAAATACATAACATTTCTACATTTTTTTTACAATTCCGAGCTGATTCGAATCATGATTCGAGCCGGCTCGAAATCGAGTCATTTCGAGCCGAGCCAGCTCGAATCATATCCTATTTTGATTTCAGACCGATTTCGAGCCGAGCTGAGCTCGAAATTTTCGATTTCGAGTTGAGTTTGACTCGCTCGAAATCGGCCCGATAATAGCCCTACACGAGGTGCCAGTGTGCTCTGAGGAAAAATTATTGTGTGTGACAAACGATTCACGTCAGTGGTTCGCTCGCCAATTGCAACTTTCCACATGTGCACGATGGGCCTCGTGCTTCACAAAAATGAAACAGAGCGATTGATCGAACAGTCCGATCGTGCTAATATCATAGTCAGATCGGACTGTCCAATTTGGCCGAACCGTCCGTCACCGGACGGTCCGATCAAGCCCCAGATAGATATATATTTAAAAAGTAGGTATATTTTAAAATCAAATAGATATATATTAACAATAATAAATATCATATGTACTCACATTCTCTCTAATTGATACATACCTGATTTGAAGCTATATTTACTATTTTGGACATATATCTACTTTTAATACTTATCTTTCTGGTAGCCGAACGAACCGTTCGGTCGGCCAGCCAGACGGTCTGGTGGCGCCCGACCAAACGGTCAAATCAGGCGCCATCGGACCGTCTAGTTGGGCATCACCGGACCGTTTGATTAGGCTATCAAAAAAGTAAGTATTTAAACTAGGTATACATTCAAAAATATAAGTATAACTTTAAATTAAGTAGATATACATTTAAAATAATAAGTATCATATGTACTCACATCCTCTTTTTATTGATAACTATCTAATTCCAAGCTATACCCACTTTTTGGATATTTTAATACTTATTTCTTTAGTGGCCTAACAGACCGTCCAGTAAACTAACCAGACGGTCCGATCGGGCGCCGCTGAAGCCTCACCGAACGGTCCGATCGTCCGCTCCATTTTATTGCCGTGAAGCACAGAGCTCACCTCGTATATGTGATGAGTTATAATTGACGAGTGAATCACTAATGTTGATCGTTCATCGCACACAATAATTGGCGAGTGAATCTGGGGGTGACACCAGGGAGGAAATAATTTACCCTGGACCGGATGCAATTCACCCAAAAGTTTATTAGGTAAAACAGACAAGCGAACCACTCCAGAATAACAGAAAATCACTCCCATTTTCTTCTTGTCCACTCACCTTCCCCACTCCCACAAAAAACAACCGCAATTCTGATGCCTACTCCGTCGACCTCCATTGCCATGCCCGTGAACTCTCGCAATCCCTCCTCCTCCTTCAGCCCTTTTGGATTTTTCTCTCCCTCGCAGATTCCCTTCCTCAACTCCTCCCACACCCACTTTCCCTATAAATCCACCTTCTTCCCCTACAATGCACCATCGCAGACCTTCAAAGCCTTTTCCCCCCTTCCTCCTCCTCTTCATGGCCTCCCTCCTCCTCTCCCTCCTCCTATTCCTCTTCCTTCTCCCCCCATCCCAAACCGGAGGCGCCGCACCCTCCTCCTCGCCCGCGATCCGCAACGCCTGCCGCGCCACCCGCTTCCCTTCTTCCTGCGAACCTTCCCTATCCCAATCCCCATCCCTTCCCTCCAACCCCTCGGCGGCCAACCTCATTGATGCCGCCCTCTCCGTCTCCGCCTCCGCCCTCCCTACTGCGCAATCCATGGCGGAATCCATCCTCTCCGCCTCCTCCTCCAATCCCGATCGCGCCACCGCCGCCCGTAACTGCCTCGACGATCTTTCCCTTTCGGCGCGCCGCCTCTCCGCTGCCGCTGCCGCCGTTGGCGTTGCCAACTCTCACGCCTTCGCCGGCGCCGCTCTTCTCTACCAGTACGACTGCTGGTCGGCCCTCAAGTACGTAAACTCCACCCGCCAGGTCGCCGCCGCCATGTCCTTTCTCGACTCCCTCTACGCCCTCACCTCCAACGCCCTCGCGATGATCGCTGCCCTCCGGCGTTTCGGACCAGACGTGTCCCTCTGGGCTCCGCCCCAAACCGAGCGCGACGGCTACTGGGGAGATCTGTCCTCGACCGTCGCCGCGGAGGGCGGAGGCGGCCTCTTCCGACTACATCTGGTCGCTGCTCCTGACCTCACCGTCTGCCCCTCCGGCGAATGCGATCACCGGACCGTGCAAGAGGCGGTGAACGCCGCGCCGGACTACGGACTCAAGCGATTCACCATCTTCATCAAGGCCGGAATCTACCGGGAGACGGTGAGAATCCCGTTCGAGAAGACGAATATTGCCTTCGTCGGAGAAGGGATAGGCAGGACAGTGATCACCGGCGACCTCAACGCCGAAATGTCCGGCATCTCCACCTACAACACGGCCACCGTAGGCGTCGCGGGCGACGGCTTCGTAGCCGCAAATCTCACCTTCGAGAACTCCGCTGGTCCCAAAGCCCATCAGGCTGTTGCCTTCCTGTCCGACAGCGACCACTCCATTCTTGAATCCGTCGAGTTCGCGGGCCACCAGGACACACTCTACGCCCGTTCCCTCCGGCAGCTCTACCGAAACTGCCGGATCTCCGGCACCGTAGATTTCATCTTCGGCAACTCGGCCACCATTTTCGAGAACTGCGACATCAAGGTGGTTCCCCGGCAGGAGTCACCGGAGAAGGGGGAGAGCAATGCGGTGACGGCGCATGGCCGGACGGACCCCGGCCAGCCGACGGGGTTCGTGTTCAAGGATTGTATTGTAAATGGGAGTGACGAGTATGTCTCCAGTTATCGCCGGAAATCGAGTGTTCACCGGGTTTATTTGGGGAGGCCATGGAAGGAGTATTCGAGGACGGTGTTCTTGAACTGCTACTTGGAGGAGATAGTGAGGCCGGAGGGGTGGCTGCCATGGAGAGGGGAGTTTGCCTTGGCGACTCTATTTTACGGAGAGTATGAAAGCAGTGGGCCGGGTGCAAACTCGACGGCGAGGGTGAGCTGGAGCAGCCGGATTCCAGCGGAGCATGTCGGAATTTATTCGCTGGAGAATTTTATTCAAGGAGGTGAGTGGGTGACAGGTGAGTGATAGGCAGGCGAGAGGAAGATCGTTTGCTCTATTTTGCGTAAATCCCTGTTTTTTTTTTTTTTTTTTTTTGAGCTTTTTATAGTCTTGAAGCAGATTGGAAGCTGAGTAAAGGGTATATTAACTTTGTGTAGTTAGGTTAATCTTCTAAAGTTAATCTCCAAGGATGATATTAATTTGAATATGTATCAATAACTTGATTAATCATAGTTTAAAGTTTTAATTCACTGGATTGTACAGTGATATTAATCCATTAGATAATTTAGTAAATTAAAGTTTTGAACTATGATTGGCTACTTTATTAGTCAAAAATGTACAACATTTTTCTTTGAATATATATGCATATCTATTGCCATTATCTTCTTTCAATTCCAGTATCATTGTCTGGAAGTGCTGTTATCTAATCTCTACAGGAATGCTCTCCTTAGAATCATTCTCTTTTTTTAATGATGCAAAAGGGAAAGAAGGAATTTATAGTTTAGTGCTAAGGTTAGCACATTGCACACACTATAAAATTTGCTTCTGTTATGTTATTTCTTACTTTGATTTGAATTGTTGGGTTATGTTTTATTCATTAACTGTGATCTGATGTGTTTAAATATCATTTGCTTGCTCTAGTACGTTCTGCTTCATCTCATATACTGTGCTCTAATCTTTAAATGTATATATGATTGTCTTTCATAGTACAATGTGCCCTCTTTTCTCGTCTTATCATTTAAGTTTGCTGGAGGAAGTTTGATTTCTATGTGTATTATTTATCTCGAAAGTAATTATTATCAAAAAAGGATACACTGTTGGACCCTGGTTGATTTTGGTGATAACAACTTTAGGTTTGCGGACTAATTTTTAATTTGTAAAATACATATGCTTGGGACAAATAAGATAAATTCCAATAAAAATTGGGATTTGGATTCCTATTCTCAGTATCATCAGTATTGGGAAACGACTTTTTTATAGTGAAAATAAAATTCATTGTATTTTCATTTTTTTCAAAAATTTCTTCTTTCTTTTTATTTCTTTCCTTGTTGCATGTAAGTTAGGTCTCATCTATGGGGTTAAAGGGTTAAAGCATCTCGTGATGGAAATCTTGATACGCTTAAATTACTTTGGAAAAATCCTTGATGTAAGGAAGACTCTACTCTTCTTAGACATCTTTTTATTTTCTTCTGGGGGAAAAGTATGTAAACACACTTACAGTATTACCAAGTGTTACTTGCCTACACCTTGTTTGGCATGAGCCCAAAAATGGGCAAAAAAAATATCTTAATAATATTTTAAATTTATTATAAATTTTAATAACTTTATTTCACATCCAACACAAATTCCAACCTTAAAAATCAACTTTATTTCACATCCAACACAAATTCCAACCTTAAAATCAACTTTATTTCACATCCTACACACCTCTCAATATTAAAAATAATTTCTTTCCCATCAATTCTATAAAATAAATTATTTTCTCTTTCCTTACCCAAATTCATCCTCCAACCAAACAAGCCCTAGAAAACCCTTCCTATGTTGTACAAGTTTTTCCTAAATCTTCTTGGAAGATTTCCTGAGTAATTGTTGTTGGTATTTGTACGTTTTAAACATTAAAATCTTGATAGAAGACTGCAATTTTATTTATTAGATAGAATGGATAATGGGCATAATATGTAAAGCAAGGATTTATCAATATGAAAATTCTAAGTAATAATTACAAATTTGTGCTTTGTGGCTATAATGCTGTCACTACTAGAATGAAGACTGAGCACTAAGGAATGATGCCCATCACATTCAGTGATTGGGATGCTGATATGCATTTATCTGTGACAAGTGAACGCTGCCAAAATGAAGGCATAGCAAAAGGATCAATTGAGCCCAACTAATTAATGCGCCTGTTCTGTATGCCACTATCCTCTTTCTGCTTCCTGGTTATTTTTATCTGGAACATTAACAATTTGATAAGCTGGTTACCTATTCATCGGTGTATTGTAACTTAATCTTTGTGATCGTTACAGTCATTTGCAATTAAAAATTGGTCATCATCATCATCAAAAAGAAAAAAATGCTATCAGCTTAATGAATTCTTTATGTTTATCATTACTGTTTGATGCTGTATGTGAGCTATTTTGAGCCTATTTCTGTTATTCACCAATCACGCTCCATTCAGATAATTTTATTTTCTTGTATGAAATTGCATCTTATAACCCCTTTCCATGTTGCTTAAGCTCCTTTTTTTGTATCATTTGTCTAACTTTCATCTTTTTCCAGTGTTATGATACAAATATCAACATTCTCATTTATGCAGCTTGCTTGTTAATTGTTTGCATATATATTTATGGACTGCATTCACTTTTGTATGTCTTTTGTAATAGTGTGCTTGATGTACAAATAGAATGAGAAAGGGAAAGGGAGTACTGAAAAGAACACGAAGAAGTAGAAGAGAAGAAAGGGGTTGAGTGTTTATTTTATTCAATTCATTTAAGTTAGAAAATACTAGGAACTGAGCAATCAATAAAGATTGCCCATACAATGAGAAAGAAAAATAAGAAAAGCTTGTGAAAAAGAACAAAAGCAAAACAGCAATAATTAAAAGTATCAACTAGCATAGCTTGACTATTAAAGCTCTTTTAATTTAAAAAAATATTGAAATTAAGAGATCATATGCTTCATTCTTCTATCGTTGCCTCTACTTCTTTTAAACTAACATTTTTGCTTGAACAGAAAGTGGACAGGTGAGGATACTCTGACAACTTGACTTGATGCTTTCCAGATTTGTTCATTGTTGATTGGAGATCTAGATTTGGGCGATTTAGGCTTATTGAAGATTAATTTAGCTGATTGAGGAATTCCATACTAGTGAGATATAATTTTTATTTGATGATAGATTTAGGAACTAATTTGGAAGATAAAGATTCACATATCTATTTATTTTTTATATTCTTTATCTATCATAAATACATTTGGCAATTTATTTTTTGCATTTAATTTTATTTCTTGATTTGATTGTAATGAAGTGCTACCTTGATAACTTTGAGTTTATCTGCTATTGTAATAGTTAGTTCATAACTTTGAGTTTAAGTGCTACCTTGATTTAGGTAATAGTCATTATCCTTCATAACTTAGGTGAAAATTCTTCAATAGCATATTTATCATTGAGTGACAAAAATCCTAATGCAGCGCGGGGATCAATTTATAAGCAGTTTGATATTTTTTTCCTTTTACACATAGGTCCTTGCCATTCTTAATTAACCCATAAAAGATTCAAATTGGACTCAAATCGAACTCGATTTGATTCCAATCGAATCTTTTGATTCCAATCGAATCTTTCTGACTCCAACTAACTTGAATTGAAAATAAAATATGTATAGGACTCATAAGTGGGCATTCCCACCGACATAACCCAATTTTCGACTCAACGATAACCCAAATAAAATGTGCAGAAAATAAAGATAACTATATACAAGATAACAAATTGTTATAATCTACGCTCGAGGTCGTAGATTATAATGTAGTCGCTGACACTGGTGATCTAGCTCTGCATCAAATCCTCATTTTCTTTCGTCTGTCCTTCTACTTAATTCGACACCACTCTTTTATTCCCAATTTCCCTTTACT
Organism: Apostasia shenzhenica; assembly: GCA_002786265.1. Taxonomy (NCBI): domain Eukaryota; kingdom Viridiplantae; phylum Streptophyta; class Magnoliopsida; order Asparagales; family Orchidaceae; genus Apostasia; species Apostasia shenzhenica. The sequence continues at coordinate 5,982,884 of KZ451982.1, forward strand.
AACACCATGCATCGCACTTATAGAAGTTACAATCATCCTCAGTAAGCTCCTCAAGCATGCTTGACTGCTTGATCCCTTCATCCCATGCTAATGCCAACTGCATGAATGCTCGAATAGCCTAGTCCCGGCCTGTGCATCACCGATTTACACCATTAGTCCTTCCCATGACTCACTCCCGCGACAATTGAGCCCCAATTTCAACATTGACCCTTGAAGCTCTTGTCGTTGGGGCTCTTGTTATGCATCCTAATTAGCGCCTTAGCTAGCTTCAAAGCTATAGCCAGCGTGCAACACACTCTATCATGCCACCGAGCCCCTTTCTTGGCCTTGTGGATTCAGTCCTACTTGGCGTTGTAATTTGTGGTCGATTTGTACTCAATTTCTTCTTATGTCAACAACAACAACAAACTAAGCCTTTATCCCACTAGGTGGGGTTGGCTACATGAATTTTTTATGTTCATTGCACTTTATCAAATAACAAATCTCTATTTAACTTCAAATATGTAAGATTATTTCTTATAGTTTTTTATTATGTTTTTTTAGCCTCCCTCTTGCTCTTTTTATATAGGCAAGATTAAATAATTCAATTTTCCTTATTGGAGCTTCTATCAGCTTATAATTTATATGTTCAAACCATTTAAGCCGACTCTCTAAGCTTATTCTCAATTGAGACTACTCTAACTTTCTTACTAATATACTCATTTCTCATCTTATTTTTTTGAGTATATTTGCTTACATCATTATTTTTGCAACACTTCCATCCAACATCTTCCAACAACAACAACAACCAAGCCTTAATCCCACTAGGTGAGGTCGGCTATATGAATCCTTTGTTTTCATTGCGTTCTATCAGTTACCAAATTCTTATCTAAGTCTAAGTAACTAAAATCGCTCCTTATAGTTTCTTGTCATGTCTTCTTTGGTCTTCCTCTTCCTTTTTGTACATGAGCAAAATCCAATAACTCAATTTTTCTAACTGGAGCTTCAATCGGCCTACGATTTAAGTGTCCAAACCATCTAAGCCGACTTTCTCTAAGGTTATCCTCAATTGGTGCAATACCAACTTTATCCTCAATTGGTCCAAACCATCCAACATCTTCCAATTGAGGTAAATTTCTTTTTAAATAAACAAATTACTCATTAACTTATGTTAAATTTGAAATTATTTGCGTTCAACTAGATTGTTTTATTTGGCTCTAATTGTGCAATGGATATGACTTTAAAAAACCCTATTTTAATTTTGAGAGCTTGATTTGTTTTAATTGAATTTTATTAACGTTATAATCTTATTGATAAATTCTTATTTTATGAAATAATCTAATTTTATATATTATTAATATAATTTGATCTGTAGGATTTAAAGCTCTTGATTTATCATATAATTAATCTTGGGAAGTATTTGTGCTTTATTGTGAAAACTTTTCAATATTTAACAAATTAGAAAATCATCTCATTCTTCCTCGCATCAACAGAACATTTTAGGCATATGAAACCTTCTTATCATGGTGCGAAGACAAATCATTACAAGTAGTTTTAGTCTCTCCCTACCCCATTTTTATTGAACCCTAATCTACTTATTAATGTATGTTTAGACCTGGAACTTGCAGTCTCAATTGAAACAAGAATAAACATGTGATGAATAAAAATGATGATATATGTATGGTATATATATAATCTGTGGGCTATTGGGAAAAAATTAAGAAAGATGAAAGTGAGATTGTTGAGCAGCTGTTTTCTTGTGTCGGTGTTTGAATCCTGAACCACCATCAATATACAATGGATCTCCCCAGTGTAATAGCATATGCTTCCAGTTGCAAAAACTGCCTTTACAAATTTTTAGCCTGGGATCGGTCACCTTCATCTTCCAATGGGCATCGGAGTAGTTCATCTTCTCGGCCTGCATTCTGTCCCACTCCAAATTTGCTTTCCTCTCGGTACTTAGCAAACAAAATTTTTGCAGCTTCTTCTCCATGGAGTCATGCACTCTCCACCATCTTTCATGAGCAATATCGCTCGCGAATTCTTGCATGACATCAACATTCCAGTTGCAGTCATAGTCTCTAAAACACATCCATGGCTTGAATCCCAAGTAGTGGAGAACATAAAGAACCGGTGGGTCAGCTCCAAACAGATGGTTCTTTGAGGCCTTCCTCTCTTCTTCATCACCTATCCAAAAATGCTTCAAAAAGTTCATGCTTCTGGGTATTCTATGCCACCATGTAAAGATCTCATTCAAGTATCCTTGATCGCCTCCATTGTATGATTTTATATCATTTATTTGATCCATTAACAGCTTGAAAGTGCAGTTTGATGGCTCGATCACCATAACGCCAGAGTTAAAGAGAGTAACGTTGTTGCCTGTAGCGCTGATCTCTGGCATTTTGAAGAGAAAGTCTATATTTCTTAGAACAAGAAGATCGGCATCGATGAATATGATCTTATCATATTCAGTGAGCTGCCATAAACGGAACTTGCTGTAGTTCCACTCATTGTAAGCATCTTTCTCAGCATTTGGGTTTCTTATTCTTTTGATCTTTCTGATCTTCCACCCTGCAGCTTCGAGGCCATTTTTGTAATGGCTTCTGATGGTTTCATCAACAAGGATGACAAGGTCTCTTGTTGAACCTGTTAAACGAATGCTTTGAGCTGCGACAATTGCGCCGCAGACATAGACATCTTCTGAGTGGAGAATGGTTGCATATGCTTCTCGGTTGGAATTATTTGATGATTGTATTTCTGCTAGCAACAGAGAGAAACTGAAGGTTAGTTTTTTCTATGTTACATTTCTGCCTGTCTGTCAATTTCAGAGGAAAAAGGAAAAATATAGACAAAATGCTTATCTTGTTCTCTCTACTTGTAGTGTTTTCAAAAAGAAGAGATGGGGATATATTTTGAAGAATGGCAATTAGTAATTTCTATGAATAATTTATTGCCTAAGGAAGCTGATATTTTCATTTTTGTTTCATTGTTTTATTTTCAACTTTTTTATTTTTGCAAATTTTATGATCTGTCTTTTGTTTTTTAAGGAAAAAACTAATGGGGTGTTTGGTTTAAGACTATCTTAAAGTTATATCATGTTTTCTACATGTCCTGATATCTAGATATCATTTTTATAGTTATCTACATATATTATTAAATCAAATAATTATTATTTTTAGATAAAATGATATAATATCACGATAGCATTCAGCTAAATGCTTCCTAAAATTTAGCCTCAGCTAAGGTCTCTTAGCTAATGACTGATACCAGAAAGAGCATTATCTCTTTGCGTTGCCAAACAACTTTTCGGATTTGATTGCCTTATGTGGTCTGTTTGTATCTATCCCTTTTATTTGCCAGCTTTATTCATTTTTGTGGGTCAATATTCAGACTTGACTCAACAAACAAAGGATTCATGTTGAACCCGGATGCTGTTTTGGCTGGGTTAGAACGAGTTGGGTCTAGCTCATATCTGCAAATTAGTTACATTAGTACTCTTAAAATAATTGAAGATAGATTAATACAATTAAGTAACCTATAAGGCTATAACCCAATGAATGAAATCTGACCTGTATGCTTAAGTGGTAGTGGCAGTTCACATGAACCAACTGGAAGCTGGATTTTCTGTAATAAAACCTTCAAATCAGGCTTGTATAACCAAACATTTCCCTCTCTGGCAACCAGATGCTTGCAGGCAAAGAGATTCGGGATTGGAAAGCAATTGGTGACCAGAAGAACATTAACTGGCTCATCTCCTTGTGCCGAATATGCAGCGAGTTTCGCGGCAGAAATTTGTAGATGCAGCCGAGCAATATCTCGTCTCCAATTTCCATCTTTATTGCAGGGAAGCTTGACAGCAATTAGGTCAAATTTTGATGCTTGTGAGACCTTTGGATTGGGTAGATGATGACAAACTGGCACATCTGTCTCTTCTTCCTCATCAATCCATTCAGGATAAAGCTCCTCCCAGGTAAGATTTTTGTCAGCTTTATTAAGATGAATGTTGGAAATTACTGCATTTGGCAATAGATTATGCCATTGATTGACCTCTTTGCTGTTGAAGTTTAGCAGCCCAACCGTGAGATTTGGATTATTTTCATATAGACCTACTGTAATTTGCAGTATATGTGTCCATTCAATGTCTATGTTTGATGCATATCTTGGAATGGCCTCATTTTGCTGCCAACCAGTTAAACTTGGCCTACAGAAGGGAGAGAGTAGAGGGTGTCAAAATGAGAAGACAAGTTGGTTTAGGCTCAACCTACACTTAGAAACCTACTTGATAACTCCTATTACAGCCTAATTTGATTCATACTATGGCCATGTTTGGTAAGAGGATAAAAAAGATGGTTAAGTTAGAGTTTTTGGCCATTTCTGAAATAAAGTTTATAATATAAAATAAAGTGAGTTATTTCAAAATTTATGTTAGATGTGAAATAAACTTGATTGATTTATTAAGAATTATGTTGGATGTGAAAAAAAGTGATTGTTTAATGTTGAAATTTATATAGTATGAAATATAAATAATTTTTTAATTTTTTAAAATAAAATTAAGATTTTTGCCATATCTAAAATTAGTTATAGATTTTATCTTGTTACCAAATAGAGCCAAATTAGTCAAAATGAGATTGACCTAAACCTAAATTCAACTTGACTGTGATTGAATTAGCCATAATATAGTTCTTGAGGATTTATATAAGAAGTCAGACACTAAAAAAAGGAAAAAGACAAATATATATATGATGGTCAAGACAAGAGATAGAAAAACTAAAAATTTAACTCAAGTAAAATATATCAAGGATAAAGATCAAAAAGTATTTTTTTATGAAAAAAATATTAAAAATAGATGAATGAGTTATTTTCAACAATTTTTCAATGAAAGTTATGAAAATATAATTGATCTTACTGAATTCAGCACCAAAAAAATGTAAAAATTACTCTTATATTCGACGTATCAGTAAAGTTATAGTTTGAAAGATGAAGTATAAAAAAACAGTAAAACTGGATGACATCTCAATAGATGTTTGGAAGTGTTTGAGAGATGAATGAGTTTTTTGGCTCACTAGATTGTTTAATATGATTTTAAAGACTAAAAAAATATCAAATGAATAGAGAAAAAGTATATTGGTACCTATCTGCAAGAATAAAAGTGATGTATAGAATTGTGCCGATTATAGAGAAATTAAATTAATGAGTCATAATTTCAAAACACTGGGAGAGGGTAATTAAGCATAGGTTACGCCATGATACTAAGATATTAGAGAATTAGTTTAGTTTTATACCAAGTAGATCTACTATGGAAGCTATTCATTTATGAGAAGTTTAATAGAGAAGTAAGGAAAGAAAGAAAAATTCACATTTAGTTTTTATTGATTTGAAAAAAGCTTATGATAAAGTTTTAATTGAAGTATTTTGAAGAGTTTTAGAAAAAAAAGGATTTGCACTGCTTATATTGAAGTTGTTAAAAATATGTATAAATGAGCTATTACCTATACTTCACACACAAGGATGTTTGAATAAGGATTTTTCTATTACAGTTGGATTACATCAAAGTTTAACTTTAAGTCTATATCTTTTGCTTTGACTATGGAAGTCTTGATTGGACATATATAAGATGAGGTGCCTTAGATTATACTTTTCACAGATGATATTATCCTTATTGATAAAAATAAAAAGGGGGCCAAGGTGAAACTCAAGCTTTGGAGCAATTCTTTAGAATATAACGTTTTTTATCTCAGATCAAAAACTGTATATATAGTGTGCACATTTAATCAAGAAAAAAGCACTTAGATACTAATTGGTGATGTGACAATTTGTGATCAAATTATCAAGAAGAGTGAGCGCTTTAGATACCTTGAATTAATTACAAAATGATGGTGAAATAGATAAGGATGTTATTATTAGAATTCAAACATGATGGATAAAATGAAGAAATGCTTCTAGTGTGTTGTGCAATAGAAAAATTCTATCCAAACTTAAGGGTAAATTTTATAAAATTGTAGTAAGACCAGCGATGATATATGATGCTAAATACTGGCATGCAAAAATAAAATATATAAATAAAATAAGTATTGCAGAAATGAGGATGCTAAAATTGATGTGTAGATATACACAAAAGAATAAAATGAGAAATGAGTATATCTGCGAGAAAGTTGGTGTGGTACCAATTGGGGATAAATTTAGAGAAAGTCGGTTTAGATGGTTTGGACATATAAATCGTAGGCCGATTGAAGCTCCAGTTAAAATAATTGAGTTATTGAATTTTGCTCATACAAAAAGGAAGAGGGAAACCAAAAAAGACAGGGCAAGAAACTATAATGAGTGATCTTACTTACTTAGACTTAGATAAGGATTTGTTAATTGATAGAGCGCAATGGAAACAAAAGATTTATGTAGTCAACCCCACCTAGTAGGATTAAGGCTTAGTTGTTGTTGTTGTTGTGTTTGCTTACCCAAATTTGACCCATCTTGTGAACATGTCAATCCACTTGTTTTATTTATAGCATGATGTCTTCATATGTGATAAAGTTCTTAGTCATCTAGCTAGTTTAATGCCTAGCTTGAGAATTTTGCTCGAATCTAACCCAAACTGTATTCCTAACAACACGGACCCAAGAAGCCAAATTATGGGTTCGTTTCAATCTTGACGCCCCCTAAAAGATTTCTAGAAGTATGTACCTGACATGAGGACTTGATGAATTTGCATAATGAGATGCTATTGGAGAGTGAATAACTGTTAATAAGCTTCCAAAAATGAAGACTATAAAGAGGCATCTCAACCACTGAAACTTGCCACTTGAACTCTTTTCTTGAATTGGACTCAGCAGTTTAAAAGCTTCTTTTAAGCCTTTGCCTTTTGGGCCTCTTCTTCTGCTTGCCTCAGAGCTGAATGAACATGGGAAGTGTTAATAAATGTCAGTATAATTAGTAGTTTTTAGACAAATAGAATAGAAAGCAGAAATAGATAATTACTTTCTGTAACTAGATAATTACTTTATAGGATCAAATTTGAAAAAGAACCAAAATTTTCAAATTTCATTCAAACTACTAAAAAGGTTACCATAAAAAATTTATTATCAAAGGCATTTAATAGAAGACTTGAGCCAATTTATTCTATTTAAGGGGGCCTTAAGCTAGTAAAAACTTAGCCATTTTGCACAAAAATAGGAAACAGAACTTAAGCTTAACCTGTGCATAAAGCTGCTTAAACTCCACTACTACATTTCATATAAACAAAGCTGAAAATTTCAAGTAGACATCCAAACAGATTTTCCCTTAATAGAAAGAAGATTACAAGATTAGAAAGTATGATCATGACTGGGGATACGGGAACACGATACGATATGACAAAGCAAATTTTAAAATATAGAATATCAGCACGGCATGACATGATAAATAATAAATACATATGCAATCGTGTACTTTGTCAAAGATTTTGCTCAATATTATATATGCACGTGGGAAGCATGAATATACGGAGACACGATACAACCTGGTAGAATGTATAGAGGTCTTTGTACTTTCTTGCTACAAGATTTTGATTTTCCCAAAACTCTGAAGGCTTGCAACATGAAGTTCTTCGCTTACATTTCATAGATTGATTGTTCGAACCCCCTTTAACTAGGTATGTGGATGACTGCTGCTGCTTCTTTCTGCGGGTATGATAACTAGAGTTTTCCAACATAAGAAGACTTCACTAGATGAAAATTATCTTACTTTTTGCACAATAGACTTCCTAACCATTCATGTCTGCACTAGTATTGATACCTTATGGTAGTGCAATAAAGGTGCCATTTAAAGGCAATTATTTGGGCATTTCTTAACAAGCAAAATTTTCAAGAATAACTTTGTACAATTGTCAGTTTGCATGTGACAAATCTTAGGGGGCGTTTGGTTCAGTGTTATCTCAATGTTATGTTATGTTATTTTTAGAAAGTAATTGTTTGGTTTAATGACATCTTTAAATAACATTATAATTAATTACAAAAATGCCATTACATGCTGACATCTAGATGTCACCCCAAATCGGGCGACATCTCAAGATAACACTGTCAATTTGTTATTATAATGTCAATAACTTTCAACTAAACAAAAATAATTTATATAGCATTGATATTTTCTAATATCATAACATTGAACCAAACAAATGTCCATTGATGAATAACAATGACATTTAGATAACATGACATCTAAATAATATTGACATTGAGATAACACTGAACCAAACGCCCCCTTAATGAATTTGTCAGAAAACCTTCTTTAAAAGTCTCCTTTGTAAGATGTCTTCCCAAACATCTTGTCAAGAAACACTCTCTCAAGAATATCCTTTTGAGGAACACCTTGTCAAAGAAATCCTTCAATTAGCATTCCTCCCAATCTACTCTTTGAGGAATACCTTCTCCAAGACATTTCTTCCAAGATCACCTTGTCAAAGAACCCATTCAAGTAATGGCACTTCTTTCCTCAAGAGGAGGAATAACCCTAGCCATACATTAGCCAAGTCAATTGCTATCCATCCTATTATCAAGTTAGTGATTATATTCAAGTTTCAGTAAGAGCTGGAGCACAATTGTAGCATAAATTTGAGGGTACTTTCTCAAATTCAAACTACCTTATGGTCAAAATTTATATTATTTTCACTTGACATATGGATAGCAAAATTTTGAAACTTTAACCTAGATCTAGAACAAAGGACAAAAAGTAGATCTATGCTTAAAGAAATATCTGAAGATTTACAGGAAAGATATTTTAATCCGAAATCTTATTACATATTTTATATATTATTTTTTAAAAAATTATAAATTAGATTATTGATGCATTTTTATATATCATATCTTATTATATATGATTTATAAATGTATAATATAAGCTTTTATCTTACTAGATTAAGTTTAAAGTGGATTTTATATATAATTAATTTACGAAAGTGTTAAAATATAATATTTAAGAATTAGGATTTAGTTTTAGCACTAAAGTAATCTAGAGTATAGTAATTAATGTTTTAGATTATAAGATATAGTTTTAGGGTTTAGAATTTAGAGTATAATGTGATTTTATGGAAAAATAATATAAAATTTATAATTTTATAAAATTTTAATGTTATATATATATTATTTTATTTTTAATAATGAAATACATAATTTTTTATATTTAAAATATTTTTTTGTGCATATGCCTACCCTTTTATTGAAGAAACATCTCTATCAGCAGGAGGCAAAGTGGAGTTGGTGAAGACAAGAAGGGTAGCTGAACCATCAGCTCAGGAGATAATTGAACTCTGTTGATAGGTGAACCATGCTTTTGCTTGAAGAATGTTGAAAGGAAATAAATAACATAAATCAGAGGTACATTGAAAATTGAAATGGCAGTATAGAAGGATAAAAGGTTCGAGTTTGGCCCATGGTTTGCCCGATTAATGCGATTGGTTGACATTTGAACCTGCTTTGGCTTGGCTTGCTCGATTGGTTTGGCTGAGTTGTCGGGTTTACTCTCGGTTGATATGGACTTTAATGTGAATGGCTATCGTGAATTCATTTAGGGGACGTTTGGTTCAATGTTATCTTGACGTTATGTTATGTTATCTGAAAAAAGTAATTGTTTGGTTTAATGTCATCGATAAATAGTCTTTTATAAGATTATAAAATTACTAGTTAAAAGATGATATCTAAATGTCATGACATTTAGATTACATAACATAACACCAAGATAACAACGAACTAAACGCCTCCTTATTGAATTGTAATCATATTGTTCTCAAATAATTTATTTAATGTGATTCAATTTAATGTTTCTTCATAATGTAATGTTCCAACTTAGCTCTTTTTCTCTCTCTTTTCTATTTTCTTTCCGTTGAACTTCATCTTCGATAGAGAAATTGGTATAAAAGTGGGGGACAGCGGAGGCGGTGGGAAGGTGCGAGAGAGAAAAAGATTAAGAGGAAGACAGAATGAGAAACAACGTTAACCTTTAAAACTCGGTTGTAGTTTTCCCTCTATAGAAGAACAAAGCCGCTCATAAACTGGATCAAAATGGTGATTTGAAACTTCAAGCCTTGAATCTTTGATCCAAATATCAAATGAATTAACATTTGAAACATTCCAAAAAAAAAAAAAATGAAACGTTCATAAATGATAAGGCTATGATGCCATATATATAAGCTATTAGTCAAACTATAGCTAATAGCCTTTATGAACCTAGTCCTATAAAAATGTAAACGTAAGAAAAGAAGATCACATCAATAACATTAAAAAGATGAACTGAGAAAAGAACCAAAGAGTAGAAGTAGCCATGATTCTCACTGGTTTCCGGCCGGTCTCTGCCGGGCCTCCATTAGACCTGCAAATTGACCCCCTTCTCCCTTCATCTGAACTCACACAATCTGAAAGAAGAAAGAGTACTTCATCTTTTCTTCTCTAGGTCAAAACAGAAGCTTAACTAGCCTTTGGCATGCAAAAAAGCTTCAGAGAGAGAGAGAGAGAGACTTAAATGTCTACATATCACAAGAAACCAACCTTTTAGCAGAAAATGGGAAAGGTAGCATGTGTGATAACAACAATGTTTGGGAAAGTATTCAAACTAAGAAATAAAATAAGATTAAGAAAGGAGAAATATTGTTACAAAGTCTGAAGAGAGAAGGAAAAGAAGAAGAGAAAGGGTCTCTGTTATGAGAAAGGGATGGAGAACAGAGGACTATATTGGCTGTTTGTCACTGTTTAGAGATTAGGTTAAGCAGTTGAGCTTAGCTGGACTCTATATGAGCTGAAGAGTTTGGTCCTATGAGTCAACCGAATAACTATGAGTGGAAGAGGAATCATCAGATCTGAAAAGAGAGAGAGAGTAAAAAAATCATTCCTTTATATTAAATGTTGCTGTTTATAAAGAGGGAAGAGCTGGTGAAGTAGATATATTTGGTGGCCTTATTAATGAACTATTTCTTGGGTATGGGCTTTGTGACGCCCGTGGCCGAAGAGGGCGGGGAGTGATCGCCGGGTGATGTCCTAAGAGAAAGGAATCACTGAAGCAAAGTGCGGCTCCTGACAGGCTTCTAGGCCGAATAATGAGTGGTGAGAGGGGCACATGAATGAATCGTCTCACATCGAAAAGGGAGGGAGATCCTGAGCTGTATAAGTAGATAACATGATCTCAAAATAGTAGAGGCGCTTTTTGGGGCAAAACCATGAGGCTAGTGATGGAAAACTCTATAATTAAGCGTGCTTGGGCTGGAGTAGTACTGGGATGGGTGACCTCCTGGGAAGTACTCAAGCACGCAGTTTTCCTAAAGCCAAAGCGGACAATACCTCTACAATGAGATCACGGGATATTACAGGCTTGTTGTTGGGCTAGCTCATGCCAGAAAACTGCTCAATTAACTGAAGCTCATGATCTCCACATTGTGGAGGCATACCTAGCTATGACAACATTAATTGCCATTTTAAGAAGAGAGAAAAGACATTCGAATAGCTTGTTGAGTAAGATATTCAGCTAGCTGGTTCGCCTAGATCTTTTAGCTCCGCATCATCTAGACTTTCATATGAATTATTCTATAACTTGAGTTCAAGCGAATAGTTAGTATCAGGAAGCTGTTGAATGTTATTTTTAACCTAATATCCTCTGCGTGGACGGTTAAGACGGCATGGCGATCGAACAAATAATAATAATTATATTAATAATAGTAGTGATGATGAAAGAGATTGGTAGAACACTTGTCACCTTCAGGTGTTCCTTTGAAGGGAGGCTCAAGTTATCTTTTTCAAGTAAACCATCTCCATGCTTTCAAGGGGGCTTTTTCAAGTAAACCATCTCCATAAATGCTTTCTCTGTTTAGAGTGTTCCCTTTCCCAACATAATCTTCAGCTTAAGGAATCCAAAAGCTACCTTAACTTGCTTAACTTAAGCTTGGGGTAATTATACAAACACTTACTTAATTGCAAATCTTTTAAATTTCTTGTAAATAAAAGCTATAAGTCGATTTGTGGATAAGAACTTGAGTGTAAAATGCAATTAAGAAAAAAAAGTTGAGGCATGTGTGTAATTTCTCCACTATAATGTTTTAATGATATATGTGATACAAAAAGTCAAGTAAAATAATTTTCCTTCCAAATTAATTTTGTTGAACAAAGCAAATAATTTTGATGACAAAGCAAACACAATTTTTGTGGACACACATTTTCGACTTTGAATAATTAAGAAGTGCAAATGAGTAAATAATGTTATCGCGGTGATTTGTACACCTTAAAGAGAACCTTGTACACTTTGAGGATAAAATGGTGGGATTTTATGGGCTTTCGATAAACTTCATAATGCCCTTCTTTGTTCCTTTTATAAAACAAAATTATGGCAATAATAACTTTTTGGACATGGCAAAAATAAACTCGTATATCTCTTTCAGACAAAGTCAATCTCACAAAATGACCTAGAAATGTCCTCTTATTATATAATCTTCTAAAGATTCTATTAACTTTCTATAGTATGATGCTATAAAATAAAAAACTTTTTGCCTCTAATCTTAATGAGCTTGCAATTATGAGTCTTGCTCTCTCTCTCTCTCTCTCTCCACTAATATATGAAGTTTCCTTGTACTTTTTAAAAATTTCTCTTTTTGATTTCAAGTGATATGCACAAGTCTTCCTAAAGTTGTTGTTAATGAACGTAATGAAGTAGAAACTTTTTCAAGTGATCTATAACTCACTTTGAATAGATCAAAATGCATCTTCTCCAAAGCTTATACTTCTTCGCCAAAGATAATTCAAGAAAGGTGCTTTTATTTGCTTTCATGCAAAGCAATTAATATACTTGTTAATTTTACGTTTTAGGGATGGTACAAGACTTATTTTTATTAACTTCTAAGCTCCTCTTACTCATGCTACCTATGCTGCAAGCTCCTTTCAACTTCTCCTACTCGCTAGGGGTTGGCGATAGACTTTGTCAAAGATACTCATATATTTTTCTTCATCAACTTTTTTGTTGAAATCAAGTTGAGAGAAATATCTGGGACGTGTCTAATATTCTTAAACTTCGACTTGCACCTCAAACTGGCTTCAAACATGATATCCCTTAGCCCAACAATCTTTGACACATCAAGTCTCACTTGTTGGAGCATTAATTTTGGGCAATAAAGAAAAAATATATTAGTTTATAGGTTTGATAAGATATAAAAATATCTTAATATTAAGAAATATGTAAGATGGAAAATAAAATTGAAACTTTTAATATTAAAATTTATCTTAAAGATGAAATAAAGTTATTAAAATTTATGATAAATTTAAAATGTTATTAAAATAATAATTAGACATTTTAGAGCCATGAACCAAAGGCTCTGTTTGGTAATAAGAAAAAAAAATTGGTTAGAATTTTTAGTCATTTTTGAAAAATGTGTATGATGTGAAATAAAGTAAGTTGGTTATATTAAAAATTATGTAGGATGTGAAGTAAAGTTGATTGATTTATTGAGAATTGTATTGGATGTAAAATAAAGTGATTGTTTAATGTTGAAATTTGTGTGAGATAAAATATAAAATAATTTTTTAAGTTTTTTTAAAATAAATTTAAGATTTTGATCATGGCTAATTTTAGTCATGATTTTTAGCCCATTGCCAAACAGGTCCAAAGTGTTCATATTGTCAAATCCAAAATCACACAACTATGAGTTAAGAAAGAATCTTTTCGATTTGGCGCATGATACGATGCACAAAATATTTGCTCTATTTGACAAAATATCGACACAAAACAACTAAAAATTCTAATTCGAATTGTCATAAGGAGCCTGATAATGAACAATTATTGTGTTCAGCCAGTTAAACATTTGGTCGACTAATAGGGGATGCTCATCAGTAGTGGGGCCCATCTACTACTGACATGACACTTATCTATTGGCTCACTGAATCATTCGGTCAGTCAAACTCAATAATAAAATTATGTAATTACTTCTAATTAGGAGTGATTTATGTATGGGGAATTGTCATTATTGGACATGGGCAATTTTGGCAATCAACTTATAAGAAAACGAAAAAAGGATTTAGGGTTTCATTGGTGCGTCGCGATGGACTACATCCTCTCTCTATATATATACTTCTCTGATTACAACCTTCTCACCTACGACTTCGCAGTCCTCTCCCTCAATATTTCTTCCTCCGTGCAGTCTTCCAGTGAGTTCTTCACTTCAACCCGATCTGTGTTTGTACGCTATCGGTATCTTCTCTGTTCGTCAATCTTATGCCTTCGATTTTCTTTTCATTCACTAATTTGTGGGCAGCGATGAGAATTTCTGTCATGCACCACTCTGAGATGCATTCTCGGTGAGGATAGCAAACTCAATACCCAATCTAATCTGAGCCCCAAATCTTAAATCGATTTCGATGCGCGTATACTCGTTTTCCCGGCTGGTGATTTCTTCGTTTTTTGTGCTTGAAATGTTGTAGATTTCTCCTTTTTCAGATCGGCTTCTGATTTTAATGTCCTCAGGTTGTTTTTTTCGTTGTTCCTCAAGATCTAGTAGATCTCCCTGGTTCTGCAGATCTTTGTCCTACAATGAATCCTTCGAATTTCTGAAATTTGTGAAGAACCGATTGATATCCGTTCTGTGGAAGCCCCAAATTGGAAGATTTATCTCTTTTTTTTTTTTACAATGGAGAGCCACATGATGCGGGCCGATGGCCCGGCCATGATGCGGACCGAAAGCGCCATTGTTGGCCTTGGGGATAGATCTAGTGCTTTCTGATGGTTCTCAGCTTTCAAAATTATAAATCCTAAACCCTTTTCTGATTTTGAACCACCTCTCCACATAAAGCGTTGTAGTAAGTTAGATTTTACTTTGAAAATTTGATAATTGATTTTTTGAGGTGATTCATAAGAATCAAAAGGTTTCTGCTGCTCACCATGTGCTAAATTTTTAGTTTGCCACAAAATCAGAACTTCTACAACCGCGGCATCAATTTACCTAAGAATCGAAAGCACGTGTAGGGCTGTTATCGATCCGACTTCGAGTCGAGCTATACCCGGCTCGAAATCGGATCGCTCGAAATTGTTACGGCTCAAAATCGGATCGTTTGCCGAATATTTTCGATTTCGAGCTGGCTCAGCTCGAATGGGCTCGACTCCGAGCCAGCTCGATCACACTTTGAGCTAGCTCGAAATACTTATAACTATTAACTAAAACTACAGATTAAATTTTTTATAAATATGAAAATAAAAATATCTTAAAAATACTTAGATATTTAGTTTCGAATTTAAGCACATATTAAAATAATACCATATAAAATTAACATATAATTGCGCGAAATAAGTTTGTACATTAATTGCGAAATTGAACAAGTAATAATAAATAAATTCATGATCTAATCTCTCTCAAATTATATGAATAGATTATACATCATAGTATTTAACAAATTATAAATAATATCTAAATAAAATTAATAATATTCTCAAAAATATTAATTAAGATTTAAATGTGAATAAAAAATAAATTCTGCTGATTATTGTACGTGCTCCCGGGTCGTTCATTCATTAAATCTTCAATCTTGCTCAAAGATAAATTGCATGTTAGTATGTTAATAGATATGAGATAATCGGTAAAATCAAAAATTAAAACTTGAAAATTATAAAATATTAAAAAATATGAAAACTATTAAAAATAGATAAATTGCATGTTAGTATGTTAATAGATATGAGATAATCGGTAAAATCAAAAATTAAAACTTGAAAATTATAAGATATTGAAAAGTATGAAAACTATTAAAAATATTTTCCTCAGCAATTAAACTATTAAAATCATACGTATATTTTTATGAATTTTGGTAATCATTGCCCTTAGAAATTAAAAAGTAAAATGAAGCAGGTCATTGATATAGCAAATCATAGTAGACTATAGGTCATTGACGCAGCAAAATACAGCAGAATTAAATGCAGCAGGTTAATGACCATGCAGTAACACAATTACACAAAACAAAACAATTAAAATCTCAAAGCATTAGTAGCAGGACTCAAGTTAGAATAAATAATACGTATTTCATCATAGGGCATAAGTGAAATAGAAAATTAATACTTTTAATACGTATTTCATTATTGGATTTTGAATTTTAATTTTGATTTCATCATAGGGATTAGTTAATCCAGTAAAATAGAGAAGACAAAAATAGATGTTAAGTCACAACAATAATAAAGAAGCTTCAATAATGCAATTATAAAATCATGATAGAAATAATGTAGTTATAAAAATAGAGCAAAAATGATGCAGTTTCAGGCTTTCAGCTAAAGCAAGTCAGTAAACATGCCAAACAGTCTCAGATAGATAAACAAAATTAGTAAGGAAGGGTAAAATCATAGAACTGCAGAAATATTTAGAGTTGCAAAACTAGAATTGGAAGAATAGGTATTTTCATTGTCATGTAATATCACTGATCACTCATGTAGTCCTGTAGGAATGTTAATAATTAAATCTTCTTCAACAAGTGTATCAAACTGGAAAAATCAAACAAGTGAAGCATTAGAAGTTAGATAATAATAAAATAATAAAAAACTAAAAGTGTATGCATGATTATAATTCTTACAATAGAATTAGTAGCAGTCGAATGGGCAGCTCGAATCCAGCTACCAGAACAGATTAGAGCATTTAAAGTTTTAGGAGATAAAAGCTTCTGTAATCTCCTAAGACACGACCACCAACACTGAACGCTGATTCAGATGCAACACTAGTGATTAGAATTGTGAAAATGTCTTTGGCCATCTTGGCCAAAATTTTATACTTCATTGAGGATAATTTTCACCGCTCTAGAATATTAAATTTTGAATCTTCGCACTCAATACATTGCTCACTTAAGTATACTTCAAGGTCAGATTTTGGAGCCTCCATGCTAGTACTTGCCTTGATGTGCAAATATAAATTATTACTGTTTGTTTGTAAGGTTAAATTTAACAAGGTTAAAATTAAACTAAGTTAATTTTTAACTTGGAGACAAACGGGGAGTGGACCACCTTTAGGTTCTTTGCTCTGCAACAATGTAGAGCTAGTGCTTAGTGCAATAGACCCCTCATGAGTTGTAACATTTTTATCAACAACATAAAAAGAATAAAGCTCACTGAGAGAGCTTTTTACATCTTTAATTCTCTCATTCACTTCTATCGGGCCAAAAATTTCTCTATAGAAATATATCAAAGCAAATATCTTGACACGAGGATTTAATATACTAGCAATTGTTAAAAGAATATGACAATCAGACCAGTATTTATCAAACTTCAATTTCATAGCAATTGTCATATCTCTAACACAAGAAATGTCTGAAAGTATTCCTTTGTCTAAAGTT
Source organism: Apostasia shenzhenica (assembly GCA_002786265.1). Taxonomy (NCBI): domain Eukaryota; kingdom Viridiplantae; phylum Streptophyta; class Magnoliopsida; order Asparagales; family Orchidaceae; genus Apostasia; species Apostasia shenzhenica. The sequence continues at coordinate 6,000,160 of KZ451982.1, forward strand.
CTTTTTATTTTAACAAGGTTAAGCATAAATTTATTTGCTGTAGGAAATTTTGTACCTGAGAAAACTTCTATGATTTCATCAAAAACACTCAAAATATCTCTGATTCTTTCATACATATCCCACTCTTGGTCTAGAGTCAACCAAATATAATGTAAATCTTGACATGCATACTCAGGAAAGACGGATTTGTAATGAAAGGCAGCATCCAACATTTTAAATGTAGAATTCCATCTAGTAGGCAAATCAATACGTAAGCTTCTAAATGTATAAATTCCAAGCTGCTTAGCAATCTCACCAAACTTGAACAATCGATTTGAGGAACGCTTCAAATACAATACAAAATTTCTAATTTTGGATATCACAGAAGTAATAACCTTCAAACCATCTTGGACCATTAAATTAAGAATATGTGCAGCACAACGAACATGAAAAAACTTTCCCATAAACTGAAAACCAGATCTACGACTGAACAAATATCTTAAGTTTCAACTGTCTTGTCATTTGAAGAAGCGTTATCTAGAGTAATAGTACTAACTTTGTTTTGAATACCTCATTCGAGTAAAATTTCAGAAATAGCCTCGAAAATTACAGCACCTGTGTGAGGTGGATCTAAGTCACTGAAACTAATAATCCTTGATTGAAGGATCCAATTAGTATCTATGTAATGAGCTGTCACACACATATAGCCAAGAGTTTAATTGGATGTCCAGGAATCACAAGTTAGAGACACCCTTTGTACAGTTTTTAGAGTCTTTTTAAGGCTCTCTTCTCAGTATTGTAAATTTTGACACACTCATTTTTGATGGCTTGTCGAGTGGTCTTAATGTAGCTAGAGTTCATTGACTTCATAAGTACATTGAACCACAAGTATTCAACCATCATAAAAGGATATTCATGAACAATGATCATTTTAGCAATGATATTCTTGATCATACTATGATCATAAATAGGAGATACACAAAGAGAACCAACAACATCACTATCAACAATATTTTTAGCTATAGGGTTAAACAATTTTTGTTTTGTTTCACCCGTAGCTTTGATGTAATGATGTGTGCGCAAATGTCTATTTAATTGTGAAGTAGTGCCGGTCTTTTGCTTGACATATATTTTGGGGCAATATTTGCATTTCCACTTGTCAATTTGTTTTTCTTTGTGAATCATGGTTACCATTGTAAAATGATCACATGCTTCGGATCTCTTTCTTTTACCCTTATCGTCACCTTGCACTTTACTTTCAGCTTCATCCCCCGCTTTGGAAATCATGATAATATTTTTGCCAGCATCTTCATGCTGATTGAACTCGTTGTCTGACATTGAATGAGTTGATGTTGCTGATAAACAAAGTGCATGAATGAGATAATAAGAGATAAAAGAGAATGAGATATAAAGATTATAACTTTATGTACTGCAAATATAGTTCCTCAGATTATTAAATCACAACTCATCATTGTAGTAGACTAAATAGAGGCAAATTTTAAATTAAGGAACACCAAATATATTCTTATTTAAACATTATGCATGCAACAAAAAAAAAATAGATAATCACATAAAAGACAACATCACACTCTTAAAAAAAAAAAAATCAAAAATGCATTTCTTTATATCAAAATATATGCATGCTAGAAATAATCTATTTTTATCAGAATATATATGATATGAAAATATACTTGTAATATCTATTCTTACATGTAATATTTGTTCTTGCACGTAATATCTGTTCTTCCAAAGAACTAAGAAATACTGAAAGAAATTTCAGAAATAAACAATAAAAAATTAACATGTAAAAAAGATATCAATGATCTATATCATAGAGCAAAACATATTTCTCAAAATTTAAATGTTAATAAATAAAAAATAAAAATCATAATATTTCTATATATCAAAATGTATGCATGCCAGAAATAATCTGTTCATATCAATATGTGTATGTCATGAAATGCGCATATAATATTTGTTCTTAAGAAAAAACCTTGTTATCATTGAGTATCAACAAAAGTAATCAAAAGCTTTACACATCTAATTGATTTATATAATAGAGTAAATTCAGTAAACTATGTTTCTCAATTTTTATTTTTTTTCATCACAGTATACCAACAAAAACATGCAAGTTTCTAACTTCAGAAAGCTATCAATTTTTTTTTTGCAAGAACCTTCAAAAATGAACCACAAAAAACTAACATGCAAAAAAAATTTTCAGATTCTCAATGATCTACATGATATATCATAGAACAAAAAATACTTCTCAGCAATTTGAATGCCAACAAATAAAGAAATAAAAATCATAAGGCATTGCACCCAAAAAGGTAAAAGGATAAGTTCAAGATCCATTATAACGAGATTCAGAGAGTTGTAAACTCATATTTGTCATCAAATGGCGTTTGAGAGTGGAGTTAGTGAATAGCGACTACCGACTGGTGCTGTGGAGATGCTGGAGCAACATTGAGTAAAACAATGTCAACGTAATCCAAACAACAGAGGTATGAGAAGATAAAAGAAGCATATATCCAAGGTAAGTGTTCAAGACGCAAGATGAAAACCGTTAAAGAACGATTCCACAACGTGAATCAGTAAATCGCAAACTTGCAGTTGTAGTAAAGATGAAATAATTCTAGCTAGCAGCCGACCGTTGGCCACTGCTCAGTTTGCTTTCGCAAGCTCGCGCGCTCGCAGCTTCGTCTCTCGCCGTCGTCGCCGAAGTTGATCGGTCGATGTCGCTGTCTCGCACTCTCGCACTCGCACTCGCACTCGCGGTCGCAAGCTGATGCTCATGCAGACGTCGTAGAGTTGCTGACGGCAGACCGTAGATGAAGATGGCAGACGAGAAATTAGGGCAACTGGACGGCGATTCGGCAAAAGCGGAAAGCAGGGGAATGGCGGAAATATCAGCTCAAAAAAACATCTCAGCCGGTGATTTTAAAAGCTTAATCTAAACCGTTCAAAAAAAATATTTGGCAGATTGAGATTTTAGGAATCAGGATTCGAACGTCGGTTTCAACTTTCATTTTTTTTGCGCAGCACAAAAATATAACCACTGAGGTATATCAAGAGATGTGAAATAATGTGATAATATATATATTAATATAACATTTTTATTACTACTATAATAAATTTTCGATCCGATCTCGAGCCGAAACGATTCAATCCGGTGATGGCTCGAGATCAGATCGAAAAAATTATCGAGCCAAGATTATGGCTCATTAGTCGGATCGATTATGTCGAGTCAATTTCGATTCGATCTAAAATTTGATTTAATTATCGAGCGATTTTCGATCTTCGAGCCAAGTTAACAGCCTAACACGTGGCCTACAACTTCAATTCTCCTTCTAGCTTTTCTTTAGACAAGAAAAAATAAATAAATTTTAATTTATTTTTTAAATTTAATATCAAAAAATTTATTATAATATTAAAAAGTGCATAATATGTGAAATAAAATTAATTTTAAGATTTGTATTTATATTAGATGTGTAATAAAATTAATTTTTACAATTAAAATTTAGTTTGAGCTTATATTTGGTTTGAGCTTTTTTTTAGACTAGAGAAAAAAAATATTTTATTTTTTAAGTTTAATAGTTGAGAAATTTATTTTAATATTAAAAAACGTGTAAAATATGAAATAATTTTAATTTTAATATTTGTATTTATATTGATTATGAAATAAAATTAATTTTTATAATTAAAATTTGTGATGAACAAAAAAATTACTTCAAATTAAATGAGATCTTAATTAATAATTTTATAAATTTATATAAGATTAATTATAAATATCATTAAATTAAATAAATATTTATTTTAAATAATATAATATAATATTAAGATAATATTAAATTAAATGATTCTTTATACATTTGTATTTGTTTTGCTCTAGTAATTACTTTCAGGTTAAAGTTAACTTTCGTCGATGTAATTTTTTTTAAAATTTGTTAAATATTTGAAATAAAATTAATTTTATTATGAGATGTATGTAGTATATAAAATAAAATTATATTTTTATTTTAAAATTTATGTATGATACAAAATAAAATTAATTATTATTATTTTTTTTTTGATTTTGGAGCCTTCATGCTGAACATTTGTTCTTCACAATGCATCATGCTTGTTCTGCCAAGGTTGAACACGATAACATCCAAATTCGTTCAAAATCTCTGCCAACTTGTGGATCGGTCCCCTGACATTCTACACCATTGATTCGATGATAACTATTATGCTCCTAGCTGAAGAAATGCTTCACGGCACGAAGGTCATGATACCAGAGTAGTACTTGAGAGCTTGCGTAAGCGGCGAGAGAAAAAGAATAGGATTTTAAAATAAAATATTTTGAAGATGTTAATAGAAATTATTAGTTGAGATTTATTATGTAATAATTATAATTTTTAGCAATTTTAAGTATTATAATATTTTAAAAATAGAAATTTTTTAATAAGTTTTTTAAGATTTTAAAATAAATAGTAATTATAAAATAATTATAGGATATTTCAGTAATTAATTTTAGTTTAAAATTTAATGTTTGTTAGGGAAAAAAATATTATTTCTTAAAAATTGTTATGGGATTTTAACGTTAAATATATATTTGGTATAAGTATTATGCAAGTTATTTTATTTAAAATAAAATTTGGTTAAAATGAGAATAAATTTGGATTAAATTCATTCAACAAGATATTTCTTGATAATTAGTCAAGATGGACAATCGTAATCTAATATTTTGCGGTATCACTCAAATATAATTATAAAATTTAATTAGTAATTTTTAGTACAGATTAACTAATTATAATCATGCATAATAATTAATATTAATATTGATATTGATTAACAAAAATTTAGTTTTGTTAAAAATGTTGATCGTGAATGAATGTCAGCAAATATCAACCAAACTTAGTCTCCGATGCATGTCTTATTAACTCATATACGATTTAAGTTTTCTCAAAGAATCGTATAATGCTGGCTTGTGCTTCTTGTTTAAGCCATGTTGGTTCAAAAATTGCCACTAATGCAGAGCCAGACTATCAGCGATAGCGACTTCGTTATAATCTACGACTTCGAGCGTAGATTATAACAATATGTGGTGGGTGAGTCTGAGTCTTATGTGTAAGTCGGATCAAATTAGGTTCAAGAATAGTTCATTTAGAACTAATTTGATTCGAAGTTAGGCAAGCTTGGAACTTATTTATGATACAGCTGAACTATGATGACTTAGATGTAATTTCACCACTTATTAAGACACCTTCAGCCATTTCTCTGCCAAGCTGATGCGCTCGGCAGCTCCGGTTCGCCATGACGCGCCGCGCCCGCTTCACCGAGCCTGAAGGTGGCCGCATCCGCTTCAGTCGCGCTTGCTTCTTCGAGCCAAAGGGTGGCCGCGCCTACTTCGCCGAGCCCGACAATGGCTATTCTTCGCTTGGGCATTTCTATTTCGCCCGTCGCGGCCAAGTCCAACAGATTCCATGCATTACTCGGCACGTCGGTCACATTCTCGTGTTGGCCAGCAACTTTCGCTCCATCTTCCTCTTCTATAAAAGGGGAACTCAGAGAGAGGGGCAGGTGGTTGATGAGATTTCTACCTGAGTTTGAGTGGAGAGCTTACTCCTGTCTCTGTTAATCCGCACAGGTAGCGCCGATTCAGACCGGGAACGCAGAGGGGCTGCAGGTTTCCCATGTTTGAGGTTTTCATGAAAATCGGGTTCTATTCTCTGATTTTTTTTTTTTTGCTTTGCCATGCTCTTATTCCTTCTGGTTCTGTTGGGTATCAGAAATCTGTTTGAAATTGCAATTGTTGGGTTGGGTTTATTTAATCCATAGTTGTCATTTTCTATTATTCATTACTCTCAATGTTGGTTCTGTTAAGCTTCTATTGGGTTCAAGTCTATTTGATTAAATCAGTGTTTAGTTCCTTTGCCTATTGTTGACGTGAGATGTAGGGATCCTAAGAAACACAGAGAGAGACAGTCCTGAGAGACGACTGCACACAGAGAGCTGAGCCTATCGATTAGGGTTTAGGCGAGAGAGAGCATCCAGAGCAACACACAGAGGTTTAAAGTGGTTAAGGGAGGAAATCTCCTACGTCCCCGAGAGGTCAGTAAGAGCTAATTTCACTAAAGAAAGAAAGAGGGTGGTCCAAGAGACCAGTACAATGAGCTAATCGGAAGAAAGAAAGAGAGAGAGAAGGAGCTCCTCAGTTGGGGCTCTAATACAGTAAAAAGTAGGAGGACATTGGAATTGCTTGTACTCTGGTTGTCTTGGTTCTTGTGGTTGTTTCTTTCCTCCATTTTTTTGTCAGCTTAGTGGCTTTAAATATTGCTGAAAAGAGTAATCTCGGATTTTTTGGACAGAAAGGAGTTGAGCCCGTCCTGATGGTCTCTCGGCTGTCGGCCACTGGGGAGTTGGAAGTACTAGGGGGAGAGCTTTTTCCTTCTTGGTAGCAGTGATTCCACTGGGGGTTCGTGCCAGCTAGAGCACGCGAGCCTTTGATTTGTGTGTTTAAAAAAAATATTCTGTAATGGAAACGACGCGGCTAGAGCATGCCGACAACGACAGGTGCAGCTGAGGAACATCGTCATCGATGTTGCTACGGGTGATCTTGGATCGTCGTGCACGATGGTTGACCGAACCCGCTTGGTTGAAGTTTGACCGAGGTTTGAGACCTGCGAGAATAAATAAATAAATAACAGCTTAGTACCACCTGGGAGCCACGTGTATGGCTGAGATGCGGCGTCGCAGCCACGCGTTAACACCGTTATTAATTGTTATTGAATGAATTAGCTTTCTCTGATGTTCGTAAGCTGTGCTAATAGATCTAATCAATCAGTTTTAGCTTCATGTGAAATGTAAATCAGTTTATGCTTACAAATTAATCTCTGTTAACTTGACAGATTATTTTATTTATTTGAATTTGCAAAAGATTACTAAATTTGCATAAAATATATTTAATTTCTTTGGAAACTCCATGAAGATTATGTTATTCTGCTGATGCTAATGGATGGTATAAGTTGCATATACTTTGGTTAATCTCCTCAACATTATGTAGTTAAATTAATTTGTATATGCGGCTCCCTTAAGAGTAGTATCCTTCAAAATAAAATTAGTTCCAAGCACAATCCTAATTTTGGTAGCTTGGGGTTCGCTTTAGCAAACACCTACTGCATCAGCCACCCAAGTTAATCGATTAACACCATAAATCGATTGATCATTGTGTCAATCGAGGTTTAAAACTATAATTATAATCAAAAGTCTCAATTTATAGCCAGAGTTTTGACGAACTTAAATTTCTTCTAAAGTTTTGCAGTAATGCTTGAAGTCAACCTGATATTATATTCAAAGTACGTTCACAAATTTTAATTTGAAAAAAAAAATTCAATCAAGAATTTAAAACATATATTTCTACAAAAAAATTATTATATTATAAATTTAGGTAATGAATGATGATTTGTCAAAAATAAGTTGTAAATATATTTAATAACAACTATTTTCCTAGCAGTGAATATCACAAAAAGGATGTAGCTCAATTGGTAGAGTGCTCGCTTTACATGCGAGAGGCACGGGTTTGATCTCCCGCATCTCCATCCAGTTAATTATGTTTTCAGCATTTCTGTTTTTTTTTTTTTCCCTTGCTCAGTTAATAATTAAAAGTATTTAAATATATTTTTAATATTTAAATATATATATATATATATTAAATTTTTTAAGTTATAAATCAACGATCAAATTTAACCAAATTCATTCAAAATAATGGAAAACATTTTTCTTGAAAGTGACTCAGATACCTCTATATTTTATATCAACATTATTATATGCTATTGTTGTGTAACAATAACAAATTAAATATCTTTTTTTTTCTTTAATCAATAATAATTTAATAGGTGATAAATTATTCAGGCATAGTTTATTAGTTTAATTCGAGCTCATTAGTTTAGATAGTAATTGTTGGCTAGATAAGGAGCTTGACTTTTTTTTTTTGATAGGCAGCTTGATTGTTGTTCATGAACAAAGCTCGAACCAAATTCATGCCCGTCTATTTGTGAACGAATCAATCTTAAACATGATAGACTAAAGCAAAACTCATTTATGAGCGAGTTTGAACAAATAAAACGAGATTGAACATGAACATCAGTAACAACAATTCATGTACGGCACTTATTTGTCGCAATTTGTAGAATTAAATTTCATGAGAATCTCCATTTAAATAAAATATTTTGCTAATTTTAAACCCCGTTTGATACGAGAATCAAAATAATTTAAAATTAACAAAAATAATAATAAATAAATTTTTTAATCATTCTACACAAATTTTAATATTAAAAAATATTATTTTATTTAACATATTTAATAATTTTTAATAAAAATATCAACTTTATTTTATATTTTATATCAAAATACAAAATTTAAATATTTTAATTTAGAATGTAAAATAAATTTAATATTTTTATTAAAAATTATTAAATATATAAAATAAAATAATATTTTGATATTAAAATTCATATAAAATAATTAAAAAAATTATTTATTTATTATTATTATTAGGAACATTTACCTACCACACAAATCTTTTAATAATAACCTTTTTAATAATATTTTAGTTATTATCCTTTCTAATAATATCCCTTTTAATAATATTTTAGTTATGATTTTAATTTTCATGTCAAATAGGATCTGCTCTGTTTGGTAATAAGAAAAAAAAAGAAAATTTAGTTAGAATTTTTAGTCATTTTTTAAAAATATTTATGATGTGAAATAAAATAAATTAGTTATATTAAAAATTGTGTAGAATGTGAAATAAAATTGATTGATTTATTGAGAATTGTGTTGGATGTGAAATAAAGTGATTGTTTAATGTTGAAATTTGTGTGAGATGAGATATAAAATAATTTTTTAAATTTTTTTTAAAATAAATTTAAAATTTTGGCCATGGCTAATTTTAGCCATAATTTTTAGTCAATTGCCAAACAGGGCCACGGTGCATAGTGCGGTGAGAAAAATGGGTTTTAGCATTATATAGAGAAGGAACTTGGTGGCATTAGACAATGCTTGCAATTATTGTGCATACTTTCCCTTTTTTCTTATAATTGTTGAAATTGATTTTTGAAGAAAGGTAAGCATAAATCACAAAAGCAGTATTTTTCACCAAAATATCACTTTAAGGTGATATAAATTCAACACAGTTAAAGTAATCTACATTTTTTCTATGAAATGCCTGAAAACTTCAATGAGCTTTTCATTTGCAATTCGAGCGAGAAGCCGAACCAGATTTGATGCTGCTGCTGCTGCTGCTGCTGCTGCTGGCGAGCAAGTAGAAATTTCTTCAAAATCGATTCCTTCTATATCAAACCAGAAGCATTAAGCTTCTTGGCCTTTTTCTTAGCAGTCTTTGCCAATGCATCATCGCCCATCTCTATCCTGCGTTTCAGGTCGTCATCAGCCTTGCATGAATAGTTCTTGGCCTGAAGCTCCAACGCTTCTCTCACAAAGAATTTCAGTCTCCACAGGGTGGTTTCACTCTGTTTACATAATAAATTTGTGGTAAAGGTTCATTGCATAAAAACTATAAAGAACAGAAATGAATGATTAAAATATGCATAATGAATATAGAAATAGGAAAATAAAGAGCAGATTAATAGTAACTAAGAAATTAAAAAGAGAAATTTACACACTGAACACCTAAACCATGGCATTTACCCATAGCGGACATAAAAAAAAATTGTGATGGATATAAATATCAGACAGCTTTAGGAAGTTTAGCATGTAAATAGGATGCAAAAAGAAATATTAAAAAATACTAATATGAACTAAAATTAATATAAACATAACAGAGAGAGAATTATTAATGATGATGATAATCACCATCAGTTTAATTCATTTGAGCTTCTTATTCTACTTTCTTCATCGTCTTATTTTTTCTATAATAAATATAAACTCAGGAGGAGGAGATGATAAGCAACCTGAGCGTCCATATCAAATTCAACTACTTCTCCTCCAGCTTGGAAATTTGGATTGCTTTGAGATATGATCTCAAGCGCTTTATTGAGGTCATCAGTGGATAACGTGCTCAGCCCTGCACCCAGTTTTCGCTTTTCTTCTGTAGACCACTTCCTAATTAGCATAGAAAAAATAACAACTTAAGGTCAAGTTGCTATGTTAATGAACATTGTGATGCTGCATATAATCATATTATCATAAAGTCGGTAAGATCATTCCATTCTTCCAATCCATATTTAAGAAAACTAGTATCCGCTGTCATATACAGTACAGCACCAGTGATTTTAGTTCTATTTGAGTTCTTGCAGTTCAGTCCAAGATCAAGTTTTCTAATCTTCCATTTTCATGAAGACAGACTCAAGAAGCATAAATTTTAAAAGAAAAAAAACCAACAACAAAAATGCAAAGCATATCTATTTTAAACATTCATTTTTTTTTTGAATCATTATAATATGTTGTATAGTGTGCATATGACAGAGATGGGAAATTTTATCAGAGGAAAAACAAATATTTCTAAGCATAATGTCTTATAAAACTTCAAATACAAAATCATCATTTTTTTGATACTAATTACACATGGAGCCATATGCATGAAGATTCGGATGTCTTAAAGCTTTATTGTTTTAATAATCATTTGACCATCCACAAAAGATGCAATAGAGAATAAGAGAAAATAATGGATAGCTAGCAAATCTCATGCAAAAGCTCGATCTTGATAATATTCTTTACTAATGTGTATCATCAAATTTTCCCAGCTCTAATTTTGTAAACAGTAATTCTTTCATTTAATCAGATTTAATTTAAGAATTTAGCCTAGAAGCTCCTCTTTTTCTGCACATTAGTTATCAACTTATAGTCTGATTAGTTCTTTGGTATAATTGCTTGCCTCCTTCACTGAAATAGTACCAATTGTAACATTTCCCTGTTCGATACTGTGATTTAGCATCATGTTAGGAGGCAAGCTATGGTCATTTTACTTTCAACAAGTCACAAAAGTTTGCATTATACAATTTTTTTAATCCCAATTGATCTTCAATATTGGCAAGCACCAATAGCGAAATGATTCTGCTTGATTTATTGTAAACAAATCAAGGCAAATCCAATCAAGATCAAGCAAAATGATATATTTCTTCCAAGAAGCGAGACCCAACAATAAAATGAGTATATTTTATTTTTCTTAATTACCTGCATCTTTGAACCACCATTTCTCTAAGTTCATCCAGCTCCAAGCTAAGTTCATTAAGCTGAAAGAAATAGAAGGGGAACATGTCACGACTTCTCAAAAGAATGGGCTTGGACAAAACCAGAATTAGGCACAAATATAAGATGAATAGCTGTCAAAGTGTTAAGCATATGTAAGACTATTGAGGCTTCAGGACCGTTCCACAGGACTGTTCCAGCATTGTTTCCATATATAAAAACCATTAAAACTACTACAATCAATAGTGTCTAAGTGGATGTGCACTCATGTCTGATAACGGCATCAAATCTTGAACTACGAATCTACAGTTTGGAAGATTACCAGGAAATTGAAAACTCTGGCAAATCTAAGAAGCCGAAAAAGAAATAGTAGCATGCTGTTTTTTAGTTAATTCCAGTGACACACACCACAACAGAACCAAGCAAAGTAATTCATACTCAAATTGCCATTGGCTGTCTGTTGTAGCATTCAATAATCCTAAAAGTTTTAACTCTGATGGACAAATTAAACTATCATACAAGACAAAATTCTCTTATTTCTGCAATAAATTTAATTTATATTGCATGCCGCACGGGACAACAAAAATCTAAGGAATGAAAAAAGTTCATAGATGCAATATCAAAGAGGCAAAAAATAGCAATAATAGTTTGGGGAGGGAGACCTGCAAATGAGAAATATGCTGAAGTATGCGTTCCACAAGCCTTATCTAGAAAGAAACTCGCTTGAGAATAATATAGTTACTATTGAAGTATCATGCTCAACACATGACTGGTAATCATAACACCAGAAGAAACTTCACAAGAAACTCTCAAGGTATGAATCCATGCAATGAGTATTTTCAATCTTCATAGAATGAGTTTTGAATCGGACTAAGTAATTATTGGCATGTCTAAAAAGATAATTGCATTACATAATTATCAAACTAAATTAGAGGCGATTACATTTAATGTAAACCAATGGTAACAGAAGTCCATTCTAAAGAATTCATTCACCTCATTACATGCATCTGTTGCCATCTTTGCCATGGCAGCTTCCTCTGCAATTCTCATATTGGCCATGGCCTGTGCTTCCTCCTCCTTTTGCCTCTTTTCCTGAAAAGATAAAGCCAGCAATATAGACTCAAACAAAAAGAAGTGTCTATATACAGATACATCTACGTGTGAAAGTTTTGACTTAAAAACAGTTATAGGAGAGAGCAATGTTTGTTCATGGTTAAAACAGTTCCAGTCGAGGAAAATTTTATTACAGTTCAATACATTGTTAATGAAACCTTGGTATGCAGAAAATGAAGAACGACATGTGATTTTTTACCTCTTCAACAACTTTTGGCCATAGCAGTAACCACTTCTCTTCAAGTTTAGCTAACAATGTCTTTGCCATTACATGTACATCACTTCTCTCATCATTGTATGTCATTGCATTGGTGAATACTAATCTTGCGTCAGAATATATATCAGAGACATTTTTGTATCCAATACCATCCTTAGCTTCCATCTGAGTGCGGATGGTACTAAAATCCATGGGTTTCTTGATAACCTGAAAATAGACAGAATTTACAAAAGAAAGTACTATAAGCTACTTACAAAGTACATGTCCATGACTACAAAAGTTGAAGAATGACAAACCACCTATTTTCATCGATAATAACTTCCAAACTTGTATACTCTTATGTTCAAGTCAACTTAGTAACCGAACTATAAATGTTTAGTAGTACAGACTTAACTCATATCAACCACCTTCACCTTCCCCTCCCAACTAAAATTTCACTACTAATCATGACAACACCACAAGCAGCTGAACCAACTCTTTAGTCAGGCCTCCTAAGGTCAAATGTGCTGAGTTTTTGGCCTCCTTGGTTGGAGTAAATCAGACATTTTTGACAGCCTACACTTCTAGATTTATGCTAGTAAATTGCACCGTCTGATTGTCTCTCTAGCATGGAGAATTTAATATTTAAACTAACAAAGGCACAGTTCACTAGGCCCAACAATTGCTCAGTGTTGATTTTAGTAAACGTGTAGGCTAGGGCCTCAAAAGTTTGACACCATAGGCCAACTCTTTCCAGATATTATAAGAATCTAGCTGAATACCAAAATGAATATTAAAGAGTTTAACAAGATGCATGAAATAAGCTTAAAAAAGAAATTTATCACTAAAATCAAATGACAAAATAGGCATGCAAAAGCCACTCCTGAAGCCTTGTTCACAATGAAAGTGATGATAAACAGTTATTTATGGCCATGTAAAGTAACAATTGTCAATTGAAATCTTGCTTCTTTTATAAAACTAATTGGTTTTACCACCTAAAAATTAAGAATGTTACTTAGGAGACGTTTGGTTCAGTGCAATCTAGATTTTCTTGATTTTTTATGAATGTTAGTGCAATCTAGTTTTTAGTATTATTTCAATATCAATGTTATCTAGATATATCTATAAATTGTTATTTGTTTGGTTTAATATCAGTATATTAAAAGATGACAATGCTATTAACTTACTTTGTTATCGTAAGATTTATTAATTCTTTGTCACCAACCCCTCCACTTCCCTCCCCATAGAAATTCAATCTCAACTCACATCTCTCCATTATCATGAAGGTGCCATCTACATGTCGCTTAGTTTTGGTGGTATCTAGATGTCATTTTAGAATGACATTTTATGAATTTTACAATTTCATCTAAACATGTCATCAAACCAAACAAATAATTTCTTATTTCTCCAAATACGATAATATGGAACCAAACTTCCCCCATAATCTTTAATCCTTCGCCAACTCCAATTGACCTTGACTCATTCACCAACTCACATTGGTGCACAAAAAAGAAAGAAAAACAGAGTTCAAAGTGCATCACTGAAATGAACTAATTACTCTTGACAACTAGAAGGCTTTCTATAAGTAAGCTTTTATCCATATCAATTCATTAAGTCATATTCTATACATAACAGCCATATAGTTGAGCATTAGAGATACATTAGATTCATGTAATGTACTACTCAGCACTCAACATGTATGACATGATTAAGATGCACATGAAATGAAAATACTGCATATGCAAGCATAAAAAAGTGATGCCATGAAAAGATCAGAAATACAACCTCATAGTAATCATGGAGACCAAGACCATCAACATCTACAGGTTCAAGAAATGGCCAAGCCCACTTATGTTGAGAAAGCTGGTGAAGTAAGGTAAACCACAAATCAATAATAGGAATTTTATACAAAGGCTGTTTCACAAACAACAATAACTATTGGTGTCCAGTTTGACTACAAAATTATACACATAACCCCCAAATCTATGAATTACATATTAGACCCTAATTCTTCAATATTACAGGTAGACCCCTCAACTCTACATAAACACCACCACCCCTTTTGAGGGATTATCTTGCAGTGCATATGTGGATTTGGGGGGGGTGTATATGTAATTAAAAAATTTGAGATCTAAATAACATGTCTGATAAGATTCAAGGCACAAAAGTTTTACAATAATCATTAGATAGCGAAGAAGTGAGTCACAAAAAACAGAATCTTCATTTATCAGCACCTTCTTTTGGAAAATTTTCTAAGAGAAAAACCTAGTGCATTGAGAAGAACTGAGTTTTAAGAAATAGAATAATGAAGAACTTAAGGATGTAATAGGCATGCATTTAGCATATAAAATCACGAACTACGTTCAACAATTATATGATAAAAATATAGCAAATATGGTTGATGTTGATATCTTCATCAGCTTTATCATAACATTAATAAATTGTAAAAATTATATGATACAGCTTGCAGGTAATGTGACATAACAGTGACACTTGATACTATAAAATGTCAAATAGAAATAAATACTGCTACATGCTAAATGGATATCATATGCACGCATTCTTTACATCTTCATAAAGTAATAGGCCATACAATATAAAAGAAGAATTATGTTCGATTTAAACAAAACATAGACCAAAACAAACAAATCAACAGCACGTCTCCCATCGGAAGATTTATTTGTTAAGTATAAGCATCTCATAATAGCCTACTAATCCCAAGCATTTTATTGCTCCTTCCATGCATTATTTGAAATGTTAATGACTATTAAAGATTAATCCACAAATTAACAATCTTGGTGAGGTATCAAAGATGATTAGTTAATCTCACCTTGAAAAGATGTACGGACCTTAATAAATATAAGATAATGCATTTTAATGACCTAGCATTGTGGAAGCAAAATTGAAAAGAAATAGGGATGATAGAACAGATAATCAAGACATGTCATCAGCCTAATTAAGATGTAGCACCTGATTATTTCTATTCATCCGCCTATCTACAGTAAGCACTATGCAAAGTAAACATTTTTTCTTAAAATTCATGACCTAGAATAAAACCATAGACAAATGTATCTTCATTATAAAAAAAAATAAATCCTATCTTTATTGCTAATATCCTAATTTCAATTAAACACAAATAGGATCATCTGGTTAAGAACTATTCGAGGACAATCCAGACTCATAATTTTCCCTTGTTAAGCAGCTCAACAAAACATATTGTGAGCTAAGATGAACTAACACAAACCCCCTTAAAACCACAATAATAAGAATCAACTCAAGGAGATCTATAACATTCCAAATATGATAACAGATGTTTAGATGAATAAAAATAAACATAACATAAGCAGTGCAACAACAAAAAAAAAATTGAAAATAAGCATCATGGTGAAAAATAAGAGCCAAATCATTTTGGGTAGTCTAATAATTTCATTTTTGCAGAAAATCCATAATAAAACTACTAACCTGACGCAGGATAGTGCCAAATTGTCGCATAAGCTCTTGCATCCTCTTTGAGACAAATTGAGGTCGAGGTCCATCCATGGACTTTTTTTTAACACTGTTACAAGCAACATTGCTATCATTGTTGTTACTATTGCTGTTAGCCCCTTGCTTCTCCTTCTCCTTTTCCTTTTCCTTTTCCTTTTCCCTCGAAGCTGAAGTCCCTTTGGAGTTCCCCTGCTTTCTATTGGCATAGAAACAAGAAACCTCGTTCACTTTTTGCTCAAGCTGCAACAGAAAAAAAATTCCCATCAACATTAGAAAACAAAAGAAGAAACAACAAAACTTAAACACCATCGAGCCACCAAAAAGAAAAAAAACTTGAAGAAGGAAAATACCTGATCAGCCATGTGTATAAGATTATCTACCAGTTTGCTAAACCTTCCAGCATCCGTCGCTTCGTCGTTCCCTCCTCCATCTTGATTAATCTTCTCATTAACATTGTTGTTGATGGCATGTTCCTCTTTAGCATTTACTAGCGGCGGCAACTTGACAGGAATAGACCCCTCCACCGCTTCACTTCTGGTGACTGAGGCTGTCGCCATCATCTAATGATTGCAACTGGGAAACAAAGAACAAGAGTGAAAGAAAGGCACAATGAGTTGAATAACCCTCAATTGAGGCATTAATGTCGCTAAGGAAGATTTCTAGGGTTTCTACCTTATCAAGCCTTGTTTAGTTATGGTCTAAAAACATTTGAAACTCCTAGAATACTTTCGTTAATATTTTATATTTATTTCATATCATATATATAATTAAATAATAAAAATTAATTTTATTTCACATCTAATAGAAATCTCAACCTTAAAAATTAATTTTATTTTACACTAGGCCTATCAAGCCCCACGACTAGAAGAACTGTTTGACTTTTATGTCGAACTGTCAGCCCTTCATGAACATGAACTGTCAGCCCTCCAGATTGTCCGTCTTAGTAAATTTATGACCAATTTGAGAACTCCAATTTGATTCTTCCCCACATCTTGGATAGTTAGATAGTTCATTTTAGAAGAGATTAATGCTTTTGATAAAATTTTGAGAACAATCATGGAGACAATCATGGAGATGTTTTTTGCATTAGAGATGAAAATAGGTCAAAAGTTGTATCCCTAAGAGCAAGGTAAGTAGCTGAGGCTCCAAGAAGATAAAGGTGATACTCTTTCCAAGACCTAATTAGAGGTACCTCACATCTAAACCGCATATTCATAGAATTTTTCTAATTTCTTCTTGTTCATTGCAGTCACTGACTCTTCTATTGTATAATCATATTCCTTTATGTATGGGTTAGTGCTTCCATGTATAGTTTTGTTTAAATGTATGAACTTGTAAGTTTCTTGTTTTTTGTAAACCCTATTTTCTATTGTTAATTATTTTTGTTAAATTTTGTGTCATGGTATTATTTTTTCTTAAATTTCATGACCTTTTATATATGAAAGTTAGAATCATGTTGTGAAATTTAGAGTACAATTCCCTCTTGATTTCTACTCATGAATACATCTAATAGGTGTTAAAAAAACTGTGCATAATTCTTAATTCTTCATTAGTTATATCATGTAACAACTCATCTTCACATTTTTCTCATAATCATTATCATCTCATAGGAAATCCATATTCCTAATGAAAATTAGGAATTTACACTTACATCCTTTCTTTCACAAATCACTTAAATCAATATACAAATTGACAGGCATAACCCCTGGACCCAAACTTGCACAAAATATGAAGATTTGGGTCCAAAGGCTGATTACCGCGCATGTCCCAATGGGAGTAGTACAACGATGGGGGAAGCAGCAGGGAGAATCGAGAAAAGGGAAGGATGTTTTTATTATTTTATATTTTGAAATTTTAATTTAAAAATAAATTTTGTTAAAATTTATAGAAAAGACCTGATTGAAATAAAAATATCAATCTCAAGGACCATATTAAAAGATTTTTGAAATCGTATACCTACTTAATATTACCCCTAACAACAGAGACTTAGATGGTATTTACCCTAAATCAAAAATATTTCCACATCTTTTAAAGAGACAATAATCCACAACTAATTTGGATTAAATTTCTGAGTTAAATTGTTTACCACCACTGTTTAATAAAAAAGTATTATGTTTCCTATAAAATATATAGGAAAAAAGTGGGAATGAAAAACAAATATTTATACTTTGGGTAACATCATAAAGGTCCTTAAAGTTAGGGGTAAATCACACAAGTTTATGATTTCAAAAATTCTTCAATAGGTCCGTCTCAAAATTATTTTTAATTGGGTCCCTAAGGTTAATATTAATATTTCAACTAGATCATTTTAAAAGAATTTAATCACTTTCTATCCTCCTTTAAATAAAGTTTATTTTTAAATTAAATATTTAAATATAAAATGAAGAAAATCTTCTCTCCCTTTCCCTTCTTTCAATTCCCAAACCCTAATTATTTGAATCTGGATGATATTTACTTTGATATTTTTCAGCTTAAATTGTATCTTAACTCAATGGCCAAAAGCTAATGCGATCATAATTACATCCTAATAACTTATGAAAACATTTGAAAAAAGACACAAGAATATGAGGACCTATATGAAATTTTTTTAAAAAATACGAACCATTATATATAAAATTATAGAAATATAAGTGTTATTTATCCACATTTTGGAGTTTAGCAAATAATTTCTTTTGCTAATCATTTCCATGAATTACAATTTTTGACATTCAAAATACCATTAGTGCCCTTATTTAAATCGTGTCACATTAGGTCCTTTGAGTTGCAAATTTATGTATTTATTTTTGGTGATGCAGCACAGTAGCGAAAGACCCTATATGCCCTAAACACATTCAACTCTAGTACCAGACTGATGCGGCAAGGGGCACTAATGCGAGTGAATAAACCTATATGTGTATTCCTATATGAAATTAACATGGCAGAAAACTAGACTGTTTGCTGCGATACTAAGAAAATTACACTCAAGTTAATCTCAGTTATGCATATTTCCAAATTCACATCAAGTTTCATGACAATTTTTGTGGAGACTAATGATTATTTACATAATTTCATAAAACTCGTGCAAATAAGATTGGGAAACTATCAAGTTACACAAGTTATTCAACTATCATGCATGCAGCTTGAGCTAACTTGAACATGGAGAACAATTTAGAGATTTAATGAGAGAGTGACATCAAATAACATATACTTAAGGAAAATTAAAATCTAGTTTAGACCCAGAAAATTAACAAGAACACTTGCTTTGTCTCAGGTTTTCCATCAATTGCAAAAACACAGTACTCTGAATAGTCATGAAAAGTTAATAGACCTAAACTAGATAAAGGAAGAGTAGAGCTGGCAAAGTTCTAAACAAAAGCAAGATTGAGTTGAATACTAGATAGCTAGAACAAACAGAAACATAGGATTAGAGCTCCAACCAACATGAATACCAGACCCACATTAAACAGCAAGAAGGACAAGAAGAATGCCAAGAAACAGGGAAAGAAAGAAAAAAAAAACCGCTAAATCTAGATAAACCTCAAGCAATTACGAGAAACCTGCAGCCCCTCTGCGTTCCCAGCTACGACCCGCGTCCAACTGCACGGAGTCGCTCAATCAGTGAAGAAGAAGCTCATCTCTCAACACTTTTGGTGGAAAATCTCAATCATCATCTGGCCTTTATAGAGGAAGAAGGTAGATAGGGTTGGGCGGAATCTGCTCGAACGTGCTCGAGAAAGTGGTCGATCATGCCGGTGAAAGTCGGCGACGTGGGGCGATGAGAGGCCGAGGTGAGGCGAGGCTAGGCGAGTTGAGGAGAGGGCTAGGCTCGGCGAGGAAGAGGGAAGCCATCGCGTGATCGTACGGGTCGGCCTTTTTTTTGGGCTCATTTTAATGAGAAACTTGCAAAATAGGCCCCTTGTTCCTACCTCTTTCCCGTTAGGACCTAACCTAATTTAATTTGAACTAATGTTGATCCAAATTGAACTAATCTTGAATCCTTCATCCAATTTAAACTTAACTGACTCAAATTGACCCAATCACATTTACAAGACTTAAATTGGGCATTCTCATTGATATAAACTATTTGATTGACTTAAAATAAATACTTAAAAATATATTTAATAACATATATGTTAAATAATAAACTAGATGATAGATCGATTTTCACTCCAATGTGAAAATTATTTCAATGCACTTGCTAATGAATTAATATACTTCTGCATTATTAAGTGAAAAACAAATAGATTTCTCTTATTTGTATTCTTGTGAAAATAAAAAATTATATTATTTTTTTAAATTAAAGGACCTAGATGCACATATACCTAAACTACGGGGATCATTTTCTATTTATTATTTGTCCTTTTTTTTTCTTCACATTTGACCTGCGTGACCGATTTGGCGATTTCCTCCGCTAGAGGATTTTGACGACATACACGATGGCGAGAACAGCGACGCGTTCGCCGGCATCACCGTCCGGCTCGGCGACCGTAACCCTAGAAGAGACCCCTTCTTCCTCATTTCAGCAGCAGACTACTCAAACCCTAGTTCTGCGCCTTAAACGACCGAAGAAGAAGGTGACGTGGAAGGAAGGGACGGTCGACAATGAGAAGTTGGGCCGGAAGAGTTCCAAGAAGTGCTGCATCTACCACAAGCAAAAACCCTTTGATGAGGACGATAGCGATGAGGAGGACTGCCATGGTTCCGATGGCGGCGCTTTCAAGCCTGAGGGTAATCGAGGGGGCTGCTGTTCCCACGGCGAAGGAGACCATTCAATTTGATCCTCGCTATACCTATCGTATGTTCACATTTTCCACAAATTGTTGAAATTTTATTCTTCTTTGTTGGGTTCATCTGGATATTGAACAATGGGTCAATCTTATGCATGCTTTATTTGCTATTTCCTGATAAATTCACACGTACTTTCTCTTCTGTTAGAAGAAAAATGGTTTAAGTTTCAGATTTCTGGTGTGAGCCGTTTTGGGGATGAGCGCTGGCTTTACCTTTGTGTTGTGTTTTGTTATTCTGGAAAATCTATGATGATTAGCAGCCACCTTCATGTTCTGTAGTACTTTCAATTTTCCTTATGCATTTTGTCTATAAGTAATTTCAAGCCATCTTGTTTCCCATAATAGGTTAAGGGTGCTTTTGGCTCAATGTCATTGTGATGTTGTGTAATTTTATTTAGAGAAATGAACAATTTGGTTTGATGGCATGTTTAAATGACATCTAGATGCCACCTAAAATTAAGTGGCATCTGAATATCTACTCAACATGGCAATGGAAAGAGATAAAGTATAGAGTAGTTAGTGAAGCTTGGGATTACAATAATTTAGTAGCATTGTCATATTTCAATATGATGATGTTGAAATAAATCAACAATAACTTGTTGGTAAGATAGGCGTCTAAATATTATTAGTATTCAAATAACACTTGCATGACTAGTAGATTGCGCCAAATGCCCTCTACATTGCACATTAAGAGGGCATTCTGAGTTAATACTAGCTCTTTGCTTGAAGTCCTAGCATTTAGGACCTGTTTGTTTACGAGGCTTAATTTTAAAATTAAATATTGATGAAGATATTTTTTATTAAAAGTTGTGAATGATGAAGAATAAAGTTAGTTATTATATTGGGATATGTGAGAGATGTGATATAAGTAAGTTTTTATTTTAGTATATATATAGGATGTGAAATATTTTAATTTTTATTTTAAATTTATTTGTATGATATGAAATATAGTTAATTTTTTAAATTAAATTTTATATGTGATGTAATATACCCGTTTAAAATTAAGCCAAGTTAATTTTAACCTACCAAACAAACAGAACCTTAATATTAAATTTTATGTGTGATGTGATATGCCTGGTTAAAATTAAACTAGGTTAATTTTAAACTCCTAGACAAACGGGGCCTAAATGTGCTGGATTAATTACCGCATAAAGAACATTGAAACTTGCTTTAAATGTGACGCTTATGGATTTGACACTTCATTCAGCTAAATTTATCTGGCTAACTATTACATTTATGCTGCCTGTATATAGTATTATTTTTGTAATGAGTCACTTTCATGCCAAAAAGTATGCAATCCTCATTTTAAAATTTTATTTTTCTTTTGCACACTATGCTTGTTTGGCAATGAGACTAATTTGGTCATGCCTTGATATATGTCTATACAAGATATAAAATAAAGTTGGTTGATATATTGAAAATGATGTACGATGTAAAATAAAATAGATTTTTTTATATTAAAAGTTATATATGATGTTATAAAAATTAATTTAATATTATTTTTAAAATAATTTGAGGATTAAATAGGCCTACAAGAATATTTGGCAAACTAGTTGTCTTACATTCCCAATAAAGTTGTGAACATGTGAATAAGAAGCAAACCTTTATTGTAGCCTTATACTTTGTAGGAAGACATATTCGATGTTATTCAAACCATTTAAAATCATTTGTGCTTCTTCTTCTTCTCTCTTAATTACAGCTATTCTGTACTAACACTTGCAATACTCCTGATTCGCTATTCTGTGCTAACACCAACACACACACACACTCTCTCTCTTTCTGTCTCTATCTTGTTTCTTTTAATGAAATTATTGCTAGTGAGTAATGACTATTTCTGATCTTGCAGAAGGAACTGTCAGTATAATGCAATTGATGGATCATTCACATTGTTATGTGATGATATATGACAAGAACTTACAAGAATAATTAACTTTTGAAGATGTCATTAGCCTTTTTTTTTTTTTTTTTCTGCAGATCATATTATGAGTATTGGATAGATGTGAGCACCATATTTCACTTGATAGCTATAATTACCAGGGTGTGTTTGTTTGTAAGGTTAAATTTAAGAAGGTTAAAATTAAATTTGGATAGAGATATTTTTTTATTAAAAGTTGTGAATGATGTGAAATAAAGTTAATTATTATATTGAGATATGTGAGGGATGTGATATAAAGTTAGTTATTATGTTGGAATATGTAAGGGATGTGATATAAGTTAGTTATTATTTTAGTAATATGTGTAGGATGTGAAATAAATTTAATTTTTAATATTAAATTTTATGTGTGATGTGATATGTCTGGTTAAAATTAAACCAGGTTAATTTTAAACTCTTTAGGCAAACATGGCCTTGATGTCATTCCAATTCAGTGACTTGTTTTTGGGAAGTTTAATTTCTTTGATCTGTTTTGGTGTGTTTTTGCAGAGTGGATGGTGGATTTTCACTGATATCAAAAATGCCATCTTCATGATCCTTTTCAATTCTCACTTATTTGTTCTGAAAGTCAGCCATACCCTATAAAACTATAAAAGCAAATATAGTTTTATCAAGTATAAAAAGGTTGTATAAAAATAAGGTGAGAAAGATATACCTCTTTATTTGTTATATTATATTGCATGCTTTTGTCTCCCAGTCCTAAACAAGAGCTCAAAACATGAAATCTCCTGATTTTTCTTCAAGGTATTCTCTTTTCCCAGGCTCCCATGTTCAATAGTGCATGTAATGTTAATTCTATTCCATATTTTCTACAATAATGGATTTGTTGTTGATTTCAAAGTGTTTGATGTTTTTGGGATGCAGGAGTTGTCATTTCTTAGTGGATTTTTTTTTTAAAGATGATTATATACATATCACTAAGGATCTGTTTATTTGTAAGGTTAAATTTAAAAAAGTTAAAATTAAATTTGAATTGAGATATTTTTTATTAAAAGTTGTGAATGATGTGAAATAAAGTTAGTTATTATTTTAGTAATATGTGTAGGATGTGAAATAAAGTTAAGTTTTAATATTAAATTTTATGTGTGATGTGATATGTTAGGTTAAAATTAAATCAGGTTAATTTTAAACTTAAAAACAAACGGGGCCTAAAGTCTAATTATTTTATATATTTAGTATCTAAATTTTTAATATTATATATTAGCCACTAAAATCATATAAAAATTGCATTTTATGTATGCTTTATATGATAAAATTGTGGTATGTATTTAATAATAATTATAGTTTTGTGGCATTAAATATACATGAAATATTATTTTTATATATTTTTTATGACTAATATGTAATATTAAAAATTTAAATATTAAATATGTAAGATAATTAGATTTTAGTGACATATGTGAAATTGTAAAGCGGTCATTAAGAACCTATTTATGAAGGTATTACTGCATAATATGGATATCGTTAGAGAGAAAGGTAGAGTGTTGGGAAAGTTAAATGGATGGTTTATTATTGAGAGAATTACATACATACCCCTTTAAATCATCTTAAATTACATATTAAACCCCTCATTTTCTAATTTTACAACTTAACCTCCTCTTTCCTCCAAAAATAACATATCTAACTTTCTCAAGATTTTTAAAGGATATTTTTTGTTGATTTATAATTATTTGAATGCTTATTATCAATAATATGTATATACAAATATTATAAACATATTTACAAATACATGTATTCTACTAGTTTTTATTTTTGGATGATTTAGGGAGTTAAGTTGTAAAATTAAAAAATGAGGGGTTTAATATGTAATTCAAGATAATTTAAGAGGTATGTATGTAAATGCCCCTTTATTATTTACTCATGCATAATATGAATAAGAACAGTGTTACATAATTTCGAAAAATTTTAAGATTTTTGGATATTAGTTTTACGTGTTAATTGAGGAGATTGTACAATGTACTCTCTCTCATCTTTCTCTAGGGAGCACATGGGTCTACTCCCCTTCTATCTCTCTTTTTCTTTTCTACTCTTACTCCATAGTTAAACGTGTTTAGGCTGGAACAGTAGTGAAATGGGTGAGCTCTTAGGAAGATTTAAGTTATACAATTTTTTAAAATTAAAGCAGATAATACTTTTATATTTGAATCACGGGATATTAAAAAAAATTTCACCTGATTTAATAAAGTCCATGTCAACATTATTTTCTCTACTAATGTGCAAAACAAAAATGATGTGTTTAGCATAATTATATAGCTGAATGTTGATGTCATCTACCTAATTGAAAATATTTTTGAGGCTAAGATACTAAAAAAAATTTTAAAATCATAAATTTATGTAAAATTTTCTCATAAAATTTAAATGATATTCACTTTTATTTTTATGTTCTTTAAGACATGTCCTCAAGTGAAATCTCGTATGCTTTACATATGTAGATTCAATGTTGGTTAGTTTTTATTTTTTAATTTTAATTTTATATGAGAAATAATCGGAGCTTATAATGATTCAAATTTGAGGTCTACTCTCTTATAAGATTCAACATTGGTTAGTTTTTATCTTTTTAATTTTAATTTTATATAAAAGATAATTGAAGATTATGATGATTCAAATTTGAGGTCTCTAATTCTGTTATTATGTGAGAAATAATTGAAGATTACATAAATTTAAATTAAGCATATATAGATTTTTTTGATGAAAGAAAGATTATAATATCTTTTTAATTTATAATTTTTTTATTTTATTTGGAAAATATAGTAATTGTATGATTTAAATTTGATATCCCTCAGAAACAAATTCTTTTTTATTGAGCTCTGATGATATAATATTTTTTATTTTATTTTTTATTAGCACAATTTTAATCTCCACATTACAATTTTTGGAGAACACTCCAATATATATATATATATATATATATATTTTATTTAATTCTTTAGTATCATAATTTTTTTTTACTTTATTTTAAAATTATAATAATAATAATATAATTTGAATTTAAGATTCCTTATTTTTTAGATAAGTTTCTCTCTATCTTTATTAGTTCACTGCCGTTTCTTGTTAGATGCCACTCCATGCCTTCCCTGCCCCCAAAACCTCCCGTCATGCCCTCTGCAACCTCCTCCTCTCCCTCTCCGCCTCCCGCGACCTCACCCGCGGCCAGCAACTCCACGCCCACCTCCTCAAATCTGGCATCGTTCCCTCCCTCTCCACTTCCTCCTCCCTCTTCCTCCTCTCCACCCATCTCATCACTTTCTACTCCCGCTGCTCCCTCCCCCTCCTCTCCCTCCGCGCCTTCCGCGACCTCCCGTACCCCTCCCCCTCCTCTTGGTCCGCCCTTATCTCCTCCCTCTCCCAGAATGAATTGCCAGATCTCGCTTTCCTCTGCTTCCGCTCCATGCTCGCCGCCGGCCTTCCCCCCTGCGACCGCACTCTCCCTTCCGCCGCCAAATCCCTCGCCGCCCTCTCCCTCCCCATTCCGGCAGCATCCCTCCACTCCCTCGCCCTCAAATCCTCCCTCGCTCCCCAGGACGTCTTCGCCGCCTCCTCACTCCTCGACATGTACGCCAAGTGCGGTCTCCTCCCCGACGCGCACCGCTTGTTCGACGAAATGCCCAACCGAAACGTCGTCTCCTGGTCCGCTCTCATCTACGGCTACGCCCAGGTCCCCGGGCTCGAAACCCAAGCTCTCAAGCTGTTCCGCAGCTCCGTCACAGCCGAAGACTGTGCAGGCGGCGGAGTCAACGACTTCTCGCTCTCCTGCATCATCCGGGTCTGCGCCGCTGCCACCCTTCTGGAGCTCGGCTCACAGATTCACGCTCGCTGCTTCAAGTCCGGCTACGATGCTTCCCCTTTCGTCGGCAGCTCCCTTGTCTCTCTGTACTCCAAATGCGGCCTTGTAGAGATCGCGTACCAGGTGTTCGAAGAAATGCCCGAGAGAAATCTCGGCGCCTGGAACGCCGTTCTGATGGCCTCTGCGCAGCACGGCCACACAGTTCTCGCTTTCGAGCGGTTCCGACAGATGGAGCGTCATTGCCGGCACCAACCCAACTTCATCACCTTCCTGTGCCTCCTTACCGCCTGCAGCCATGCAGGGCTAGTCGACGAAGGCCGCCGGTACTTCGCCCTCATGACAGACTACGGAGTTGATCCCGGCTCCGAGCATTATGCTGCCATGGTCGACATTCTCGGCCGTGCCGGCAAGCTTAGAGAAGCCGTCGCCTTTATCGAAACCATGCCCATGCCTCCGACAGAATCAGTCTGGGGCTCTCTGCTTACTGGCTGTCGCCTCCATGGTGACACGGAGACTGCCGCTTACGCCGCTGATAAGGTGTTCGAGATGGGATGCGAGGGCTCCGGCGCCCACATGCTTCTGACAAACGCGTACGCTACCGCCGGCCGGTATGTGGAGGCTGCACGAGCTCGAAAGGCGATGAGAGATCGCGGGGTGAGGAAGGAGACGGGGTTGAGCTGGCTGGAGCTCGACGGCGGGACGGTTAACACGTTTGTATCCGGTGACCGGTCGCACCGCCGGAGTGGCGAGATATACGAAGTGTTGGAGAAGGTGGGGGAGAAGATGGAGGCGATGGGGTATGTGGTGGATACGAGCTGGGTAGGCAAGGACGTCGATGGCGAGGAGAAGAAGAGGAGCGTCGGCTACCACAGCGAGCGGCTGGCGATCGGACTGGGGCTGCTGGAGATTGCGCCGCCGCGGCCTATTAGGGTGATGAAGAACTTGCGGGTTTGTGGGGACTGCCACACGGCCATCAAGTGTTTGACGAAATGCACGGGGAGGGTGGTGATTCTGCGGGATAATCGAAGGTTCCACCATTTTCAGGATGGGATTTGCTCTTGTGGGGATTATTGGTAATCTGCTCGTGGGATTATTTCGTCTGGCTGCAGTTTTGGTGAAGCAAAATGTGGTATGTATCATATGATTCTATCTTTTAAAAAAATCATATCATTTGGCATTTTTTTCCCTTTAAAAGCCGATCTTTTTTACCATAAAAATTATAAACTATTTATAATTAGGGAAAATCACATATGTCACTCTTTAAAGCAGGGTTTTTTACACGATTGATCACCAAAGTTTGTATTTATATATATCATCTCATATTTTAATTCCAAAATTATGAACTTTACTTTTTTATATTGATAAATAGAATTCTCATTTAACTTTAAGTTTATGAGATCATTCTTTATAGCTTTTTTTTAAAAAAAAATTGTCTCTCTTATCTTCTTTTTAATTGTTAAGGTTTAATCATTCAATTTTTTTTAGTGAAATTTCAATTGACCTACGATTTATATGAGAAGTCACAATGCTTATTGGCATAGTACAAAGAAGTTTTAAGTTAAACAATTTGTTTGTTTGAGAGCAGGCTACAAGGATAATGAGAAGGGAAAGGCGACTAAAATATTAAAATTTAAATGTTTAGATGTACCACATCTAGCAATGGTAAGGTTCAAAGCAGATATAGATGACAATTGGATTATTGTTAAATTCGTAGAAAAGCATAATCATGACCTTGCTGCACTCAAAAAACGCCACCTACTTATATCACATAGATCTATACATGATTTGGATGCTTAGATTTTGCGCACAATATCAAAACATGGAATAAGGGCTTCTGATGTATTTTCCTACGTTGTTGAACAAGTAGGGGGTGTGAAAAATGTTGAGTTTTTAAAGCATAATGCATATATATAATCTCATGAATCAGAAATATATGTAGCGCATCGAGGCTGATGACGCAAATAGTTTATTTCAACTATTTCGAGCACAAAAAACCCATTCTTTGATTGGGATGTTCTGCTAGATGAGATCGTAATTATATTCGACTCTTTTTTTTTTTGTGCTGACAGCAATGTAAGGGGAGGATATAATTGTAATTTAAAAAATATTTAAAAAAAATTAGATGTTAAAATTTAAAAAATCAAGAATTTAAATGTTAAAATTTTAAAATATGAATTTAAATATTATTATACCATAAATTGAGGAGTAGAGGTGTAATTTATCGTATATTTTTTAATAAAAACAGTAAAATGAAGATTAAAGTAATTTTTTTTTATTATAAAATTTACAAATTCTATCGATGTTTTTAATGGCGGTTTGATCGCAGATTGAACCGGTGCTCCCGAGATCCCGAACCAAACCGGGTTTGCAATATTAGGCATCCCATTTAGGCCTGTCAATGGATCGGATCATGACCCGATTCGATCCAAGTTTCGATCCGAGTTTTGATCCGATTAAACCCCAAATAATTTTTTTTTGACCCGTCAATCCTCCCTGTTTACTGACCCGATTTATTTACAAATAAATGGATCGGATATGGATCACCATTGACCTGACCCGTTTAAAATTCGATCCATTTATGTAATCTAATTTGTAGTTTATACAGGGTTATATTGTGGCTTATAATCTTTTTGTTGGAAGATTCAAGTAAAGAGCGTCACAATAATTAATTAATAAAAAAATTTTATATATTATATTAGTAGATTATAGTTTATAATACTCAGTTTATATTTCACAATATATATGTATATATATTATAAATACTGGTTTTTATATTAAAATATTTAATTAATTTATAAAAATATAATATTTTTTTCTTATTTTATTTTCAATAAATTTAACATTATTTTAAATTTGATTATGAAAATTATTTAAAAATAATTATTTTTATTATAAATAAATTAAATCCAAAAATTTGAGTTCCGAACTGATTCGATTTTCGACCCGAAAGAATATGGATCGATTATGATCCGATTTGATGTATAATCCGATCCGACATATATGATTTTGGATCCTGGTCGGAGTCGACCCGAATCCGATCCGGCCTAATCCCATTCCCCGATCACAACTTCGCGATTCTTCCGCGCTTGGCCTTTCTCGCAAAATCGCTTCACTCTTCCTCCGCCAACCTTCGCTGAAGGAATCCCCTCCACAGCTCCGCTGTCCTTCCGTCGTTCGCCTGTTCGCTGCAGGATCACCCCCGCCAGTCCGCCGCGTCTCCTTGTGTTCCCCGTAGGTATATTCGAGGGAGTCTTTCATCACCAAAATCGATCTTTTGAGTTGGATGTTACGGTGTTCTTATAGTTTTTTTAAAAAATTTTGTTGAAGTGATTGTCTTATATCTGCCTATGGATGATTTTCTGCTACTCTGTAGTATGTCATGAATAATAGTTGGATGATTTACAAGTGATTATTTTATACTTGCGTATGAATGACTTTCTGCCACTCTTCTATACCTGAGAAGATTCATTCTAAAGTGTGAGTGCCATAACATTCTTTATCCTTTTACTGATTGGATTGCATCTTTGTCAGTAAAATTAAGCAACAAGTTTGCTGTTTGAATGATTTGCCTCTTCCCTGTAATACATTAGCCAAATATGAAAAAATGAGTACGACTGGATATGATAAAGGAGTAATTAATCTACATTTGTCCCATAAAATTTGTGATTCCAGACCATTTAAAGTAATTTTCATGATTTTACATATTATTATGATATTTATATTGTTAAAAAGTATTTATAATGCAATTATGAGATCATCCAGAACCGGTTAGACCATGATCTGCTACTTGACCAGTTCAATGTCCAATTCAATTTTGAAAACTTTAATTTTAAAATTGTAATTATCTTTTGGGGTTTTGATGCCTGAGAACTATTTTGTTCGGTTAGTGAATGTCAAATAGCGGAAGAGTTGTAGGCTTATACTTATATTTAGCCACGCTGCCTCAGGCTTAATTTGCCTAGCTGTTGTTCTGCTAGCATAGGAAGGGACTTAGAAGCAAGCAGCAAAAAGGCGCATGGGTTTTTTTGTGGTTAGTTGGATGTGGGTTGACTAGGATGAAATTAGGGTTTCTATCATGGGTAAAAGTTTTACGTGTTTGGATTTAGTCTTTACAATACATCTTTTTAGTATTTTTATGTATTCTTTGTCTTGGATCTATAATTTTTTTCTTGATTCTTTTAAATCCTTTTATCTTCCAACTCTTTTATTTTGATCGAGTTACAGTAGATTTCAACTCTTAGATTTAGGCTTAACCTAATTGCATCAGACCTTTTTGTTTTATGTTGGAATAGAGAAGTGTAAGGCGTAATGTAAAAGAACTTTGTAAAACATGAAGGATTTCGGGATTTGATTCTAAAGATATCAGGAACTGCCTATATAATTTGTTAAATATCCGGATATCAATTGTCCTAAAAGCTTAAGCTTGTAGCTTTTGGCCCCCCAAGAATAATTTTATATTCAAATAGGTTGCATAATTTTTAGTCGATAGATGTGTAGGAGCCTCTGCTTGAGGTTGGATTCATAAGTTCTCTTCTCCATTTAGCTATTTATAAAGCAACACTCTTCATGAGTGTAAGTGATTCGAGTTCACTTTTTATGGTCATACTCAAGTCAAGTTTTGGTCTACTCTTTCTGTTTTTGATGTTGTGAATTGGATATCCCTCACCTTTACGCATAGGAGCTTATATGGAGAAATCACTTCAAACCTCTTTTCCTCACCATATCCTTTATCGCTTCCATAACAGTCCCCCTTTCTAATATAATCACTTCTAATACGATCTACTCTAATATAACTACTCCTTGATCTTTACATATCCATCTCAGCTAAATTAAGATTATGAATATTTTTCCTTTTAAATGCCTAATATACGCTTAGAATTTGGGTCATATTTCTCCAATTAACTTTGGTCAAAATTCTTAAATTTTTTTCAACTTGACAACCATCATGTCTTATTCTTTGTTTAACAAGCTCTTCTATGTTACTGTGGATAATAGAACTAAAATATTTGAAGTTTTCTTATGATGAGACTATTTTTTCATCTAGTCTCACAGCATTGTCTCTTGTTTTGGCATGATCACTAATCCTACAAAGGATATACTTTCCGTTATTTGTACTCTGTTTAAATCCTTTTGCTTTTAAGATGTTATTTCAAGGTTTCATATTTTGATAACTCTTTCACAAGTCTCATATGTTAGTTCATTTGCAAAATGCATGTACCATGGAATCTTACCTTGAATATGTTTAGTCAGCTAATTTATCATCAGATTTAGAAAATAAGAGTCCAAGTAGATTCTTCAATGTAATCTAATCGTAATATGAAACTATCCCAGGGGTCACTCCATCATACATGTTCCTTGTGATTAGAAGTCCTAAAATCCACTTTCCCTTAATTTGTTAGAGTAAGAGATCTGCTATATGTGAGAGAGAAATACAATGAATCTAAAGTACATCATAACAACCATGTTCCTGCATAATGCAATTAAGCAAAGTACGCATTTTGACACAATGGAGATATCAATAAGATCTTAGCTTGTATATTCAGAAAATTGTGAAGATTTCAAAGACTTTATGAATTTAGTTAATTTTTACTAGAAAGATGAGGATAGAAATTTTGTTGTATAGCATTGCATCTTTGATAAAATGGTAATAAGAGTTATTTGAAACAAAGCTAAAAAAGCCTTTGGAAGATTACGTGACAATGAATCAAACGCCCCCTAAATTTAATTATGCAATTAATTGAGAAATTTTAAATCCCAAAAAATCAAAATTAAAATCTAAATTTTGGATCGACAATAAATGAGAATTTGCCAAGTTGAATTATAGCATTAGTTGTAAATCAGGGGAAAGAGTTTCAAAAATTAGGTCGATATGGGTTGTGGGTCACCGTATAGGTCGGAAATGAAGTAGGAAACCTACATTAAAGTGTTTGAATTTACTTATGAATTAAATCATATTTGGTGTTTGGGTACTCTGCTTTGCCCTTGTGTTTATCATGATTATTTCTCCTTTTAGATCAATTTAGAACTCATTAGTGTTGCATCCTGCATTCCTGCTTGTATGATTGTTGTTATTATTCCAGAAATGTTGGGCATGTGGATCAAGAAAATATCAAAAACTTGAAATAGGCATTTATAAGCGGAAGAACATGAGGTGAAAGGTGATGAATCTAGTACGTGAATAGAATGGCAAGGGCCGGAATCGGTGGTCCAGCTAACAAAATAGCAACTTTATTTTGAAGTCCATGTGAACTCTTGAGTTGCAGGAAATTGAATCCGTTTAGCTCCGAAACTTTGATTGCACATTCAGTTCTTGAATATTCTTACCCAGGTCCGCTCTTGTGGGAATAGACAATGGCGAAGCATCATCCTGATCTTATCATGTGCCGCAAACAACCCGGAATCGCGATCGGGCGGCTCTGCGAAAAAGACGATGGCAAGTGCGTTGTTTGCGACTCGTACGTCCGCCCATGCACACTGGTCCGGATCTGCGACGAGTGCAACTATGGTTCGTTCCAGGGCCGCTGCGTGATCTGTGGAGGCGTGGGCATCTCTGATGCATACTATTGCAAGGAGTGCACCCAGCAGGAGAAAGACCGTGACGGCTGCCCAAAGATCGTCAACCTCGGCAGCGCGAAAACTGACCTCTTTTATGAACGCAAGAAGTACGGATTCAAGAAAAGATAGTGCTGATGCTTTTCATGAATCATTTTTAAGTTGGAAGCTGGCACTTTGAATTCCCTTGTGGCTCATTCAAGAAAAGATTGTGCTGATGCTATTCAGAATAATCTTGATTGGATTGTTATTATTCTGATATCAAACTTGTGGTAGAATATCACATAAATGCATTTCAAAATGAGAAAAAAAAAATTATTATTTTAGTGGGTAAGAAGAGTAATGTTTTTGAAGTACTAATGAGGGATCAAACTTTGAGTGATTTGTGAAATTTGCTATAGAAATTTGATTAATTTAGATAAGGTTTTTTGTTGAAAATGATTGCTATGTGGTGGATGGTCAACTTCTTTACCTGTATTTACTTTAATTTGTTTAGGTCATATCATGATCAGGGCTGAGAAAGATTTGAGTTCTCGTCAAGCCGGGCATCGACTCGAGCTCAATTTGTTGATTCATAGATTAATTTAAGCAGGCTTAACTAGTATTTGAGCTGCTTCGACTTCATTAACATTCAATTCTTAGCTAGAATTTTTTAAATAAAATGAGAATTATTTTGAAAAGAATAATGCTGCATTGTTCTCAGTTTGAGCATTAATTTTATTTAATAGTTAAGGGTATAGCATATTGTGTTAATGTATTTTTTTTCTTGATTTTATTCTATTATATATAAATTATAATTTTATAATAGAGATTTTTATCAAATTTTATATAATTTAATTTATAATAACTAAAATTTTATAGTATAGTGTTAGGTTTTTAAGATTAAAATAATTTAAGATCTAAGTAGTCTAGAGTTTGAATTTTGAGTTTTATGTTTAGAGTATAAAAATTAGAGTTTTTTATTAGGATATATGGAATTGATGTGAAATATGTAATTTTTAAAATTGTTATGATCGGTATGTAAATGCTCCAAAATTAGTTGGATTTTAAAATTACAGCTGTTTCTATTTTCTATGATGTGGATCTAAATATATGAAAATAGTTTTTAAATTGTAGGATTAAATTGAATGTTTCTAAAAGGGACCTAGCAATTTTATCCTTTATTTATGACACCATTTCATTTATTATATATTTTTTTTCATGTGATGGATTATATTAATTTTATGGAAAACTACAAAATTTCATTTTCAAAATATAGTAGAATTTATCCTTTTCAAAAAAAAATCTGGTAGAAATTAATCATTTTGCCCAATTTCAGCAATATAATTTGCCTATATGTTATGATAGTTTTCTTTTTATAAACTATTTCAAAATTTTTATAAATTTATTAAGTACTACGTGTGGGGTTGACCGTTAATTTAAACTAATTATGGTATTTTAAATTAATTAATGTGCATAATACATATATATAATTTATTTAAATTTTATTTATATTTTAAATATAGTTTACAGTTTTTTATAAGTAATTTTCAGGAAAAAAAGAAAAAAATTTATTTTAATATTATAATATTATGAAATGAAGTTATCTAGAATTTATGTGAAATTTTTTTAAATATGTGTAATATCTCAAATAAATTTAATTTGCAAAAGTTAAATTATATATAATGTGCAATACAATTAAATTTTTATATTATTATTATTATGTAAAATATAAAATAACTATAAGAAAAGAAAATAATTAGTTTTTAAGATTGGTTTAAGGTATAAGAAAGGAGTGGCAAATATTGACCTGATTAGTCGGATCATAAATGAGTTAACTTAAATTTAATCAGTTTAAGAGAAGTTGTGTATCTGTTGGCTGATTAACCTAATTATAACTCGCTAATAACTTATTTTATTTGAATTATAATGTGTTTTAGTATTAATTTTAATATTAATTATTAGATTTGTATGATATAATATTTATTCTTATTTAAACTTTATGATTGTATCAATTTAAAATAAAAAAATATTAAATTTATTAAATCTTATTATCTCAAAAATAGTAAGAAACGGGGTGACTTGATAGGGCAGGGCGGGTAACTTGTTTATTAATGGGCGAGATGAGTCTTGACATTTGACTCATTTTAATAAACGAGTTGAATTTAAATTAAAAATAAGTTAACTCGAATCAAACTTATCAAGGCGTATTACTGCTTCTAGTTTTAAGGCTCCTACCAAACGAAGGCTTTTGTCAATGCCCGTAAGCAATGTTTTTAAGCTAGAGAGAAAGTTCGATGTTAGATTTTGAGATTAGAACTTGACCCAACAATCGTAAAACTTGACTCAAATTCAAGAAAATTATGAGGACCCAAATGAAATTGGAGCAATAAATAAGTAAAATTTGCAGTTAAGTACTTTATCATTCAGCTAACATTAAAACCAAACATAAATGCCAACCATGCCAACAATAAATTAAAAGAAAATTATGAAGGTGGGGAGAAGGACATAAGATAGGACACCAGAGTCCTTGCATGCAAAGTTGCAAATATTTTTTTTATATACACATTACATATAGGTCCCAAATTTTTAAAAAAATTTATATTTTCACTTTGAGATTCACTTTGCATTGCAGTTAAGTTTTTACGTTGACGGTGATGTTATTCAATCATCAGTGATCATTTTGGCCTTCTCTTCACCCACCTCAGCTCTCTCAAATAATCTCCTTCTTTGCACCATTTTCATCTAATCTCTACATCACAAGGATGTCATTATCGACCTCAATAGCCCCAATATCGCCAATATCTCTCGTGAACTTAGCTGCTTGCTCGATTTAGTGCTCTTTCTATTGGTGTTGTGAATTCGAACCTAAGACTTTCTGATTCTAGGTAAGCTCTCTCTCTCTACTGGGTGAAGAGAAGCTCCGCTTTCATTAGTGTTCTTTGACACCTCGATATCATTTTTCACAACTTCAAATGCATGCCACATTGCTAACATTCTCTAAACTATTGAAATTTTTTAAGCCTTCATTAGTAAGGAATAGGGAGAGGAGAGGGAGGAGAGTAACAGATAGCTACGACATTCAATCTCTAAAAAAATAGTAATATAATTCCATTTGAGTACTAAAAACAAATGACAAATATAAATACTTTCTATCTTGGACTTGGATGTCATATGACGATAATCCTCTAGGACCCTTATGTAAGTGAATTTAATTTCATGAGATCTACTTAATTGCAATGGGATCAACAATCAGGGACCTGGATGTAGTTTTCTAAATATGTTTATAGATATTTTCCTATTATATATTGAATTGTTATTATTTTAATTTCACAATTCTTTTCAAAAAATACTCTTTTTTTGAAAAGGTACAAGGATCAATTTTGATGTAAATCAGCTGTGCAAAACACTTTAAAATGAACCCATAATATAATTTCAAAGCCAACCACTTATAATACGATGTAATTTGAGGACAAATCAGCTAGAAGATGAAGATTGATTGACAGATAATATTTCAAAAGAAAAAAATTACTGGGTAAAGTATGTCTCTTGACAAACTTATAAATTAAAAATAGCAGTGAGAGGGACACGAGAATGAATAAAGACACTTTTAAGCCAAAAATGAAAACTTCGTAATTAAATATGCTTGAGCTGGAGTAGTATTAAGATGAATAAACTCAATAAGAATCTAATTAAATAATTTAATGAATTATAGAAATCTAACTAATAATTTAAAAAAAAAAAGAAAGAAAACATTGGAAATAAATGTGATAAAAAGGGAATTAATTGGAGACAAATTTTGTGTAAAATGATGTGAAGAAGGGATCAACCACAACTTAGTAGCAAGTTCACTAGTTTATGAGTGTGACATAAGTTTCATTATTAAGCTCTCGAACTTATGATCTTGTTGGAAGATATTTATAGGTTTGTGATATAGCTTCAACTAAGAAAGCATTCCACTCTATGAAATGTGATATAAAGGCTCGTGTGGAGCTACGGTTCACAATATTGTAGTCATTTTCGATGAAGTTTCGTGTTTAATTGAGTAAAGTTGCTGATCTCTGAGAATTTCTGCGTTATATTCTAACAAGGCTAAAAGCTAACGTTGGGTTGTCGTACGAGCACAAGTTCTCGACATGATATATCAAAAATTGAGAATAGGTACATAAGCAACAAAGTTTGGGCAATTGCTAGCTAGTCAATAGTTTTGAATTATCTTAATTTGATTTTGTGTCAGAGACACATCAATGAGTTGTGGATGAGCCATTGGGAGGAGTATAATAATACTATGTTAAATATAGGTTCTTAACATTTAAAGTAATATTATGTAAGTTTATAATTTAAAAAAAATTATTTAAAACTCTAAATTTATTAAGTATATCATTTTTAGTCTTTTTATTAAAAATTTAACCAAATAAACTTAAAATTATTTTTTTAAAATTTATCTTTATCTCTCTTTTTCTAACATTGCAACTTGAGCAAGAAAAAAAGAGAGTAAAATGGTGCATAGTAGTATATTGACTTTAAAGATACAACTTAAAAGAGGGTCTGAATGAAGAAACTTTATTTTCAGCAACAAAAGTTGAAGAAATGTATTTTTTTTATTTCGAGTCTTTAACTAATTCTGAACTATTATTTTCATTTGAAGTCGAATGTTTGAGAAGAGGGTCTGAACGAAGAAAGATCTTCTTCTTGGATTTAAAAAATGAATCACATAAGTTGCCCTGTTTGGCGTGAGGATCAAAATCAGGACCAAAATGATACTATTTTAAAAAATAACAATAATAATAAGTGAATTTTTTTAATTATTCTACACAAATTCTAATATAAAACAATATTATTTTATTTCATATACTCAATAATATTTAATAAAAATATTAACTTTATTTCACATCTTAGATCAAAATACTCGATTCAAATATTTTGGTCTAGAAAGTGAAATAAAGTTGATATTTTTATTGAAAATTATTGAGTATATGAAGAAAAATAATATTTTTTATATTAGAATTTATGTAGAACGATTAAAATTTTTTATTTATTATTATTATTATTTTTTAAACTAGTACTATTTTAATCCTGATTTTAGTCCTCGTGCCAAACAAGGCTAGACTATAAAAGAGATCACTAGGGATAGATGAGCATAAACGAATCACATAATGCTCTTCCTCCCCAAAATACTCTATGAATAATTACAAAGTTCTTCTCTTATATATGACCAGACCAAGATGGATTTTGAGAACCCGGGGAATCGCCTTCACTTCTTCCGCACTTTCCTCTTTTAAGGATAAGCAGAACTACTATCCCTTTATTCACCAGAGTAAATTCTGCGAAGCAATCATCTTTTAAAGAATAACTATTTTGACGTTGATTTTACTTGAGGAACATCTTCAAATAATCTATCTTTGACTATTCATCTCTTCTCGAGCCCTTATCTTAAACTCGTCTTGGTTTTCTAATAAAAAAGTTACTTTAACAATTTGATAATGATCAATGGCAAGAATAGTGTGATTGGCAAAAATAACTTTCTAAATATATTTTATACGGAAGTACATTATTGAAGAAGTAATTTTTACATATATATCACTTTTAAAAATAATATTTAATTTCACACACCATTAAAATTACAAGTATTACTTTTATATCAAAGATTCAAACTCAATATTTAATTATTCATATTTCATTTTGTATATATGTCATTCTCATTTGCATTTATTCTTTGTTCTTATTTGTGAGTATATATAATTTTTAAGACTATAGAGAATAAAAGTGAATATATCACATATGATATATAAATACTATTTAAGATTTGAGTACGTGGGATTATCGTTAATTTAAAAAGTAGTACACAACTAAAAGACTCATTAAAAAATTTCTAAAGAACTAAAAGACTTATTTATAGTAATAACTGAAATTACCATCATATTGCATTTATCATATTTAATTCAAATTAAATTAACATCAACTATCAAATTTGAATGTAGTTGCTAGATTCATATTTATAGATACTCTTCACATGCTATTAAGTTAGAAATTGTTAAAAGATTTTCAGGTTTGATGACGATATAGAATGATCGATAAAACAGATGATTCAGCCAAGATTTCACTTCTAAAATTTCAAAGAAATGATAAAGATGCTAAGCAACTATTTTTTTACATTAAAGAAATGAAAAATATTTGCTAATACTATAGATTTTAAGTTTATCTTTTAGTTTCTAGGATTTTAGTATCCCAATTCTCATTTTTCTCTCTCAAAATTTTATTTCTTTTTTTGAATTCGTACAATCTTATAATAGATTTCAACTCTAAATTAACGTAAAAGTTTGATGTTACGTCGAGTATATGTGATCATTTCACGAATAATCTAAGGATTATGTGTTATATTCCAATAGTATATAGCCCATTGTATTCTCATGGATTCCAAAATCAAGAACAAAAAAGATAAGTGAAGCTTAGAGACCTCTATGAAATTTAAATGAAATTCAAAAGATCAAAGTGTAAATATTCATAAACCAATATGAAAAAAGCCCATTAAATTCAGGAACCAACAAGTAATTTATCAATATTTTTATTAGGAGTTAACTTAAACATAAAAATATTTTAATGTCTTAATCTTATTATTTATATTACATGCTAAAATAAAGTTTTCAACAAAATTAATTTCCCATTCTAGAAATCTCCTCAGCCCACATATTTTTTGGCCATAAGATTTTGCCCTTAAATATGAATAGTAATTTGTAGGCAAGTTTGGTTTAATTTTTTTTAATTTCAAATTATATAAAAAATTTATTTTATTTTAATTATTTTATTTTCCATCATATACATTTCAAACGTAACTAAAAAATAAGAAAAAAAAACTCAAAAATCAAAATGAAATTATTCAAAATGTCATGAATCAACATAAAAAAATACTTCAACCTAATAGACAAATAAATAATTTTGTTAAATTATGTTTGTTACACTACAGTCCAATTGTGTTCAACATCCTGCCAAATTAATTTCAAATTAATTTTTTTTTGATATATGGTTTGTATAATTACTATTTCTATGTATTTAACTAAATTCAACTTAGTCTTGACCATATATATTATGTAAATAATTCTTTAAAAAATTTTAATTGATCAGGTTAAATAAATTTAATTTTATATGTGTCAACCCAATAATATCCACATGATGTTAATAATAATAATAAATGTGATGAAAATATAAAAAAAATGTGATGTAAATCATGGAATTTATTAATATTGAGTTGAAGTTGAGTTGGCAGAGAATGGGATTACAGCTGAAGTCTAGATTGTGTCATCCTAATTAACTAATTTAATATTAAAACATTTACATCCTGGTCCCTTCAAAAACATTTATCTTACATACTGGACTCATTACGTCAAATATTTATAAAAGGTACCCCTACATTTAATATTTACTAGTGATATCTCTATTTTGAATGTAAATTTATAGGTAACACCCCATTCTAATTTTTATTTACTATTATTTTAATCCAATTAAAATTAACACATACAATTAAGATTACATGTAGTCTATTTCAAGAAGATTCATAATAATGGAGCTATGAAAAATAATAAAAATCTTACAACAACAACAACAATAACCAAACCTTAATTTCACTAGGTGGGGTCAGCTACATGAATCTTTTATTTTCATTGTGTTCTGTCAGTTACCAAATTCTTATCTAAGTCTAAGTAATTAAGATAATTTCTTATAGTTTCTTGTCATGTCTTCTTTGGTCTCCCTTTTCCTCTTTGTATATGAGCAAAATTCAATAACTCGATTTTTCTAACTAGAGCTTCAATCGGCCAACGATTTATATGTTCAAATCATCTAAGCTGACTTTCTCTAAGTTTATCCTCAATTGGTGCAACATCAACTATTAGATATATTAATATATTTTAGTAGAGTTTATCTCTAATTCCATCTGATAAAATATTAATCCTCCATGTTGTTTAGTTAACACGGTTGTAGTTGTTCATCGAATAAAATTGTACTCATTCATTTTTTTTAAAGATCAGAGGATAATGATTTTATTTTAATAAAATATTTTCTTCTAAATTTGTTTAGTTAATTCCAATAAGTCAAATAAAATATCACATTAATTTAAGGTGTGCACACTAAAATTAAAAAAAAAAATTGGTGATTATCTCAAATTTTATTTTTTTTAAAAATTACAAAAAGTAAAACAATTCAAAGTAATTATGGAGACTAATAATTAATTAAATATATATATAGAAAGAGAGAGTTCAATTAATTGTGTTTTAATTCGATTGTGTTTGGGTTAAAATTAGAAATTTGATTTGATGTTAAATAAATAATTATTTTTAATAAATTTAGTGGATTAAAAAAATTAAGGAATAATTTTATGAGTTTCAAAAAAAGGATAAAACTTTTTATTAATTTTTATTGTTAATATTTTTTTTTCATGTTGATATATCTTTATCTTTAAGATTGGAGCAATT
Organism: Apostasia shenzhenica; assembly: GCA_002786265.1. Lineage (NCBI taxonomy): Eukaryota > Viridiplantae > Streptophyta > Magnoliopsida > Asparagales > Orchidaceae > Apostasia > Apostasia shenzhenica. The sequence goes on from KZ451982.1 coordinate 6,041,603, forward strand.
TTACTTGAAATAAAGTTGATCTTACATGACTATAAAAAAAAATCTCACATGATGCTAAGAAAAACAAATGTGCATTTTTTGGTAAAATTTTAAAAAAATTGTACTTAAAAATTGACTAGTCAATTTTTAAGTACAATTATTTTAAAAATTTACCAAAAAAAGGTTGTGAGGATATAAAATCAAGACTTTTGGAAAGGTATAAAAAGGCATTATATTTACCTTTCAAAAAAATGTTATATTATAATTAAAAAATAATTAATTATTTAGTTGTCTATAATTTATGTTATTTAACAATTACATTCTCTCATCAAATTTCTTATTAACAAGGTTGTAAATTTATTAATTTACCATTAAAAATTTTCATTGTGATCCTTTAATTTAATTGATGTAATATTGTGGTCATTTAATCCATATAACAGTTTATATAAAAAAATGAAAAATTTAATTGAGACAAATTTTATTTGTAATTATGTTATAATCTTAAATATTTTAAGATAGACATCCTTAAAATTGAAATAATATTAAGTAATTTAATATTTTTAAAATCTATCATTTGAATTTTGATTTTTGAAAATACTTTTAATTGGATTCCTAGTCAACACAAACACTTCATTTAAATTTTTTGGTAAATTTATTAATTTTTTATTAGCAAGTGAAAAAAATTTATTTAAATTTTTAAACAATAAAATTACATATATCTACTCTTTTATTTATTTATTTATTTATTTTTCTCTTGCATGGGTCAGCAGGCGGCAGCAAAAGAGATGGACCAAGATAAGATTAAAAATGCAATTTTAAATTTATTTTATTAACTCTTAACAAATTAATTAAGAATAATATGTTGAATAATTTTATGAACCCAATTTTAAAATTGTGAATTTAGGTTATATTACCATTATACTCACTCCTTAAAAAATATATTCTTTATTTTTTATTAAATTTAATGAATTCTATCACAAAATACCTAAAATGAATTAAATAATAGAAAATATAAACCATTATTTATAACATAAAGACAGGTAAAAAATATAAAAATAAAGTTATAAAGACAGGAGAAAAAGGAACTAAAATGAAATAAATTCAGAAAGAAATCCTCTACTCCTCAGGGATCAAAACGTAATTTACCTCATATGAAATGCGACATCCCCAGTGGCCTATCAGTGAGAGGCGGTCCGCTGTGCCTGGGGAGCAACGGAAGAATGGTACGAGGGTGATAGCATAATAATCCCCAGCAGTCCTGCGTATAGCGCCAACGGAAATAACAGACAGCAGTTGAACCGGATAGGTGAACCGGGCTGAGCTAGACCGGCAAAGAGCGGGTCTGAATACTTAATAGGGCTTCCCTGCGAAGAGCGGGATCCTG